>CM053793.1:327310941-327410941 GCA_028749045.1 Cupressus sempervirens | reverse complement strand
GAATTTAACTAATTTCTTTGTAAAGTAAAATAGAATGAACTCGCTCTATAGTTGCAACCAAGAGGTTCACCTAAGAAAATTGCAAAATTAGTGAAGAAGTTGTAGGAGTATGATCTAAATAGTGAGAATCTCATAGTTGAGGAAGCAAGAGCATTAGTAACGAGAACTGGAATTCTTCTTTTTCCTAGTTGGGAATATAGTTCCTCTTTCATGTTGGACCAAATCAAAAAGCAAGAAAGATCAATCCCATTTGAAGAGACTAATATCGTTGGTGAGCTACAAGGGTCTAGGTTTAACATAGATAGTAAGACAATGGCATTATGGAGCATGGATCTAGATGATAATAAGCAAACTCTTGTGGAGATAAAGGATTCCTTCCAGGGAAATGTAATTTTTTGGAATGTCTCTATTGTATCTAGTGACCAAATCTACAAGCTAGTAAATACAACATCATTAATGGGGAAAATCAAGATGGATATATTATAGGAGAAACTGTACACAACTTATAGCATATCCATTGATGCTATATAGAAAAATTAAGAGGATTTAAAGAGGACTTGTGTCTTAGAAAAAAAGATAGCTCAAATGGAAGATGAAATAAGGAACTTAAGGGTTGTAACTAGACTATTTATAGAGGTGAAGGACCATGAGGCTCAAACTGAAGCTGACATAGAAATCATGGGAGAAAACCAACATAAGGATACTAATGAGTGGGGTGGCGCTAAGGAAGTGGAAATTAAGACTATTCAAAATTTCCTTATGCACAAAATTGGTGCCTTGCAGGTTGTTTCACAAATTGTGCACAGTAGTTACATTAGCTTGTAAGGAGCATAATACAAATGCTCAGAGGTATTAGACCTTCTATCTCCTCTATTCACAACATCAGGGCCTTATGCCCAATTTTTTGATAATTTGGTCCCTCTACTACCCTAGAAAAAGAACTTACCCAAGGTGGTAATTGTTAATACTAGAAAAATGATAAATAGGTTAAGGGAGCTACATGGATTTTTCATAGAAAAAATTCAATTGATCCAAGGGAAAATGAAAACAATTGTTGTGGGGATCCCAAATTTTATTCCTGGTACTATAGATAGTAATGAGTTTTCAATGAATGATAGGAATGGTCTTCTTCTTTTGAAGATATTTGGAGACATCTGAGGTTTGTAACCTATTGCAACAATGAGACAGATGTAAATGTTGTCTATGATTTGATTGATCTTCTTTTTAGAATAGAAGTAGATATGAGTAAAGTCTCAAGAGAAGTAAAGGCTATTATTGTTCTAAGTGGAATAAATGAATAGAGGAATTGAATGTAGTTAGGGATGATTCTTGGCTCGAGATAGACACAGATGTGGCCATATGGGAAGTAATAACAAACATTAAGGCTTTACCATCTCCAGAAGATGATTAGATAGATACAAAAAAAGGATCTACTACAAGAAGATATAAGGAGATGAAATAGGACAAAAGAGTTAAAGTAAAGACTTCTACCATAAATTTCATCTACTTTTTGCACTCACTTTCCTATCTATTTTCTAGCTACTAGGGAATGTATTAATGTAATCTTTTAGTGGTTTTGCCTCTTGTTTTGACTAGTTAGTTTTTAACACCTGTCCATCCATCTAAAGCTTGTGCAATCCTCTATAAAAGCATTCTCAATATGTGAAGTAGTGATCAAAAGTCTGTAGAATTTTCATGTTTTATGTCTTTTTTACAGTCCATTCAAGTTTTGTAATGATATGAATGTAAGCAGTCCTGTATACTTGAGAATACAGTGAAACCAAGTATTAGTTGTCAAGTTCCAAGTTGTATTTCAAGTTTTATTAGTATTGTATTCATTTTCAAAGGAAATTAATACAAAAAAGGAAATCCTACATATCTATGTCTGCGAGTTTTGTCTCCTTCCTTATATATCTTTGATTTTGAGATTAAATTCAACAATGTTCTTTGAGTTGAATACAATTTAGATAAATTATATGTCTCTTATTGATTGTTATTGATTCAAATAATTAAGTAATTTCTCTCTTTAAGTGATGGTGTCTAGGGTTTATGAGAAGGATATGGTAAGAATGAAATTTAGAGTCACTATTGACAATAATTACAATTTAATTGAATAGGTCTGAGTTTCTAGTTTTGACTCTATCTAACAATGGATAAGACATTGATCATTTAATTTTAGTTGCAAGTTGATGATTCATATGGTTGTAGAGCATATTTAAAAATCAAACAATCAATTTACCATTTGATGTAATGAGATAAAGCTGATGGGCATTACTTATTTGTATAAACTTTCTTTTTTGTTATAGTTAGCTACTGTGATTAGGATTTTTATAAGCAAATCATAGAAGAACATTGATCACCTTCGACTATAAGGGATAAAAAAAAATTTAAATGAGTGAATGAGTGATCTTTGAAGGAGAATAATTATAAACAATCATATCAATCCCTAATGTTTTTCCACCTTGGCCCTATAGAGCCTAAAGTGAAGGGATTCCTAGTGAATTTGTTGAAGTTGGTTCAGAGCTAAGATTAACCCTACTGAGTATAGGTTTTAGCTATTTCTTAGGTTGGTCTATGTCTTATGAACCATAGTATTAGGTTCAAAGAAACCAAGTATGTACCTTGCCCAAAATAACTCCAACACTAGGAAACATGAACTTTCAATTAGATCTAGATAGAATAGATTACCTTTTGTTTGATTACCAGTCCCAACTAGATTTCCTTTCCCATCTAGTAGCTTTCCATTACAATTCATGAATTCTACCTTGAATCCAATTTTGTTCAACTATGTCATGCTAAGTAGAGTCCTTCAACCTAGTAAGCATTTTCACACCTGAGTTCATTAGTCAATGTAATGTAGCCTTTTCCTTTTACATAACAAGGTTCATCATTTCCAAATCTAACACACCCACCATCAAAGAATTCCAAGTGCTCAAATTTAGATTTATCACTAGTCATGTGGTGAGAAAAACCACTATCAACAATCCATGTGTCATTTTTTTTAATATGAGAAATGATGGCCATCTTATCATTTTCATCATCAAATTCATCATTTATAGCAATGTAAACCATTTCATCTTCATCACTACTATCAAAGTCTTTAGCCATGTAATAATATTTCTTACCATTATCCTTGTAGTCTTTATGGCTTTTCAAATCTTTCTTGCCTTTGTATTTTTCATATTTCTTTTCTTCCTTGCCTTCTTTGCTTAGAGACCTTGCAGTAATGTGACCAACTTTTTTACAAGAAAAACATATTAGAGGTATTTTACCTTTGTACTTTCCTTTTCCTTTAGGGAATCTTTCTACAAGTAGGGCTTCAATGACTTCAAGGTCACCATCAAAATTATCGTTATCTTCACTATCAAACTTTTTTCTTTTGGATTTTCCACCTTTCTTCCTAAGTGGTAGTTTAGCTTGAAATACAAAATCAATGCTATTAGATTAGGAACATAGTTATCAAAGTTATCTTACTCAAAGGCTATCAACCTTCCTACTAATGCATCAAAAGTTATATAATTTTAGGATCACACCTCATCTCTTAATAACTAACACTCTAATTGCATAAATAGGAAGAAGAGTTCTAAGTAACTTGCTAACTATTGTCACATAATCTAGCTTCCCTCTTGAGGCTCTGTTTGCTCTTACACTTGCTTTGATTCTTTCATTATATTATGCAATTCTTTCATCTTCTCCCATCATCATCTAATTGAAGTGACCTCCTAGAATTTCTACCTTATCTCTCCTCACATTGTCATGTCCTCCATAGATATCTTTTAGCTTGTTCCACATTTCATGAGTAGTATGAAAATCTTTGACTTCTTCAAATTTAACATAATTGAGAGTAAATGCAATTTCAATCATCACTATGTTATGATTCTTCTTTTCCATGATTTGATCCACAAAAAAAGGTCCAACAGGTGCCACATATTTACTATCTAGATATTTTAGACATCTGTCTCCAATGGTTTCCAAATATAGCTTCATGAGTTTCTGTCATGCTTGGAAGTTATCTATGTTTAGTTTAGGAATCTCTCTTCTATAAGACATTTTAATATTTAGCTTAGGTCCTTGAAACCTTATCTATAAGCACCAAATGCTCTGATACCAATTGTTGAAAATGTAAAGGAGTAAATAAGAGGGGAGGGGTGAATCAGTTACAACAAAAATAAATCCAAAAGTCCCTTTAAGATTTCAACACAATATAGAACCAATAACTTGTTATAACTCAATTAACATTGAATATTATACTTTAATTGGGTTAACACTAAATATATTACTATCACCTAGTTAGCAAAGAGATATTAAGATATTAATGTGATTAACCTTAATTAACTTAGTTTCAAAAACATAAAGAAAATAACATGAGCACATGAGACACCAAGATTTAACATGGAAATTCAATTTGGGAAAACCACCAATTGCAACTAGATACTATTTTTCAGTCTTCTAAAGTGAGCTCTATTAGGATCCAACCCAATTAAAGGTTACAAAATATATTTTTAGGTGTGACCATGTTAAAGGATTTGATTCATCATATTAGGAGTGGCCTTGTTAGAGGTCTTTAGATACTTCAATCTATAAATGCAACCTTGTTAGAGGATTTACCAAATAGTTGTTAGACTAACTCTATTAGGAGATTTGATTCACTACTTCAATTATTAGAGAGTAACAATGACCTGACTTGATTGTTGATGCGACTATATTTTCTAATTTTAGATCTTTTTTTTGGCTTGATTACTTGATCCTCTTTGATCATAATGTTCTTTGTAGATCGGTAAACTCGCATACTCTATCTTCTTGTAGATATCCTTCTAATGTGCTTCCTCAATTCATCTTCTATAATTCCATGCTTATTTTCTTCAATCCTCAACTTGACCTTATACTTATATGAATAATCTTCTCAAGTTGGCTTGAATATAATTTTCATCAATCAATTTTCATACTTAAGTTGGTTTGAATTAACCAAAAAATCTACCAAACTCAATATGTTGTCAGTCAGCTAATATAGAATTGAGTACTAGGTCAACTCAAAGAAACCCTTCTTTAACCAACCCAACTTAGTCAATATTAATTTTGAACTAAATTTCCTTTGGTAACTGAGTGAACTCAGTCAACACATGATCCATGGTAACTTCCCATTGGTAACTGAGTGAACTCGGTTAACACAAGATCTACCTCCAATGCTTAAGTGAGCTCAGCAAGAACTAACTCTGAACTTGGTTATAATTGGAATGCTCAGCATACACAAGAAACTATTTTCAATGCTTGAGTGAGCTCAACAATCACTAACTTTCTCGGTAAGGCTTGGCATTTTTTGTAACATAAAAGACAACATACAATTGAATAATTGTTTTCAATAGGAACAAGGCTAGACTTGTGTGTAAAGGATATTCACAACAAGAAGGAATAGACTATGAGGAGAAATATGCCCATGTAGCTAGAATGGAAGCAAGGAGAATGTTCTTGGCTTGTGTAGAAAATAAGAAATTCAAAGTGTACCATATGGATGTAAAATCAGCCTTCTTGAATGGAGAACATGAAGAAGAGGTATACATTGAGAAGCCTAAAGGATTCCCTCTAAAAAAAGAAAAAGATATGTTATGTAAACTGAAGAAAGCTTTATATGGTCTAAAACAAGCACCTAGAACTGAGTATGAAATGTTGGAAAACTATTTGGCAAAGCTTGGATTTGCTAAAGGTATGACAAATAGTAACTTGTACTTGAAAGAAATAGAGAATGATTTTTTGATAATTTAATATTTGTTGATGACATAATATTTGGAGATAATGATGAAGCAAGTGATAAGTTTGCTAAAGAAATAAAGAATGAGTTTGAGATGAGTATGATAGGAGATATGAAGTTTTTCTTAGGTTTGTAGATGGTGCAAAACAATGATGGCATTTTTATTTCACAAGCTAAGTATTTGAAAGATTTGTTGTAGAGATTAGGCTTGGAAAGTTATAAGCATGATGGTACACTAATGATAACTAGTCATAACTTATCTAGCAAAGATGAGACACCTGTACTTGAGTAGAAGAAGTATAGATTCATGATTGGAGGTTTGCAATATTAGACTCATACTAGACTAGGTATAGAAAATGTAGTAGGGATTGTAGCTAGATTTCAAGCTAATCCCAAGGAGTATCACTATGCAATAGTAAAAATGGTCTTTAGATTTTTGAAGGGGACATCTGATTATGGGATATGGTATGATAGATCAAGTGATTTCACTCTACGTGCATATATTGATGCAGATTGGGTGAGTAATCTGGATGAGAAAAAGAGCACCAATGGTGGAGGATTCTTTCTTGGAGGAATATTGGTTTCTTGGTTGAGCAAGAAATAAGATTATATCTCACAGAGTATAGCTGAAGAAGAGTATGTAGTAGCAGCAAATAATTGTAATCAAGTGATGTGGATGAAGTAGATGCTAAAAGATATTAGGATAGAATTTTTAGAACCTATTATCATATATTGTGATAACACAAGTACAATGAGTATGTCTAATAATCTTTTATTACATTCTAAGACTAAGCATATATCTATTAAGTATCATGTTTTGAGAGAGAAAGTAGCAGAAAAGGAGATTAGATTGGAGTATGTGAGTACTAAATATCAAATTTCAAATATCTTTATGAAGCCTTTACCTATTGATACATTTAAGTATTTGAGAGCTATGCTTGGGATTATGCTCCTGCCTACTTGGGAGTAGATGATGCAGAGATTGCATCAATATAGTGGTACATAACACTTATGTTTGACTAGATTGAATGTTGATGCTTCCTATATGGGGGAGTACTTGTGATGAGTAGAGTCATTAAGAACTCTTAGTATTTAGTATTGAATAGTGTCTTTGGACACTTGAGCTAGTTAAAGTCTTTGAGTAGCAATTGACATAATGAGGCCTTTGTCATTGATGTTAATGAGGGAGAAGAGTGCATGAAAAACATCTTCTAAGTGTGTATGGGGGAGAAGAGTGCATAAAAATCTCTACTTTATTAGGGAGATTTATAAAGATTTATGAATATCTCTATGGGGGAGGTATAAAACATGAACCTACAGAACAAAGTAGTGTTCCAGAAGATTTTCAAACTTGATTGATGAAGAGGATTTGAAAAGATTAGAAAAACAATAGTAGCAGTAGTAGAGTACTATTTGGTATTCTTGGAACTTAGATGTTTTTTCATCCATGTTGCCATCAATGCCAAAGGGGGAGATTGTTAGCATGAATGTTGATGAATTCCTTTGGTGGAGTATCCTAAGCATTGGAGAGTATTGACATGTTGCATTCATGATCATGTTTTTCATTGATGTCAACATAGCAGTAAGTCTGTGAAGATTGGCAGAGTAGTAGACAAAGATCATAGTTGTACCAAAGAGGTTTTGATTTTCTAGTGATGCGTGGTCAAGGACATGTTTTACATTGTGTCCCGATGATGAGGTTAAATGCACAAAGTCTAAATTAAAGATGTACAAAAGCTATAAGTGATTTAAAAAGAGTAGTACAGGGATAAAGTGCATGGAAAGTAGTTTCTAATGATCCTATTATATCTTCTAGTAGAGATATAATTTGGTAATGCACAGTTAGATAGTTATCAAGGACAATCTAATGGTGACATCAGCAAGTGCACATGTCCTAAACCCACATGTATAAAATTTAGTATAAAATATGAGCTGACAATGCTATTGTAGTTACAAATTAATTAATTATCTTATTATAATTAATTGGGAAAGCCTCAAGGATACTCAAAGAATTATTTTGAAGATAGGGTATAAAAGAAAGATGTTTTCCTTATTTTTAATTGTGTGTATCAAGTATTAAATGTGAAGTGCAAAAAGGAACAAAGTGTTTGGTGAATACAAGTAAGCAATAAAAACATGATTTGGTATCAAGATCAGAAGGAGTAGAGGTCTAGTTGAAAGGATAGATAAAGAGGAAGGAAGTACAATTCAAGTTTATTATTCTATAAGGAATAATACATAGATCATTTGGAGAGTGGGTTCATCTATCTTTCCCATGAAGCTGTTTGGATACTGGGTCTACCTGCCTTCTACAACTCTTAACAAGGTTGGCACAACTCCAAGTAGGGTTGGAATTTCCTGACATGGATTCAAAGTCTCCTAACAGGGACTGATATGTGCTAAATCTTTTTATTGACTCCTAATAGGTTTCATCCTCTAACAAGGAATATTTATTTTATTACATCATCTTGTGGGTACCATCCCCATCGAGGATTTCCCTCTGATCAAGGGTTTCCCTAATTAACATATCTAGTGTTATTGTGCATGAGTATCTTGTTGTGGTTTATGTTTACATTTATCACATGGTTAATTTTTATCAAGGTTGATAATTGTGATAATAGTTGGATAATTGATACATGTTGCCCCCCCCCCCCCCCCCAGCTTTATTGGTGGACTATATATTCTAACAACTCATTTTTTTGGGGATTTTGGAAAGAGAGGAACAATAGGATCTTCCAAGATATGGACAAAAATGAGGAAGTGGTGTTCAATGTTATTCTTAAGCTCTTGAAGGAGAATTTGGAAAATAGTGAGTGGAAGATCCTCTAGGTCCCTCTATCAATGAGTGAATAAAGGATTGATATGGATTGGAAATTCCTTGAGGCCTTTCATAGGTATGATGATTCAAAATCTTAGCTAGGAGGAATACTAAATGGAAGCCCCCCATCCATTCCAAAGTGAAGCTAAACTTTGATGGTGTTGTAAGGAATGTATGTGCCACAAGATGAGGTATTGTTAGGGACTCAACTAGTGGACAACTAATAGCTTATTTTGGAAACTTAGGAAATACTTCAAACAATGTAGAGAAAGCTAGGGCTCTCTTTTGGGGGTTGAAGATGATTGTCAAATTAGAATAGAAACATGTTAACATAAAAGGTGACTCTATATTGGTGGTGGAAGTGGTAAAAGGGGGTATGGACTCATGTTCATCAATAAGTGGCATCATCGGAGATATTTGGAAACTCCTCACAAATTTAGATAGTTATAATTTATAGTACACTTGTAGGGAAGGCAATGTGGTGGTAGATTCTATGGAAAGTTTTGTGTTGCATGTTCAAGGTTTCAGGTGTTGCAGGCATATGGGCTCCCTTCTGATTAAGGTTGGAGCCATTATTTTAAGGGAGGAAAATATTATACCAAGAAAATGATGAATAATTTAAAATAGGTTATTTATTATTGGCTTATGTGGGTAGTGCCTACATTTGAAGAGGATATTTATATGATCAGTTTTTAAATTAGAAAGTGATTGAATTGTTTAATATCAATGATGATATAGGGAATTGGAAATAATACTATACTATCATTATGAGATTTAATAGATGGGTGATATAAGAGATTATATGTGACTTTGTAAGAAAAAAGACATGGTAAGAGAATTAATAACCCTCTCATGACCCTTTTAGCTTTCTTTATTAAGCACTATCTTCAAAGGCTTCCTTGTCATTGAAGTGATGACACAGAAGGAAGTACACATGTGTTGACCTTCCATTGAAGGGATATTTTTTTTTACTAGCACTCCTTTTATAAATTATATTAGCTTGCATAATTCTTTTCACTTCATTCTTCTGAAAACCATGAGAATATTATTATTCTAAGGAAGATAATAGAGAGTAAGAGCATTTCTAAATTGGCAACCTAGAGTTTTTGGAGAATTCTTATCAAGATTCTGAAATGGGTGATGACATGGTACACATTGATCCATCTAGGATTGAAGACTATGCCAAAAAACCTTGTAGTTAGATGGATTCATATGAGGGGGTCTTATTTCCTTTCATGGAAGCCATAACAGGGTATAATAATAATGTTTCATTATAGTTTGTTGATTCTTGGATGGAAAAATGTGTCACCATTAATGGTATGTCATCTCAAGTGACCAAGGAGATTACTTCCATGGCTACTAGTTTTTCTATGGATGGACATAAGTGGAAAAAGGTTACAAAGGTAACTAATGAGATGATCTTGAATAGATTCTTTAAAAAAGATGAATAACCTATGAGATTTAGAGGTGGGTTTAGCCACAAGTACCTTCAATCACCTTGGAATGAGGTATTCTTTGTGCTCATGAGGTATCTAAGTATAGAAGGTAGATTTGGTGTTTTCTACTATTACCATTTTTTCTCTTGAATTGTTTTAGGCATCATGATCAATTTTATTTGCCATTGTTTCTTTTACATGATCTTGAAGCTAGTATATCTAAGGTTAGGGATAGAAGACAAAAAGGAAAAAGATTCACTATTCAGCATCAGGGTCTTATTGTCTACCTTTATATTTTGTATTTGGTCCTTACTCCCCCCCCCCCACCATTGTGTTGGCTTCTTTAATAACCAAACCCCCACATAGTTCTATTGGTGATGGTGGGGGTGGTTCTCTAACCCCCACTCCCAACCCTTCCTATTCTTCCACCCAATATAGGAATCCTAAAAAAAAAACAAAAAAGGATAGAACCAAAAGAAAACAAATGACAAAAATGCAAAATTCTATGGAAATCTACATGGTTGATTCTATAGATGAAAATGATGGTGGTCATAGGAGGCCAAGTAGGTTGGTAAAAAATAGGGCTAGAATGAAATAGAAGGACTATAGAAATTTGGAGATTAATGAAGAGGTGATGGAGTCAAAAGCTAGTGAGAAGAAGGAGGGGAAAAAGAAAAAGAGAATGGGGAAGGAGGAAGACGATGGGGAAGTGGGGACAGAGGAAAATAGTTCTTCTTTGAAGGGGGTTAAAACTAAAGCAAACAAGAAAGTTAGTTAGGACACTACTCACATGTCTACTAATTTTACTTTTACTATAAACATTGCAGACATACTTCCAATACCATTTCTTCTCCTAGAAAAGCTAAGGATACCTCATTGATAAATGCTACCTCCCCTATGAGGATGGGAAGATAAAAAAAATGTGTGTTGTGATGTAGGTTTGGGTGTTAAAGGTGACCAAAGGAAATTGTTCTAGGTACCAGGAGCTATTTGGTTTGGTTAAGGACACTAAATGGGAGATGGAGGCCTACAATGCCCTATTTAATGCTTTGGGTGATAGTTTTTGTACTCTTTCTAAGTTTTCAATGAAAGTGACTCATGTTTCTTCTACCATTCTCCAATTAATGAAGACAAGGGCCCTAGAACATAAGATTCAAAGAAACTACATGGTTTCCTTGTTCATGATTGGGCCAAAGTTCTTCGTGTGAAGAAAGGAAAGGAAAATGCCAAAGTTTAGGCCTTTGTTTTATTTTACCTTATGCTTTATTTTCTAGACTTTTGTTGTTGGCATAAGCCAAATTTTGTATACTTGATCTAGTCATTGGGCCTTCAAGACTTTTATATTTTTAAAATAAGACATTATAGTAGATATGTTGTTGATAGTTTTAGTAAACATGTTTATATATTTTTTTAAATGAAAAACAATATGTGGTTTGCTAGTAATTATTTTTTCATTACTAGTAGCTGGGGCACTCTATTAGTTAATATTTGGTATAGCATTACTTGTTGGGGAAGTCTATTTTTTATATTGAGGGAAGAGTTATTGATGTGATCCTATTCTTATCTCTGGACATGTGTTGTGAATGAATGATTTATCCACAGTGTTGTACTAAGAGCCAACCCCATTGGTTTTTTATTACTTCTAATATCAAAAACACATAATCTTTAAATCAGTTAGGTGAATGACTTTAGTTGTCCAATATTTTAAACTTGTTAAAATGTGTGCAAAAGAAGATAAATTGATCTATTCAGGGTTATTTATTTAAGGACATCATTTTAGATTAGTTATAGGAGGAACACATTGAGATGTCAAAATACTCACACCTACTTCTCACAATTTTCAAATACATTAGTACATTGTCTAAATATTGAGGATCTCTCTATAAGAAACAAAGTTAAATATTTATAATGCTCAAAAAATTTTAAAACCATCTATTGACACTCAAAGGTGTTGTTCATGAGTTGAAGAAGGAGGTGGACATTTTCAATAAGCACATTAAGGACTCAAACAAGTTCATTATCAAGGTCATGCATTTGTGCTTTGTCAATTTATGTATGATGCAGGATAAAATTACATGCATTAAAGGCAAGAGTGATGATGATTATAAGGAGCTATTTGAATTTTTCAAGGAGGAGTGGATTATTATGCTTTTATTCAAGCAGCTAGGTGGAAATGCCACAAATTAGTTGTTATATTTTTTGTTGATTTTTTTATTTTTGGTTCAGAGAAGCTTATATTTTACACAAGACTTTTATTACTCACCCTGCATGACAAAGCAACTATACTTACTTTAAGTTTAAAGGCTTACATGTTGCTACTTTAAATACTCTACACTATGATTACTATGTTTTTTATAGAGATAAAAGTTGTCATGCCCTAAATTTACAAGACAATACACAACCAACAATTTTATTTTATTTTTAACTAAAGGATAGTGCATAAACATATACTAATATTTTTTTGTGAATATTCTATTGAACTATGGGGTTCTTGGAGTATAACAACTCATACCCCTTGAGAATATTATAATTTTACTTTAATTGGTCATTAAGTTGAGGATAATTAATTCTAGTTGTGACATATGCGTTAGGTAATGATCTTTAGAAAACTATGTTCGCCTACAAGGTTAGATTGTGGAATCATCACTAGAGAGACTTTCATTTATATTTAACAACCTAACCTTCAAGATATACTTCTCTTTCAAGTATCATGTAAGAATTTAATTGGGCATAGGTTTAAAATTAGATTGTTTCAAGTGGGAGTAACCTTGTGATCGTATTTTATCTTGAACCCTATACTATGAATTTTTATTAATCCACTTATCTTTTCCACTATCCATAATTCTTAATAATTACTAACTAATCTAATTTCATATAGCATTTGCTAATGGCCCTATTGATTTTATTTACTAACCATTACCACTTACTACTTATCCTATGCATTAAATAAGTAACTAGTCTTCTTAAACAATAATTAAATTATTTATAAGATATATTAGATTATACCTATTAATTATTGACTACCTATTAATATTATGTACCCTCTAATCCTAATACCTTACATTTCTTACATTCCTATGTACACCTAAATATATTCAACATTCCAAATCCAAAATTGAATTCACAATAACCATTTGTTATCAATACCAACAAAATTTACTAATTTACTAATAATTTAGCATTACTTATTAACTAGTCTTCATTAACTAACTATCAACAAACTCCATTTACTTTTATTTTATTACCCTATTACTAACTTTGTAATACATGCTTAGTTACTAAAATCCTAGTTCACTAAATCCCAACCATCTAGACTATAATTTAATTCATGGACCACTAAGTAAAAGTTGTTCCCAAACCCTTAACATAGGAATACACATGGGTTAACACATTTATCCTTACCCCTCCTAGGTGAATCTCCCATGTCATAGGCTCTCATGCCCATTTTACTCCTTCCAAGTTGAGTGGACAAGGGCCCTATCACCTCCCTTTATGCACTTGGGTGTAAAGACTTGGACAATATTAAAAAAAAAGTGACATGACCCCCTTTCATTCCTAATATTCTATGTGCTTCTCCCAAGCAATGCTTCCTAACTTTATTACCTTCCTGACCAAGCAGCCCCACTCAAGCCATGTGTTCTAGGGATTTATTCTCAAATGCTTCCCCTTAGCACTACGTCCCCACATGAGTCACATGCACCTTTTCCCTCTTTCAATTGATCACTATGTGGTGGTTTCACAACTCAAAAATTAAGAATCGAGTGGTGGGTGTGTGGAAGGGATTAGGACAAGTCCCATCGCCAATTGTGTTGACCCATCTACAAGTACATTGTTGTTTGACCCATCCAAATGTACAACAAGGTATGGTGGGGTAGTGGTCCAATCAAGGACAACTTCCCATATTTAAGTATGTATTATATTTTTGTATGTCACCTTTAAATAGGTCCTTTTTCCTATGGATAGAGTAGTCGATCCTTTACTAGGAACAACTTTCATGATATAGGCACTTTTTGTAATACCCCAAAATTGGCTCATTGCCATCTCAATCAATTTTGGTCTATTTTTGATTGATTCTTAAAGACCTATTTTGATAGGCAATTCTTATTCTGCTACTCACTCCTTGACATAATTGTCAAATGCTTGAGACCCTAATCTACATTAATTAGACTCATTATTTAATCCCTATAATATGCACTCATATTAGCCACATTAAAACCTATTTGATTTCAATTTAATTTAATCTAAAGTATTCATACTTTATTAAATTAAATTATCCCCTAAGGCTAATGTGTTACGAAATTAAATTTATTTAATTTAATAAATATGTCTATTTTAATTAATTAAACAAAATTATTTAATTAAATGGAGAAGCTACTTCTAATTAATTAAGAAAAGTTATTTAATTAAATGGGAAGTCATTTCTAATTAATTAAATGAAGTTATTTAATTAAATAAGAAAAGTGTCTCTAATTAATTAAATAGAATTATTTAATTAATAAGAAAATATATTTATGGGAGCATATCTCATTTTATTAAATTAAATATCTCTCCAAAATCTCTCTTTAGTTCAAAAAAGGGAAATTCCTAGTTCACTACTGATCAAATTGGAAATGACTCAAATCACTTACTCTGACACTAAAGTCTATCTGAGTTGACTAACTCTTACACTCATATCTGATCTAGTTAACTTCCTTTGATTTGGGAATCTTCCTTTATGACTAAAATTTATCTTCAATCCTGACCATTGATTGAAATCAATCCCAAGTTTTGATGGATTCTAGGAAAGTCTATTTAAGAGACCCTCATCTCTTCATTTTCAGAGGATGAATTAGAATTTGCATCGAATTGCTGCCAAATTGCATACTCATTTAAGCTTATTACATTCTCATAGATTTTCATTATTAGCTTAATTCTCATCTAGATCTAATATGCATACAACTTTAGCATAAATTTCTTTTATATGTTCTTAGACTAGTTTACGTATCTCATTTTAGATTAATTTGCACATTCATATAGCTTAATTGCATTCAAATCCTTCATTCTTAGAGGGTCTAGTTGCTTGCACCTTGATTATGAGGATATTAATGGGAAAAATCCCTTTAGATAGAAGGCAACAAGTTGGCTTATTGGATGATTTTTGGATGGACAATCCAATGTTCATTCTGGAATGAATCCTCATATAAAGACTATGTTGAAGTGTGTGTGTGAAGCGTAAGGCCACATTCTGCATATACATTTCTGGCACCCACCGTGGGGCCAAGAAAATCAACTTTTTTGGCCTCTTTCTACATTTTTTTAATCATTTTCATGTTCTCTATCCATACTGTTCTGTACAGATTCGATAATCTTTGCATGAGACTGTTCATTTTCGCACGAGGATCCAAAATCTTTGTGCAAAGATTCTTTTTGTATCGCGTGAGAAAGTTCCTGAGCACACAAAACTTTGTGTTGCACCTATTTTCTTCGTGTAGGCTGTAAAACAATTTCATGTGGGCTCCAAACAATTTTGTGTAGCTCTGATAGAGATTTTGCACAAAATCTTATGACAACAATTTTAGTTTTAAGCATTATTTTTCAATCTTCAGATTGTTTGATTTCACTAACCTACTTGTCTTGATCCATTTCTCTAGATTTCTTGTAGCTTAACTATTGTTTGTAGGATTTTTTCGAAGACTCCTTTTAAAACCCACTTGAAAATAGACTCACTATTTTCTTGTAGGACGCTTGTTGAAGATACACTTGTCAAAGACCATATTTCAAACCCACAAAACAATGTGTGTCTACTTTTCCTACTTTCGAAACTAGATAACTAGGGCTTGTGAACTTCTTAGGATGCAAGATGAAAGAATAGGGGAATATGCTCTTCACTTCTTGGAGGTCATGACTAAGAGTAAATCAAAAACTTAAATGCTTTTGAAAGAAAGAATTTTGAGGGAGGCAAGAAACTTGGTAGTTCTCCAAAGCTTGTTCTCTTATATGATGAGATAATGATTTCCATTAAGGGAATCAAAATCTTTAAGGAAGAATGAGTTTGGATTGATTAAGCCAAGTTAGTAATTAACTTGTTTGGCATGTTTGGGCAAGGAAATAAGGTAGAGGATTATTCTCTTTACCCTTGAGGGAAACCAGAAACTCAAACCCTTAGATCTAAACCACCAATCCATGTCTATCCTTTAGAGGGCTTACCAGAGTGATCCAACCTCCGAGAATGACCCAAGTGAGGACACTCCTTTCACTAGAGATTCCAACTCTCTATAATCAAGATGCTTTGTAGAGTGAAAGACTCCAAAGCCAGATTAATTTCTTCCCCTTGATTCTTTATATCGCATATCAAGGGGAAGCTCTATCTATGCACTAGTCGGCACTAACCCCTAGCTTGTTAAGCAAGTAGTGTACACTTTTAGATGCTAGTGTGGGATACTGGTCTCAACTCTGCTTGCAGAACCACTAGGAATTAATACAAATGGAAGCCAATTAAAAAACTCTTAGTTAGAAGCCACCTGGTTCACCTCCCAAAGGAGGCATAATCTTTTTTCAAGGAGGGGGAAGAATCTCTCATGTAGAACTCACCATAGGCATGCTACTGGATGTTTGAAGGTGGTATACATGCTCTTCCCCTACCACAAGGGTGCTTGTTCAGCATATACTATTGAGTCCTTTGAATATACCAAAAACATGGGCACCCTCTAGGGGGTGACACGACTATGTGAGGTACACACATGCGCATAAGATGTGGGACAAAGGTTTTGCTTTCTCTACGAATTTTTCTTTCTAGGGATAAAGCGTGTTTGTTATCGAGTCATCAAAAAAGTCCAAACCAATTACAACAAATAAAGGTCAAGACTCCCCTATACTGTCGAGTTGCTTTGTCCTTGGTAGGAATATTTTTGACTACTGCTTGCTTCCCACTATCTTCTTTAAACACTTTTCTTGGATTGAAAACTTGAAACTTTGTCCAAACATCTTGCGAGGTCAATCCCAATGTCTGTCCAATTGAACCTATCTCAAAAATCTATCTATTCTATCCGAAAAGTCTAGAAATCTTGTCAAATTTAGTTTATGTTGTAAAACTGGTCTTCCTTCTTGCATGAAAACTTTTTGAGTCTTGTGTGAAATCATTTTGTCCTTGCGCGAAATCATTTTCTCCTCATGCAAAATTAAACTGGTATCATGATTCTTCACGTGACCCTCTGAGCTTCCTCGTGCAAAATTAAAACTACTATCACTGACTTTCACACGATCTAGGAAACTTCTTCGCGCAGCTCAGAAAACTTCCTCACATGGCCTGTACAGGTTTCTCATGCGAGATCTTGTGCCAACATTTCCACTTTTTGATCTATTTAGCTGTCTGCGGCCTACACGCTTCCCTTTTCTGTATCCATTTGTCACTTTTTGTCTGTGAATAGTCCTAAAACAACAACACTTTTCTTAGCTGAAGACTTGTATCTTTCACTTTGACTAGTCTCATCTCATAAGTTATTTTTTGTCCTCATCTTAACACTTGTCATACTTTTTGTAGAATTGGTCATAATCTCTGTCTATTCTAGCCTTTAAATCAAACCATTTGTGCCTTAGTGAACAGAATTCTTACTATTATCTTGTCCTTTTTGAGACATAGTGTTAGTGTAGTCCTTGTCTAGGTTCTAGCTTCTTGTCCTTGTCTATGACTGTCGCAACCAAAAGTGGCAATGTGTTTTATCCCCATAACCTTAGACGTGGTCATGCTAGGGGTCATAATCATGGTAGAGTTCATTTACCTTTCATTACACAATCTATATCTACTTCGACTAGTGAGGCATCTTCTTGATCCCCCTTACCTATTAGGTCATCTCAAATTCAGCAAACATTTTCCATAAATTTTCAAAAAATTAGGAATCCTTCATACCAAGAAGTTGCTGAGACAAATAGAGGTCTTGTATTACCAAACACAATGTCTAATCCTTTTTTTAGAAGACCTTTTGAAACACAACACACTAAAACTGAACATGTTTCTATAATGACTAATCGTGAACCTAAATATAGTAGTCATAGTCGACATCAAGAACCACTTAGGAATGACAAAGAGAAAGAGAAAGACTATGACACCGATAAGGAACAGGAAGAGGTGGAAATACTCCCTGAACACATAGACAAATGTCAAAGAGACAAAAACTTCCAAAAGGTCATGGGAATCCTACTCAATGAAGAGAAAGAAAAGGTACTTTCTCAAATTTTCCCAAGAGGGAGCTAAACTATCCTCTCATTTCAATGTGGAAACCATTATCACGTCCGAAGAAGAAATTGAGACTCCTAAACTCCAAAAACAACTAAAAATTATGCAAGACCAATTGGTTCAGATGATGCATGAGAAAGAGAAACCCATGAAAACATACACATTGGATGCTCTTTGCCCATTTCCATTTGACAAAAGCATAAACATGCCGCCTTTTCCACAAGGCATAGAGCTACCCAAATATGACAAGTACTTTGGTAGTATTGATCCCCAAGATTACTTGCAGGAATTTGGTGCTTTGTCTATTGAGTTTATACACGATCAAACCTACCTCATGTGTTTATTCTCTAGAAGCCTTGGTGGTCAGGTTTTGGAGTGGTTCTCACATTTACCTCCTAGTATCAAGACATTTGACCAAATTGCCAATCTCTTTGTTCAACAATATTCTCATAACATTCAACATCCTGTCAATATTCGAGATCTATGCAACCTTAAATAGAAATTTGGTGAACCTTTCCTCACTTTCCTCCAAAGGTGGAGACAACTATACACTAAGTATTCCCATAAAATCTTAGAAATGAAGAAGCTTGACATTTTCACTAATAACCTCTTACCTGATTTCAGATATAAAGTCCAACTATAAGGTCCACATACCTTTGAAGACATGATTACACAAGATATCCATATCGAATAATTTATGGTCAAGAAAGGTGAACTCACTCTTCAGAGAGACATAAAACAAGGTTCCACTTCCAACAGGGATAAAACCAAATGTGTCAACAAGAACTAAGAAATTGTACATGATGGAGTTGTTGACAATGTCACACCCAAACCTACTAAAGTTGCATTTAATCTCACAGATGGCCTCAAAGCAGCCAAAAATGGTGAGAAACCTCCTCTTGACAATAAGACATCTAGGAAAAAATTGAGAAACTCTTAGACAACATGCCCAAATGAGATTATACACCTTTGGGAGAACCTTTGGATGTGGTTTACAAGGCATTGCTACAATATAAGCTTATTTTACCAATGCATAACCCTCATCCCTATGATCCACAACCATGTCCACCATGGTGGAATGAAACCTCATTCTATGAGTATCACCAAAACAAGGGACACAAAACTAGCAATTATATAAACCCATGCCATAAAGTCTAAGACATGATTGACACTGGTGATCTTGTGGTAGATGGATATAACAAAAATTTGGATCACAAGGCATTCAAAGAACCTTTCCCCGCTTATGAAAAGGAGAGACTTCGAAACCACAACCCTACAACAAGGTCAACTATACATATTCCAATGATGAAAATGTCATTCACATGGTTGAACCTATATATTTTGTATATTGTGACATTATTACCATTAAGGGAAAGCAAGATAATGACAAACCCAAGACACCATTTCTCTTGAGGGCCCCTACTTCCAATGAAATGGATAATATGCCTTCACAACATTGCGCTAATGCTGTCACTCACTCTCACCCCAAGTTGGTGCTCAAAGGCCCTATGCCTCCTACTTTAGATCTTGAACAACACAAAGACAAAGCCCTTGCTGGTCCATCTAACAAAGGTGCAAAACCCACAACAAACTTGACAACAACTAGTTATAGTGTTCTTGATCAGTTTAAATGAGCTAATGCTCAGATTTCCATCTTTGAACTTCTTAAAATCTCACCTGCTCAGAGGAAGATTCTGGATAAAGCCCTCACTGAGGCAAATGTTCCTCAAGATCTTGATCTTGAGTGATTCCAATCCATGGTGGTTCACCTGACCTTGCCTTACCTTATGAACTTTTTTGAGGAAGATGACAACTCGTTGAGTCAACCACACAATCAACCTCTACACATTGAGGTTATGATCCACCAGAAACGTGTTCATCGGGTACTCACTGACAATGGCACTGGCCTAAATATTGTCTCTACTGCTCTGCTTAGACAATTGAATTATTCTGAGGACTCTATTGATCCTCAATGAAAGATCACTATCAAAGCGTATGACGAATTGGAATGAAAGTCTCTAGGTCTTATGGTTTTACCAATTTGCGTCGGCCCTATCAAAAGAGATTTCACCTATCAGGTGCTTGACATTCCCTTGGCCTACAAGATTTTGTTAGGATGGCCATAGATACATGAGATGCGTGTTGTGCCATCCACATACCACCAATGCATCAAGTTCCCATTTCATGGCTCCAAAGTTACTATTCCTACCACTACTAGCTATACCTGCAATATGCTCAAAGCTGCTAAAACTTTCGTCCCTACTAACAATGAGTCCACTGATTGTCACAAAAATAAGCTAAAACAAATTGAGTAGTCATTCAAACTAAAAGAAACTGGTATGGGAGAGTACCGCATTGAACTAGTGTTATCATTAATGTCTCTCCCAGAGTCCCCTCGACATTATGGGAGACCCTCAAAGGCAAAGAAGCCATTTGTGCTGACACCTCAGACCAAGTATAATGGTACTTTTGTCAAGGCTACAATTCCCTTAGAAGATAAAAGTGAAAATAGAGCCATTGCTACATGGCTTTACAAAGAAGAGGCTCCAATGGACCTAACAGGACAAGTTCAAGAAAATACTCCTAAGAAATATAGGCCTAGTCTTAGGCTTATGAAGTGATTTGGTTACAAGGGAATTGGCCCTATTGGGTGCAATAACAATGGCCTAATTCATCCTATCAAAGAAAGAGCTTGAAGTAACCATGATACAATCGCCCTAGGATTTAAGAAGGTTCCTTTTCATTTGGAACCAAATAAATTCATACCAACACCTGAGAGTTCATCTAAAAATGACTCACAAGATGAGTCAGATACTCAAGAGGAAGAATCTAATGATGAGGATTCCTATCCTCATCCTATCCCTTATGATCTCACTAAATTCTTTGCTGAGCTAGATGACTTTGTGCGATGTGTTAGCACTATGGATGATACTAGTGATTCTTCTAAGGACAATACTAAGCAATTCAAATATCATTTAGAAAAGGGAGAATCTAGTCAGTCATGTCGTGTTGAGTATTTTTGTAAGAACCCAAAGGAAGAAGGTGACTATGTCCCTATTAGTATTGGGGAGTTCTATAATCTCTCACCATGTAGCACTGATTCTAAGGAATATGAGTTTGACTCTCTTTCAGAAGAAACTACTGATAAAGACATTGACCAAGTGCATGTCTATGAAAACCAAATCAAAGTGGGTGAAACGTCTAGGGTTAGGTCACATGGGTCAAATCCAACAAGTTTCCTAGAATCATCAATTACTAACATTCATACTCTAAGGCATTTGAAAACACCTGTGGACAAGGTCGTTGTAAGTCTCGAATTGCTGGTCCAAGCACTTAATGACTATACTATGAATGCAATTGAACTAGCCACTACTCTCTCACTCACACATCCTGAGCTTTTAGACTAGAACCCCAATGGATCTAGCAAAGTCCCCACATTCTAGAATGACTATGCTCTCACTTGTTACCTAAACACTATCGAACCCATAATGTCTTTCACCAATGAGCAGAGCGTCAACATGACTGAGGTTGACATCAAATATCTCAGTCACACAATTAAAAAGAAAAAATGCAAAAGGTCTGATGGTGAAAACCACATTGTGGCAATGTCGAAACCCAAAAAAAGTAAAAATAAAAGATGTATCCAATGGTGAAAACCTCTTTGAGGTGCCCACGGATGAGATATTTGATGTACTTCCCAGTCACTTTTAGGAGAGATCATTAGTGTTGATAGATCTAACGTAGCCAATTAACTTGGGCACAAAAGAACATTGTCATATGATACAACTGGCACAGTCACTATCACTTGAAGAGAAGGAACAATTCATTGCCTTTTTCAAAGAAAATAAAATAAATTTTGCCTAGACATACTCTGACATGCTAGGATTGGATCCTGATCTTATCATGCATCATTTGTCCATAGCACTAGGCATCAAACCACTTAAACAGAAGCTTCAAAAAATGCACCCTCACGTTGCATTGCTCGTCAAAGAAGAATTGGAGAAACTTCTTAAGGCTAGTTTCATCCGTGCAATTCTTTATGCCGAATGGATATCTACTATTGTTCTAGTTTCCAAGCATGATAAATCTATCAGGGCTTTTACAGACTTCCATGATCTTAACTTGGCATGTCCCAAAGATGAATTTTCACTTCCTAATATTGATATGATCATGAACATGATAGCTAGCTATGAGATGTACTCACTTATGGATTGTTTTTCTGGATACAATCAGATTAAAATTGTGCCAGAAGACTAGGAGAAAATGGCTTTCACATGTGTATGGGGAACCTTTTGTTATAATGTGATGCCATTTGGCTTGAAGAATGCGGGTGTTACATATCAGTAGGCTATTACTACAATTTTCCATGACATGATGCATAGAACCATGGAGGACTATGTTGATGATACCTTGGTCAAAAGTGCTAAATGCAATACTCATTTGTAATATTTGGGTCCCATCCTAGATCATATGGAAAAATTTAGTCTTTGACTCAATCCTAAGAAATGCACATTTGGTGTCACATCAGGGAAGTTGTTGGGATACATTATTTCCACAAAAGGAATTGAAGTAGATCTAGAGAAAGTACAAGCAATAATGGAGATGCCACCACCTCAGAACATTAGTCAGATGAGAGGACTATAGGGAAGGATTCAATCTATTCGCAGGTTTATTTCACAATTGGCGAATAGATCACAACCCTTCACAAAGACCCTACATAAGGGTGTGAAATTTAATTGGAGCTAGGATTGTGAGCAAAGCTTAACATAGATTAAACAATATCTTGTCAATCTGCCAATCCTAATGCCTCCTATTCATGGGAAGCCTTTGCTTTTATAAATTTTAGCCACTAAAATATCTTTGGGCATCCTATTGGCTTAGGAAGATAATGACAACAAAGAAAGAGCTATTTACTACTTGAGCCGAACATTGGTCTCTTATGAGAAGAACTACAACATTATTGAGAAAGCTTGCTTTGTAGTTGTCTTTGCTTCCTAGAAGTTGAGACACTACATGCTTGCCTACACTACATGACTTGTGGCTAAAATAGATCCACTAAAGTACTTGCTCAATAAGGCAGCTCTCACAGGAAGATTAGCTAAATGGGTTATGATACTCATTGAGTTTGACATTCAATACATTGAACGCAAGGCTATAAAGGGGCAGGCAATTGTAGATCAACTGTTCAATGCACCCATATAGAGTCTTCTACCAATAAACATTGATTTCCCAGATGAGTCAATTCTGACACTCATGCACCACACATGGGTTATGTTCTTTGATGGGTCCTTCACACAAAAAGGATCAGGTGTTGGATTACTCTTTATTACACCACAGAGATACTCATTGCCCAAAGTGTACCAAAATTTGTTTCCTTTTACAAATAATATTGCTGAATACGAGGCTTTGATCAATGGTATGAAAATTGTAGCTGAATGGAGAGTGGATCAGTTAGATATCTTTGGTGACTCTCAACTTGTTATCAACCAAGTTAATGATGTGTACCAAACAAAGAATGAGAAACTAATTCCTTACAACCGCATGGTTGATGACTTAAAGAAGTATTTTGCACACATCACTTTTTAGCAAGTTCCTCAAGCAGATAATAAAGTGGCTGATGCCATGGCCACTCTGGCCTCTCTGCTACAAATGCTTGAAAATGATCTCTAACATGAGTTCTTGGTGGAAGCATTACACTACCCAACCTATGACACCCCTAATTCTAAGATGATCTATTTCATTATAGGACAAGAATCATCTTGCTACCATCACATCTATTCCTAGCTTCATAATCAAACCATTTTGGAAGGTCTGACCCGAAATGAAAAATGTTACCTAATCCATAATGCTTCCCATTATGTCATTATTGCTGACAATCTGTATAAGAGAGGTCTTAATGGAACAGTCCTTAGGTGTTTAGAACTTGAAGAGTCCAAACACGCACTAATTGACATTCATGAGGGCATTTGTGGAGCCCATTCCAATGGCCTGACACTAGCTGGCAAAATCCTTCGTGCTGGTTACTACTAGCCCAAAATGGAGAAAGAAGCTATCAAGTATGCTAGGTCCTGCAAGTAGTGTCAGATATATGGGAATCTCATCCACGCTCTAGCTAGAGAGTTGATTCCTTCTATTACAACATGGCTATTCCAACAATGGGCCTTTGACTTGGTCGGACAGATCCATCCAACCTCCTCTAATGGACATAAGTTCATTATCACAACTACAGATTATTTCATGAAATGGGTAGAGGTAGTACCTCTCATAGTTGTTGATGGAAAAATTGTAGCACTTTTCATCACAAACTACATCATCTACAGATATGGTGTACCATCCTCAATCACTACTAACAATGGAGGACAATTCAAGAACAAAGACCTCAAGGAACTATGCAAGAAATTTAAAATCACACAATGTTGGTCTTCTATTTATTACCCTAGGGTAATGGCCAAGCTAAGGCATCCAATAAGTTGATCCTCAAAATTCTTCATCGTACAGTCAGCAAGTCAGGGAGAGATTGCAATCTCTAGATCAATCCAACCCTAGGGGCATATAGGACAAGCATCAGGACTCCAATGGGCATGACTCCCTTTGCTTTGGTATATGGGGTGGATGTTGTGCTTCCAATAGAGGTTGAGATTCCTACCTTGAGAATCTCTATGAAGGGCCTTATCACTAATGATGACTACAGGATAGCTTAGCTTCAAGAGCTTCTATTACTAGATGAACGTCGACAAGTGGCATGTGATCATCTATGAGCATATCAAAAAAGAATGGCACAAAGCTACAATTGAAGGGTCAAGCCTCGTGACTTCCAACTAGGTGATCTCATCCTGAGAGAGAACCCCAAGAATCAACAACAGTGAGTACAAAAGGAAAATTTTGAACCAAACTGGCTTAGTCCATACATCATTATTGTAGTATATGGGTTTGGCACCTATTAGCTTTCGACAACTAAAGGAGAAGTGCTTAAAGAACCTATCAACACTCTCCACTTGAAGTAGTTTTACAGTTGATCTGATATCAGTAAGCTCTTTGTACATATCTATATGTCTTGAAAAAATTCTAAAAATCAGAAAAAGTCCTGGGAAAAAAAATTGTTACCCTGGTGAACACCTAGCAATAGGCACCTTGGTAATACCAAAAAAAAAGTGAAAAAAAATACAAAAAAAAAAAAAAAAAAACAAAAAAATTGAAAAAAACAAGAAAAGTGTCATTGGTGAAAACCTGGAAATAGGCATCATGGTAGCAAAAAAGGAGAGTTCTGCCAAGAAGGTGAAAACCTAGTAAACAAGTGTCTCTTGTTCCCAATGCTCCATTTGGCAGCACATCTTTTGCTTCTCTATATAGTTACTTCACTACTTTTCCTACTTTCTACTCATGTATCCATGGATTGAGTCTTGTTACAGATCGGGGGCATTCCCCCTTAGTGTCACTCTTTTCAAGATTCTCCTCATAGAATCTCCTTCACAATAGTCATCGATGGTCCTCACTACGTCTGCCAATTTTTGCTAGTGTCACTCCTTTTGAGATTCTCCTTGTAGGATCTCCTTTACGATAGTCACCAGTGGTCCTCACTATGTCTGCCTATTATCGCCAGTGTCCCTCATTTTCAAAGATTCTCCTCATAGAATCTCTTTCACAAATGGCTCATCACTACATGTGCCTGCTCTAGCGAGGCATATCGAGCTGCCAATCCGTCATCTCCTCCCCCGACCGATGATCCCCCTACATCTCCCCTTGCTGCCCTCGATCGCCCCTATGCCTTCTCTCCTCCTCTCTCTGGCTAGGCTCCCCTCTCCTCTACTCTCCTCTCTGGCTAAGCTCTCCTCTCCTCCCCCCCACCCTCCTCCTCTATCGGTTTGGCTCCTCCTCTTGTGCAACCGCTGTTGCCCACTGCTGAAACCCCCTCACCACATATTGCCCCTATCAAGTTGCTTGGGCTAGCTCTCCTTCCACCACCGCTGACCTCATCCCCTGTGCTCTCCCCACTAGTCTTGGTCACAAAAATGTATCTCGGTACTCCTATGTGGAGCTTGCATCTTCCGCCCTGCCGAACCAATCCCACTATTGTGGCTCCAGCTCTAGCCATGCCCTCAACAATCTGTCTCGATCCAATGATGGCATGTACATTGATACTGGCTCATGTGTGACATGTTGATACCAATGCGGATCTCCTAATGCCACCTACTTCCAACCAAACTACCACAATGCCCTGTCTGACATGTACTCCTCTGCCACATACTCCCACCTCTCAAACACAAAATATGGGGAAATGGTGTATGGGAGCTACTCTCCCTCCTCTACCCATGGTCCTAGGCCCATGTATGGCCTCAATACCACTATCACTATCTCATCCATACACACTCTCCAGTAGTCCACTGAATCTGTGTGGTGGTATATCAATGGCTTGGCCCAACTGTATGCCACGGACTCCTATGCCTTCCTATCTCTGCACCCTAGTGGCCTGAACACTGCAATAGGCTCCCAAGCCCATACCTATAGCAATGTAGGGAACCCAATACTCCTCCTCTGTCAACCACCACCCTGGTATACTATTTGATGAAGGTCCTAGTATAGCTCGACCATTATGAGAGACCCCAATGCCACTCGGCATCTCGCATTCACAATCTACATCACTACTAGAATCAACATCAGTGTAACCCCTATACCACCTATATCTGGGGCAATGTACCCCAAAACCAGCCCTAGAACATAGAAGTAGATCCACCTCTGCACCGTCACACAATCCAGATGCTTGTCTAGTGCGAACTATCCCTGTCAAATCTTATACTCCACTCCAAGCCCCACTAGTCTCTGTACAACCACCTTTTTTGTCATCTCTCTGGTCACCATGATTGGCATCCCCGACAATAGTAGTCTAAATATGCGATACACATCCTCCAGTGTCACTATCATCTCCCCTGTCACTAGGTGATACATCAGCATCTCACTGTGCCATCTCTTGCACAACACTATGACCATTGCCATGTAGGTGTGAGTATGGAGCAACCTCACCAGGTAGCCTAGTCTGATCACCTTGATCCATGCCTCGTCGGCTGGCGTTAGCATCTCTCCAGCATGCAACACTACTACCCATCACTCCCATGACACTAATGCATCCAAGAACCACTGCACACCACCAAAAAAAATCCAACCATCATTTTTCTATCTCCTTGTTTATCCTCCCACCCTCCCTTTCCTCAACCTTAGCTTTTTCTACCTTAATTTACACAAACCACATTCTCGCAAAAATGTGTTCTCGCAAAGCCTAACCTCCCGCGTTACCTCGAAACTATCTTCTAGTGGGTTTGCGATGTTGACTCTATTATTACCCTTGACCTTTTACCCTGATCCCGCTAGCACATTCTTGTGGTCTCTACAACTGTTAATCCCATCGATCCTTGGTCCCGCAGGATCGCATTCCTACCCTATGCCCATTTTTCACCTTTCTCACTGTGCAAAGACCTTAACCCGTGGGTTCGCGTTCACGCTACGTGAATCGCATTCCTCTTTGCAGGGACATGATCTCGCCAACTCTACCCCATTCTCGCATAATTTCCCACCTCGGGATCACTTTCCCACAATAGACTATTTGGTGCCTCGCACAAATCCCACCCAACACTATTTTAGCAAAATCACGATCTTGTTGATCCCACTCATGTTCCTGCTGGACTCGTGCCTGCGGGATCCCATTTCCACCTTCATGAGAATGATCTAACAAATGCATACTCAAAAATCACAAAGAGGTTTTAGACCCTACCGATCGATTAGGTGTCTTTCATACTCGTACTCATTGCACTATGTCAGCTCAGTGCTCTAGTTGCCCAATACCAGCCATCGTAATCTCCACTGCAGAGCTCCTCACCAACAATATCTCCTCCTCAATCTGACAGCAACTAATCCCTTCTGGCCCCCTCTTCACCCTTATAGTCCACCCCGGTGCCTTGCTTACCCCTCTCGATCATCCCACCCTTCCCAACCCTTCCCATCTCATCAAAACAAAACAAAACAACTTTGTACCCTTGTAAAAACTCTTGGTCTATTAGCTTGTACATCCTCTTTCGCTTAGTATCATTATCTCTATCCCATATTTTGTGTCAGTTCATCCTTGATCAACATCTTGCATACCTTGCACAACTCTTGGTTAGTTATTCCAATGCATCCTTTAGCTAGCTCTCATGTCACCACAGTGTTATCCTTCTTAGTTTCGCTTGGTAGATGCATCCCTCATCCTGATCCATCAACTTAGGTGCTCTCTGATAGATCCTTGTAGGCTATAGCTTTCCTCCTATTTGATCTTGGTCTATTAGTACCTCATCCTACACCTCTCATTGGAAAATGGTTCTCTTTTGGATTTTTGCTTTCTTTTGATTTGGAATCTTCCCTTTGGGTCTTAAAGTATCTTTTCCTCGCAATCTTTTTGTTCCCTCCTCAAGGTTGCCATGATCTTCCATATCATAGTATACTGCGAATGGGGCCATCTGAGTGTAAGTTCTTGATCAAGTCTTTTATTTGTTTTTCTTTTCATCTTGTGGGTTACCCAGTGTCAGTTCCAAGCTGCTTCCTCTAGGATTCATGTGCGATGTTGGGGCAATCCTTGCATGTTTGTTTTGAGTTTGACCATTCATCCTCTAGAAAGTTGGTAAAAATGTCTTTCTATTCTTGTTAACCTTAGTAATTAACCAATATTCCTATATTAAATCTAGTGCTCAACTACGTGGTGGTACTTCTCTTTGAAGTATCCACCCACTCAAAATGCTTCAATGAATTCCCTTCATCTCCATTATCCCCCATCCATCTCCAACATCCATCTCTCCCACCCTTGTAATCCTATTGCATCATCTTTATCTTCCCATCATCCATCCCCTCCTCTTGGTTTCCTTTTATAGTGCTCCACTCCTTCGTCCTCCCCCTAATCTTGGATCGTCTTTAGCTTACTTCCTCTTGTGCATCTGACCTCCCTTTATCATTCTCTCGTAGTGAGAGTTTGAGCTAATTCAGCCCCTTCTTTTTGCCAATATTTGTCTCTGCTCATCTCAAATTCTTATGCTTTTCAAGAAGCTGTCGAGCCTCGTCTTCTCTCTCCACCGCCTTCTTGAGGGGGCATCTCTAAGTCTAAGTCTCTCCTCTTCTTACCCGAGACTGGGGCAAGCTTTTTGCTAAAACATCTTCCTTGTGTGATCTTCATTCGAACTTCTTTGAAATAGTGTTGTCTCAACATTATGTCAAAGAGGGGCAAAATGAAGACACCTAAATTTGATTACACCACTTTGGTAATCCTATTTAGCTATCTCTAAAGGCATCATTAATTAAATTCCTATTTAATTAATCCTTTGCCATCCCCTAGCTGATTAATTTAATTAATCATCTATAGTCCTAATTGATAAATCAAGTAATCCATTATTTATCAATTAATCTTATTCTCCTACCTAATTCCAAGAATCTCCATTTATTAAATAAATCACTTTAATAAATAAAGTCCTCAAAATCTAATAGCCCCTAACCTATCCTTAATCCTCCATTTAGCCTAATCCACTCCATCCACCCATACTAACCAAGCTTAGCCACTAACTCACCCACCCTCATTAATGCCATCCACTTGCACATCTCTAACATCCCTAATATAATCCTAACCCAAGCCTAACCCATCCCTTAATCATTTGCACAATTCTAAATGAGCTTAAGACTTTCCTAAGCCAAGCCAAAGTCTATCCCCTCAAAATATCCCAACAACCAAGCCATAAATGCTCCCACAAAGCCATAAATGACTCTTACAAGCCCATTTATTACTCTTACAAGCCATTATGAGGGTCTTTATGAGCTTTGAGCCTCCTTTGTTGACCCCTCAAACCCTCTTGCTCTAACCAATGACCCTATGACATGTGTCACTCCTTGATTGGCTATAAGGAAGCACAATCCATGTGCTCTCCTCTCATTCAATCTAAGCCCTCCATAAGCTTTCTCCTTTCCTTCCATCTTAGCCATCGATCCCTCAAGCCCTTTACCTATTTAAAGAATCCCCTCCCAAGCCAAAAATAACAACACAATCCATCAAGTAAAGTCATAATGCCATTTTGAGAACATGTTTTACATCTACATCCATTATCCACATCCAAAATCTAAGAATCTCCATTAAAGAAAATTTGAGCACCAATCTTGAGCATACATCCCTAAAACACAAAATCTTAATTAGACATAGCTAATCAACAAAGAGCCATTCCTATTGGGAGTTTTTCAATGGCTCATATTCCCAATTAGGAACCCTCTTTTGTCTATCTTGAATTTTATGTTTGTTCTTAGTTTGTAGAAGCTTTATTTAAATTTGGTTTCTCCTAACATGCTAACAACTCATGTATACATATCAAAGTAAAGAAAAATAGAAAATGACATGTACACAGGGATACTTGACTCAAGATCTCGTATATATATATATATATATATATATATATATATATATATATATATCAGAAGAATGGATTAGTACAAAAATGGGTGCTACTCGAGTGCAATCGATCAAACATGATACATGTGGTGCTGGTACACTAGTCGATACATTGCCAGAGATCAAAATTAGAGTTAGGCATAGAGAATCTAACTCTGTCCCACACCCTCACCTCCAGGAGGAGTAGGAGTAGTAGGTGGTGAAGGCATTAGTGGCATATTTAGTTTGGCAAGAGTTCGTGCACCCCCAGACTCTCACGCATACTGAGAAAAGTGTTGAACCTAAAGTGTCTCATCCAGTACTATACTCATATATGTAGCATAATAGTAAGCTACTGGAGCTAACTAAAAGTGGATCTCATCTTGTGCTAACTCCAATCTCTGCTCTGCAGTCTCAGCGCACTCTCTCCATCAATCTATCTCCTGCTATCTCTCCACCAGCTATGCATCTCAGACCACCACTAAAATTTGTAGCTCCCCCAACTGTTGGGAGGCCTAAAAAATCCACTTGCGATACTGTCATACTGTGTCCTGTACCCCAGCTGTAGGCTGATCTGACATGTCCTCATCAAGCATCTCAAGTGTCTGCTTCTAGGGTGGTGCCTGCTACTATGGTAGTGCCTACGGCTATGGTGGCACCTATTGCTATGGAGCCTCCTACTGTGGGGCCTCCTCCTTTGTCCTCTACCTACGATGTCGACTCTATCTAGTCCCACTACCCTTGGCACCTAGGTCATCTGCTATGGAGGAATTTGCATCTGCTATACTCAGTGTCAAACTCGTGGCTACTATTGTGTCTGACCTAGCAGTTGTGCCTATGCCTGCTACTACTGGGGCACCTGCCTCTATGTCTTTCCTACCATCCCAAGTGGATCTGTAAAGCGTGGGAATGGATGGCTGATAAAAAATGCCTGATACGCAGGCATCATCCCTGCATCTACTACCTCTAGTAGGTAGTCCCATTGAACTGTAGCTAGGCTACGAATATCTATCATGGACTGCCCTAGATCCATCCAAGTTGGCCATCCCCGCTCAACATCCTTTTGCAACCTGGCATAGGCACAGTACTTAGGAGAAATGTCCTATGGTTGGTCATACTATCACCACACTTGTGAAATCATAAATCTCTCTATAACTAATGTGGTCTTGCCCACCAGAGGTCGAGAACTAAACATCCATGGTAGCTCTCTAGGGGCACCATCCCATTCCTCTGTCTCTCTCCAGGGTCACCATACAATGGAGACTAGGTCATCAAGATGTATCCTCCAATGCTCAGTCTTACCTAGCTGGACCTGGGTAATGTACCCTTGATATATGCATATATAGGGTTCCATGGGCTCTCAAGAATCCTCATGAATCGACCTACATATGGGAAGGTGCTCTCATGCCCATATCTATAAGACATACACTCCAACTACCATTGTCTTCTTCTTGTGGAATACTACCTCGTGCATCTCATGAAAAAGGTGGGCCAACATGCACTGACCCCACCCAAAGATCTCGGGTGCCTCCAACATCCTAAGCAGCATGGCTCCCCACCTGCACTCCAAACCATGCTATCCTCTATCAGGACATAAGAAACAACTCAAAAATATAGCCAACACAGATGCCAACCTGTGCGTCGATCCATAGGTGTGCAAAAGCTCATCCTAGCTGATGGTCCTGCCCCTCGGTAGCTCTCTCCCAAACACAATGGATAGTGCCTCTATCCCTACTTGGGGCACTGTATCATAAATGACCCAGGCATCATGAAATAGGATCCTCAGTATCCTCCATATATCCTTTGGGGTGATCGTCATCTCACCCATCGGCAAATGAAAAGTGTTTGTCTCTGAATGGAAATGCTCCACCAAAGCAGTAACAAGGCCATGATTCACCATCATGATTGGAATCTGGCACAAAGAAGATAAACCCAACCTATCACTATGTGCTAGGTCGGGAACATCGAGACTCCTGGGTAACATGTTGTAAGGTGGGTAGTGTGATCTAAATGCGACATCACCAAAGACCTCCTACACACACAAAAAAAATGAAAAACAAAATGATCAGTATCAAGTCAAAATGATACACCAAAACAAATTAAAATGTAATTTTTGAGCATGAAAGTGAAACTTTTAAACATGACTGTCACGAGATTTCGTGCGAACTTTAGGAAATCTCGCACAAAGTTCTCAAAGTATTGCATGAAGATATTAGATCTCACACGAAGAATCATGTCATCGCGCAAGAAAAGATCTTTTAGGATGAGAAACAAATTGCATTCACATGAAGAATCTCATTCTTTGCATGACAAACGAGTGCCTCTTATGTGAAGATCCTCCCCACCGTGAGTGAAGAAACAACGCACCCTATTTCTTCACATGAAGAAAGAAGATCTTCATGCGAAAAATGATATTTTTCACTTGAAGATCGATTGGACCTCCTAAAAACATACTAATAAATACAATAAATGACCTAGAAATGTGTGAAATAAAAAGTATGAAGGTACAAAATTGATGATTCACCGATGGTCTGTAGTCTTTTGATCGATTGTGATGTCTAGAGCACTCAAATTGATGATATCTCACATTAACTGTCATGTGTCTCTTAGAGCTCAAAATCACTAGAAGACAAAAGCACAAATGAGGTTGAAAATGACACCTTGGACCCTTATATAGGGGTGGACCTAATTTTTGAAAGTGCTCAGATTTGCGCAAACATCACCCCCTGGCTAATTGGACCATTCTAGATCCATTTTCAGGATTGAATTCAAAATTTGACACACCTAAATGCCTCAAAAATGCATTTTAAAATTTTGGGCACCGACGCGATCGAATGCTTCTACAGCTCAAATCTTTCTGATACTTTGCGATTCTTGGAATTCTTTCAACTCTACATTCTTCATGTTTTCAAAACTTATTTTGGAAATAGTCCACTCAAGTCAACTATGCTTAATTTTGGTCAACTCCTTGGTCAAACTTGGTCTTTTGGACCTCAAAATCACTTTGGATTGACTTCCAATATTTTTTTAGATCATTCTGATCTCTTCATATTTCTTTAGATGATTTTGATCTCTTCATATTTCTTTAGATCATTCTGATCTCTTTATATTTCTTCTGATCGTTCTGATCTCTTCATATTTCTTCAGATCATTTTGATCTCTTTATATTTCTTTTGATCATTCTGATCTCTGCTATATTCTACTAAACCTTGGTTTTCTTCTATATCTTTCATCATTCTCCTTACATCATACTTCTGGTGTGTCATCTTTCGATTTTGCTTCCGAGGGGGCAAGATGATTACATCATTGAACTTGCATTTCAAATCGATCTAAATCTTCATCACTCGTGGCATCTTGCTCCCTCCTATCTGGCATCTTTGCTATCTATCTTATCTTTTCATCAACTGATCAATCTTATAGAAACTCTTCTTAGAGTTTAAAGGATAAGTATCAGGACAATCTAAACCTTGATTCCTAAAGATCAAGCCTCATTCTGTAGATGGTTTTATGACTTATAATTCAATCTTGCTATCTACTTTCAATCTTAGGTATCTAGGTATTCTATCTAGATCCTTGAAGGTTAAACTCCATTCTAGAGATAATCGTCTAAATGCTATCAATCTCAGGTATCTAGGTGCTCTATCTGGATCCTTGAAGGTTAAGCTCCGTTCTGGAGATAATCTTCTAAATGTTATCAATCTTAGGTATCTAGGTGTTCTATCTAGATCCTTAAAGGTCAAACTTCATTCTGAAGAAACCTTTTAAATGCTTATCAATCTCAGGTATGTAGGTTTTTTATCTAGATCCTTAAAGGTCAAACTTCATTTTGAAGAAACTTTTTAAATGCTTATCAATTTCAGGTATCTACATGTTCTGTCTAGATCCTTAAAGATTACGCTTCGTTCTGGAGATAGTCTTTTAAATGCTTATCAATTTCAGGTATCTAGGTGTTATATCTAGATCCTTAAAGGTCAAACTTCATTCTGAAGAAACCTTTTAAATGCTTATCAATTTCAGATATCTAGATGTTTTGTCTGGATCCTTAAAGATTACGCTCTGTTCTAGAGATAGTTTTTTTAATGCTTATCAATTTTAGGTATCTAGGCATTCTACTTAGATTCCTTAGGATTAAGCTCTATTCTAGAGGTGGTCCTTAAAAGCTTATCAATTGGTCTTCGTATCATCAATTTTGAAACCAATCTCATTTCTCAATCCTCACATCATGCTTTCTAATTTTCTTTGAATTGAATGTGCTACTCGCACATTCATTCAAAGAGGGGAAAAATGTAATACCCCAAAATTGGCTCATTGCCATCTCAACCAATTCTGCTCTATTTTTTATTGATTCTTAAAGACCTATTCTAATAGGCAATTCTTATTCTGTTACTCACTACTTGACTTAATTGTCAAATGCTTGATACCCTAATCTGCATTAATCAGACTCATTATTTAATCCCTATAGTATGCACTCATATTAGCCACATGAAAACCTATTTGATTTCAATTTAATTTAATCTAAAGTATTCATACTTTATTAAATTAAATTATCTCCTAAGGCTAATGTACTACAAAATTAAATTTAGTTAATTTAATAAATATGCCTATTTTAATTAATTAAACAAAATTATTTAATTAAATGGAGAAGCTACTTCTAATTAATTAAGAAAAGTTATTTAATTAAATGGGAAGTCATTCCTAATTAATTAAATAAAGTTATTTAATTAAATAAGAAAAGTGTCTCTAATTAATTAAATAGAATTATTTAATTAATAAGAAAATATATTTATGGGAGCATATCTCATTTTATTAAATTAAAAATCTCTCCAAAATCTCTCTTCATTCAAAAAAGGGAAATTCCTAGTTCAGTACTAATCAAATTGGAAATGACTCTAATCACTTACTCTGACACTAAAGTCTATCTGAGTTGACTGACTCTTACACTCAGCTCTGAGCCAGTTAACTCCCTTTGATTTGGGAATCTTCCTTTATGACTGAACTTCATCTTCAATCTTGACCGTTGATTGAAATCAATCTCAATCGTTGATGGATTCCAGGAAAGTCTATTTAAGAGACCCTCATCTCTTCATTGTTAGAGGATGAATTAGAATTTGCATCAAATTGTTGCCAAATTGGATACTCATTTAGCTTATTACATTCTCATAGATTTTCATTGTTAGCTTAATTCTCATCTAGATCTAATATGCATACATCTTTACCATAAGTTTCTTTTATATGTTCTTAAACTAGTTTGCATATCTCATTTTAGATTAATTTGCACATTCATATAGCTTAATTGCATTCAAATCCTTCATTATTAGAGGGTCTGGTTGCTTGCACCTCGATTCTGAGGATATTAACAAGCGAAATCCCTTTAGATAGAAGGCAACATGTACTCTTGTTGGATGATTTTTGAATGGACAATCCAATGTCTATTTTGGGATGAATCCTCATATAAATACTATGTTGAAGTGTGTGTGTCAAGCGTAAGGCACATTCCACATATACGCTTTTTATATATATTATATTGGTTGGGTCTTTTCACATGGTTAGGATCAACAAAGGGATTCAATTATAATATTCTATGATAGTGAAATAAGAATAGTCATGGGGTATTAGGAGTCTCTTTGTTGACCTTTTTATCTATTATTTGAGAGGTTAGCTAGTAGAAATATTCTCGTAGATTATTTTATATGACTATATTTTTTTAATCTGACAATGATATTTTGTGCATTGCCATACAATTTCCAAAGAGTTTCTAAACTCTATTTCAGATTTCTTTTGGTTGTTAAATGTTGCCTATTTCATCCTCTCTCTCTCTCTTTTTCTTTCCACTATGAGATTGTGATTCTTAACATGGTAAAAGTATGATATTATATCTATGCTGCAATGCAATCATCTAGTTTAATGGATCTACCTTCCATGCATCAGGATTACATGCAAGACACATTTTTTGTTTCAAAACAAATGGAGACTAAGTTTAATTCTTCCATGATGTTAAAAACTATGTTGCATCTACTACATAATTTAATGAAATGAATCTTATTTGTATGAGTAATCTTTGAAGGCACATTCATGTATGGAGCATTATGAGAGAGATTCCACATTTACATGTTTATTACTGACACATCCAAAAGCAATAAGTGCTCTTTTGAAAATATTCCCCTTTACATTTCTTTTGTGTCTATTATGATGAAACAATTCCTTTTTAAATACAACTTTATACCTAACATTGAACCTTACAATACAAATAAAATGATAATATCCAATTTTCTTTTCTTTTTTCACAAACCCATTCTTTGCAATGACTCAAATAAGGTGATAAATTCACTCATACAATGCAACACTCTAGGACATAAATGAAGGATTCTAACTTTACATTACAACACATGAAGAAGGATTTCATTCCTTCAACACATAAAAAAATGTCACATTCTTTTATTGGTTCATCAAACATGAGAGACACCAAGCTTTTTCCTTTTCCATTGCTCCCTTGAGCACAAAATCTACAGATACATCACAAGAAAACAACAAGAACCATGGAGGCTCAACTCCCATCCTAGGCTTCCATGAAGCCACCCACCGAGTAGGGGAAACAAGTCTAAACAAGATACATACATACAACATTCCTAATTCATGAAAACATACAACATGAAACAATCCCTTCCTTGGGTTGCACATTGATTCGCCATTGGAATCCTTCACACATTGGGTGAAGGTGGACTGCCATATCCATAACACAAAATTAGATTTGCAATTGCATTTTTGCCTCTCAAGGCTATCATAAAATCCCCTCCTTACACATACACTTATACCTCCCATAAAGCAACAAAAGGCATATGGCTTTAATGGATTCGATACTCCATGAAAGAAGAACATCTCCTCACCATGAGGTAGATTTTCTCAACTACAATGTTGAGCCCAACTAACCCCTTCACCCAAGGCTTCTCTTCCCTCCCAAGGGTGAGCGAAGCCTTCACACCCATGAAAAAATTTCAACATTCAAGAAAAACAAGGAGATCAAGGAATACACCCAAGAAAATTCATGAAAAATATACACAATAACATCACAATACAAAGAATTACAATGAAAATACATGATCCCATAACAACACTCCATACTTGCAGATTCATGATACAATAAAAGACAAAATGATCATAGTTTGAGTACCAACCTTGGTCCAAGCTAAAGGAAATGATAGTTGATGAAGAGGTCCCTTAGCCTCCCTCCAAAACCCTAACTATCTCTAAACTTAGAGAGTGGGTGAACAACCCACTAGTTTGTCCAAGACTCTCTAAACGGCCATCCCACTAACTATTTTAGAAAAAACACCAAGTCAGTCCATCTTATAAGCTTGTCTCCCCCTAAGTTTGTTATATTTGACTTAGTGGAAACATGAGAAAGAACATATGTGACAACTCCATTTTTGAATTGATGAAAGAAGGCATTGGTCAAGGGACCCCCTAGGTTGTCTAATCACTATCATGGTCAAAATTAGGTCCCTAACATGTTATAGTATCATATGGGTGCTGCAGTGGCAGAGAAGAGAAACACTACAGGAGGCAACATTGTTGAAAATGTAATAGTAAATTTAATGTTATGTTTTAAATGCTTTTAGTTTTTGAAGTTTGTAATAACGTCCTACATGTGGTGGCATACCTAGAGTAGTAGTTCGATAAGCTCTCCAGATATAGCCACCTAGGACTAGGTGTGTGGATCTTAAATTAGAATAGTTTTAATTCGTAGATAATGATTGTCAGATTCCAATAATAGGTAGTAGGTAGTTTTGGATTCTTATCCTTTTCTTGGATAGAAGACGAAAAAAAAATGTGGATATTTAAAAGGTGGCCTACTGCATGATTGTCAGATTCCAATAATAGGTAGTAGGCAGTTTCAGATTCTTATCCTTTTCTTGGATAGAAGATGAAAAAATGTTTCTCGTCCTTTTATTAGAAAAGGAGAGTCAGTTTTAAATAAGCCGGTTGGCTATGTAAGAGAGGCATTCGAATTTGGGTAATAGAGAAAGTTTCAGTTTTTGCCTTAGAAAGGATATAGATAATCGACTATGGAGTTTGGTAGCAATTCGATCTTGGTCTCTCTTGTAAAAGTGCAAATATATTTTCTTTGAGGACATTCCGGGTTAAAGATCTTGGTGTGCGGGTGAAGATAAACTATGGAGATTTATATATTCTGATTAATTCAATCTTGAGTTTGGTTCGAGTTTAATCTCGGCTGATTGATGTCGTGCCCCTTGAAGTAACTCAGTTGAGTGAGTATTCCTCCTAAGCTTTCCAAGGTGTGGCTCTGCATCAATGGGTAGCTCATTTTTACATAAAAGACACTTTGGGACCACCTAATGACCCCTCAAAACCCTAGTCAAGTCAAATTTCGAATTTCCTTTGATTGTGACCCATCCTATCCCTTGTCAAGTGGGTTTACTTAGTAATTAACAAGATAATTAGTTTTAGGGTAAAATGCTACCATGACCAAAACCCTAGGTGACATGTCATTAACACACAAAAATTGACAAGTGTCAAGTGACACATAAAAGCACATTCCACATCATCATGACATGTCTCTAATGCATCTTTAACATTAATAATTTCACACACAAGCAAGCTCATATTTACAAAATAAAATACATTACAATCAGGCTTTTGAATCTTCCAAAGATTCGCCTTGGTTATACTGTGTTCACCTAAGTTTGGAACTTGTTTTCCCCCAAAGATTTCTATGGTTCCACTTCCTGCACACTAAACTCAAGCATTAGTAGTCCAAGCAGCTCATATAAAATACACATCACAAATGCATATGAATTTAAATGTTATGTAATCCATATTAACACAATTCAATAGAATTTCTTTACTTAATCATTTCAAATAAGACATTCAAAATGTTAAAATATCAAAATCTACAAATCACATATAATCATGAATCATATAATCAATTTTAACATACTCAATAGTCATAATCAACTTCTATTTCTCAATCATTTCCATATTGAGTTTTTGAAACGTTAAAATCTTAGAATGTACATATCAACATTATTTTTCTAGTAAAATGATCCAACTAACATTCTAAACCACATTCTAATCCATTTCCATACCAAAATGATGAAATGTTGATTCTATATTGCTAAATTAGCCAATCATGAAATCAATTCTAATAATCACATACCTTAGTTCAAAACCACAAAAATGTAATCATCACAACTAGTATTATTTGATTCAATTACATATGGTTTGATTACTAATACTATCTCATTATTATTATGAGATATTACATTATAAGGCATATGTCTCTAAAATCACTAATGTCAAGAATTAGGATGTTTTCATAATCATGTCTACATAGGTTTGAAATCAATCATTTGATAAACCCATTATATGTGTTAGTCTATATATTATACGTTCATCTTAATCATCATTCATTGCATCTTATCCATCTAATACTACTTGTATGACAATTGACTTATCATATTTACATCATGCTGAGATCTACTAAGTAGGCCTTTATCTAAATTGATAACAATTTCTGTCTATAATCATCATTAGTGCTCATAAGGATGGGTGTTAACTCAACTTTTCACAATGGCCACCTAAAACCACTATCTTGATAAATCATAACATACTATGAACTTATTGGCATAGTTTCTAAGTTATAACATCTCCAGTCTTTAATACATGCTTAAAAAATAACATTTACATGTTTATCTCTGCACACCAATAATAGATCTATTGGAGAACAACAAAATCTGCAATATTGCCACCCTTTTACATTTTGAATTTTGAATGATGGCAGACCCTAAGCCTCTGGATCCACCACAATGCTCAGACCTACAACTCATTCTTGTAGTGTGCAGAGGCTAGGTCAACCCGCTGAATGGTTGTGGGTCCATTGGTGTTGATGGGTTGTCTTGTGTTGACAATTCTACTTTGGAGGGTGGGCTATCATGTGATGACATTGTTGCTTTGGGGGGTGGAATCTCTACTTGTTGTTAGATGGGGGGAGCCCAAAATTTGAATGTTGGTTGTCTGTCAGGGTGGAAGAGTGTGCTTGTGGGTACCCCGATGATCAATCTCAATACAGAGAAACCCAATATAACTCGTGGTCAAGATGGCCTAGTGATTGCACTTCCTGATAGTATTATGGACAATGTGACTTCTAGCCTCAAACTTTGTGTTGTTGGTAGATTTTTTGCTTTCCATCCTACTATTGAAATGGTACAAAAATGGGTGGATCAGAAGTGGAAGGTCAAAGGCAATGTAAGTGTTTCTGCTATGCCTAGTGGATTATTCTATTTCAAATTTACCATGGAAGAAGATTTCAATACTGTTCTCTCTAGGACTTGGTATTTTGGGAAGCATTGTCTGGCTCTGACTAGATGGCATCCAAGCTTTGATGCTAGCTTGGAGCTAAAAAAAATTTCCCCTATTTGGGTAAGATTATTGGGTCTCCCCCTGGAATTTTGGGATGAAAAGATATTAAGGTGGGTGGGGAATTCTTTCGGTCATTTTGTCACTACTGATAAAGTGACAATGCAAAAATTGAGGTTGGTCTATGCTAGATTTTGTGTGAATGTAGCACTGAATAGAACACTATCTACTATTGTTATGTTGAAGACTAAATTGGGTGAGAGAGTTCAGCCCATAGAGTATGAGAATGTAGGTTTGTACTACCAAAGATGTGGGTAATTTGGCCACCTTATAGTGGATTGCAAAGCTAAAATAGAAAAAGATAAATAGAAGGACAGCTCACCAAGGATTGTTATTGAAACCTTGGGGGAACCTTTTGAAGTATCTGAGAAGGTAGTAAAGACACCCTCTAAGGCTTTCTCCATTATGCTCCCCACTCAAGAAAATGGTTTGATTCCTGGGGAGAGGGTTGCTATGGAGGATAAGAAGGGCTTAGATGAATACCCTTTCAAAAGGGATCTGGAGGATCTTCTGTGCTCACCTAAGGTGAGGTATTTAGAGGAGGCATTATTGGAAGAAGGGGAAATTGAGGTATCCCACTCTTTCCCGGGTTCCTCAACAACTCAAAAAGGGGATGACCAGTAGGATACTCCTTCCAAGGAAATGGGGGTATCCTACTTTCTCCCAAGCTCCTCAACAACATAGTTTGGGGAATGCCAGCTGATAACACCTCCCAAGGGATGTGAAAATAGGGAGACGGTTTGCACCCCTTTGAGGATGGTTAAAGCTTCTTAGGCCAAGATAGCTACGAAAAAACTGGCAAGTATTGATAAGATGGATAAGGAGATGAGCCCTTCTTCACCTCAGGATGAGGATAATGGAGAATGGGAAGTGCAGAAGAAGAAGAGGAGGGGGGTGAGAAAACTAGATATAGGTGCCTTAGGGACAACCGAAAAACCATCGAGTAGAGTAACCAGGACAAAGAAAACTGCTAGGGATATGGCCAGTGGTAAGAAACTTACACTGGAGATAGTAACAAAAGGTAAGAAATGAAATTCCTTTCCTAGAATATGAGGGGATTAAATAATCCCCAAAACCAATATGCTCTCAAACAAATTATTTCTCAAGAAAAAATTGACTATGTGCTAATACAAGAAACAAAAATGTCTAGTGCAAGTTTTGTTAAAATAGCAAGTTATATCTGGCCGAGGGCTGGGTACTTACATATGGATGTGGATGGAGCCTCGAGGGGCATTGCCACCATGTGGAACTTGAACTCCATGAAGGGGTATGAGGTCTAGAAGGAAAAAAATTTCATTATCAACTATTTCCAATCTAATAGTCATTGTTGGAGGTTGATCAATATCTATGCCTCTAATAGCAAAATTGGGAGGAAGGAAATGTATGATAAGCTAACTAGGATTACTGAAACTATGAAGGAAGAGAAATGGATGTGTATGGGTGATTTCAATACTCCCCTTTACCATTTGGAAAAGCGGGGTGGTAACAGAGAATGTCCAAAGAGCTTGCAAGACCTTAATGAATTCATGATGAAGTTGGATTTGATGGATATGGAGTTGCGAGGAAACCCATATACTTGGACTAACAATAGGAAAGGAGAGGATCTTATCCAGGTTAAGTTGGATAGACTATTAGTGTTAGGGAATTGGAGCAGAATGGGTAATTCCTATCTTGAGAACCTCACCAGAATGGTTTTAGACCACTCCCCCATTTTATTCCATTAGGAGGATGGTATTAAAGGGGGATAGAAACCTTTTAGATATGAAATAATGTGGGAATCTCACCTGAAATTCAAAGAAAGAATTTAGGATTGGTGGAACATTAGGATAGATGGTACTACGATGTATAGGCTTACTCAAAAACTTGATAATATACGAAGGAATGTCAGAGCCTAGGAAAAAAGTTCATTTGGTGACTTATTTAAAATTAAAGGTGAAGTGGAGGAAAAGCTCAAAAAACTCCAAGGTTTCATTGCAGAAGGGAATAATTTAGAGGAGAATATTTAGGAAGAAGGGAGGTATAGAAAGAAGTGGAAAGATATCCTTCAAAGAGAGGAAATCTTCTAGAAACAAAGATCAAGAATCTAATGGCTAAAGGAAGGGGATAAAAATGCTACTTTTTTTCATAGGTCAGCACCCAACCAAAAAAGAAGAAACACTATATCAAGAATGAATGATGCAGGGGGAAGGGTTTTGAAATAGCAAGAGGATATGGGTAAACATGTGGTAGAACACATTAGTAAAGTGCTTGAGAAAGACAACTTTACTAGGAACCCAGTTATCAGGAGAAGTTTGATTAATTCAATCCCAAGGATTCTTGGAGAAGAGGAAAATAGTTTGATCCTTGGTAATATCATGGAAGAGGAAGTGAAAAGGGTTGTGTTTTCTATGAAAGCCTTTAAGGCCCTGGGACTGGATGGATTCCCTCCGACATTTTTTCAGCATTTCTAGGAGGTGGTTAAATCAGATGTGATTTGGGCCACTAGGGATTTTTTCAGAATAGGTAAACTACTAAGGAGAATAAATAAGACCTTTATTGCCTTAGTTCCAAAAAATTCAAATCCTCTAAACTTGCTTGACTTTAGACCTATAAGTTTATGTAATACTATTTATAAGATCTTTGCCAAGGTTGTAGTGAATAGATTGGCCTTTCTTGGAAAGAATCATTGGAAGTCCTTAGAATGGATTTGTGCCAGGATGATAGATATTGGATGTGGCTATAACCACCCATGATTTTATCCATTCAATGGAAAAGAATGGGCAACCTAGGATGGCATTCAAGTTGGACATTTCCAAAGCATATGATAAGGTCAATTGGGACTTCCTTCACGATGTGCTAGAAAGAATAGGATTTAGTAATAGGATCATTAACCTGATCATGATAATGGTGGGCTTAGTACAGTATTTTGTCCTGCTAAATGGTTCCCCCTAGGGTAACTTGAATGCAAAGAAAGGCTTAAGATAGGGTGACCCACTTTCTCCTTATCTTTGTATTATGATAGCTAAAGTTTTAGGAAGGTCTTTCTTTAAATTAGTTAATACAGGCTATATCAAAGGTGTTAAACCAGCTACTAATGCTGAAACTGAGGTTATACAACAGTTTGCGGATGATAACTTCCTATTTGGGGAATCTTCACTTATGGAGGCAGAAGTTTGGAAGATGATTTTATATAATTATGAAGAAAGCTCAGGGTAGCGGGTGAATTACCATAAGAGTAAGATTTATTTCTTTAACACTGAAGCCTCACTTCAAAGAAGGATTAGGAAAATCTTGGATTACCAAACTACTTGCCTCCTAGACACTTATCTAGGTCTTCCCCTTACTACTAAGGACGTAACTAATGAATTTTGGAACATGATTGTGTAGAGAATTCAGAGGAAGCTTGTAGGTTGGAAAGGGAAGATATTAAGTAACGTTGGAAAATTACAACTGCTCATTGCTGCTCTTCAAGGAATCCCTATCTACTTCTTATCCATTTTCAAAATCAACCAAAACATGTCAAAGAAAATTGAGAAAATTCAAAGGAATTTCTTGTGGTCAGGGACAGAGGAGAAAAATTAATTGAGTCTAGTCAACTGGGAGGAGGTGTGTAAACCAAAATTTAAGGGGGGGTTAGGGGTTAGAAGGCTAAAGGATCTTAATAAAGCTCTCCTCACAAAAATTGGTTGGAGACTGGCAGAAGGAAACACGGGATGGGGAAATATCATGAAGGCTAAATATTTATCTAATACCTCCTTTAGGTGGAACCTATATAATAATGACTTCCCTGGAGGTTCAAATATTTGGTAGAATATTGTTAGTAATAGAGGTTTTCTGAGAGAAGGATTGAGGTGAATTGTGGGGAATGACTTCAATATCATATTTTTGGAAGACAAGTGGATGGATGGGAAACAATTGGCCTTGAGTAAATATAGTGGTTTAATGGAACTTCTCAAAGAGGATATAGGGGGAAAATTTGGGGACTATATTGATCAAGGGAGGAGGTGGAAGAAGCTTCATAAGGAGGGCTACTCATGTGAGGATGTTGTTCTCTTAAAGGAACTGGAAGAATTGATAAAAGAACAGAGACTCCCCTTACTGCCTCAAGAGGATATTATGGCTTGGGACTTAACCCCAAATGGGAACTTCACTATAAAATCTACATATACTTTCATGTTCAGTAAGAATCCTAGCCCAATTCTGTAGCGTAAGGTATGGATTACTAACCTTATTCCCAAAATCAATTTCTTTTGGTGGACGACACAACATGGCAAAATTTTAACACTTGACAATTTGAAAAAAGGGGATTCTATATAACAAACCGTTGTTGTTTGTGTAAGGAAAATGAAGAAAGTATTTCCCACCTTTTCATAGAATGTCAGTTTGCTTTAGGGATCTAGACTAAGGTTTGGGAAAGATTTGGAATGGCTTGGGTGATGAGGGATAACTTGGGCCAGTTTGTGGAGTGCTGGGATTGCCCCTTTTACCACCCAAGATTAGTTTTTTTATGGAATATTGTTCCACCATATGTTTGCTGGCACATATGGAAAGAAAGAAATAAAAAGATATTTAGGGAGGAAAGTAAGATAGTGGAAGTGGTTTTTGGAATAATGAATAAATTTTTAAAGGAAAATTTAAGAGTGGCTAAATGTAAAATGGCAAAGGAGGAGCCAGGTAGACTTGTAGTCCTGGTGGCTGAAAATTGGGGTTGTCAAGAGGATTTCTTCCTTTTTGATAACTTAGCTAGGAGGAGGAGACAACAAGAAAATTGGAGACCTCCCACCATAACATAGTATAAATTGAACTTTGATGGTGCTGCAAAAGGAGGATTTGGATCGGCTAGAGGTGTGTTACGGGATAGGAATGGTGATGTGCTATTGATTTATGTGGATAAGGTAGGGAATGGTAGCAATAATGTGGTAGAGGCTATGGTGTTATTATGGGGTCTTCAACTCTCTAGGGAAAGACAAATTATGGAGTTAACAATAGAAGGGGACTCTAAATTAGTGATTGATTTGGTTAAGAGGGAGGCTAGATTGGGATGGAAGATTAGAAATATCATCTTGGATATTAAGAAAATCTTGAATGAAATGAAAATGGCCCACCTGCAGCATGTCTATAGGAAGGGCAATCAGGTGGTAGACGAGGCGACTGCCATGGGGTTTAATGCAATGGAAATCACGTGTTGGGAGAATTTAGCTGATCTCAACAAAGATTTAAGGATGTTGATATCCAAGGAAAAAGGCAAGAAAAATTCAAGATGATGTCTATAAACTTTGAAAGTAGGGCCAAATTTGGCAAGATGGCGATTTTAGTCGCTAAATTAAACTATTGCGTTTTGGAAATAAAGGGTAGACATGGCCATACTAACGGCAAGTGGAGTGATTACAAATTAAGAAAAATGTCTTTTCGTAATTATGGAAACACGTTGTGAGTTTCAAATTGCTCTCCAAAGGGAAGTATGAAAGATATTATTAATCAGGGTGTCAGAAATCGTCGGGGTGAGCAAATTATGATTTTTCACATCCACGAATCCCATAATAACTCGGTATGGAATTTTGGAGCTCATCAAACACGGGTCTCCACTTTTTATTTTCATCTTTTCAAAAGAGTTAAGAAGGAGAGTAGTCACAAAAAGATCGAAGTTGAAAAAGTTCAAATGCGTATTTCTGAAGAAGGGGAGTCACAAATTGGAGAAATTCAAATGGGGGCAGGACCTGAATCGGTTGGAGCCAACAAAAATTGAGAACTTTAAGGATAGAATGGCTACTTGCTTTTTACTGAAGGAAGGGGGTATTTTGCCCTACATGATGTCAATGGTTGGATATGATGAGAATTGTGTGCACCAGTTTGTGAATAGTTGGAATGATAGGAAGGTTACCATTAATGGTATCACCTTCCAAGTCACAAAGGAAGTAATCGCCATGGCAACTGACCTCTCCATGAAGGGAAAAAAATGGAGGAAAGTTGCCAAATTACTGACAAGGCCAGTATGAATAGCTTTTTTGCGGTGGATGAGGAGCCGATTTGTTACAGAGGTGGGTTTAAAAGAGATAAGTTACTCGCTCCCTAGGATGATGTGTGCCTGGGTCCTTATGAGGTATCTGACACTGGAGGGTAAGTTTGGTGTATGCTATTACAACCATTTTCCTCTAGTGAATCATTTCAAAAATAGGGACTTCATTTCTATTCCTTTTTTCCTTCTACACTCTCTTGAAGACATGGTTGTTGATGTTGGGGAAAAAAGAGTAAAGGTTTAAATTTTACCATAATTCATCAAGGCTTAATTTTTCAGCTTTATTAGTTTCACCTCGCCTTGTGTCCCCTTAGAGAGGTGGTTGTGGAAAACCCATGCCATGGTCAAAACTCCCCCTCGAGCTCAAGTACAGGGACAAAAATGCACACCCCCAGGCCATCCCCTAGTAAGGAAACTAAGAAAAAGAAAAAATCCGACATAGCCTTAGAACAAAAGGGAAATAAGAAGATTAAAAGTGAAAAATTAGTTGAGGTTGTTGGAGAGGATTCGGGGGAAGATAATGGGGGTAAACCTAGAAGGAGGTCTGGTAGGCTTGCCCAATCCCAGGCTAGGTGCAAACAGAGGTCCATTAGATACTTAGTGGAGGAGGTTGAAGAAGATAACTCTGGAAACAACAGTGATAGAAGGGAGGAGGAAGATATTTCCAACTCCAAGAAGGATGATGGTAATGAGGAAGGGGAGAAAAATTTTAACTCTAGGAACAATTCGGTGGATGATACTCAAACCCGAGCGTCTAATGGAAAAGCGGGGAAAACTGAGACCACCCATTTGTCTACCAGCTTCTTCCTCAAACCTATTACCTTTTGTGAAGAGAACAACAAGAAGGATAATTCCCCCATAACCATTTCATCCCCTATTAAGGAGAATTCAAAGATTTCCTCTAACCCACGAGATTTGCAGGATAAGTCATAGGTGCAGAAAATGAAGGAGGTTGTTGCAAAGGGAGACGTGGGGCCTAAAGATAGGACCGAGGTGATGGACAAGTGATACATGCATCTAGAAAGAAGGGTCAAAGCTTTGGAGGAAGGGTTCTTCACCTTCTCCAAATTCGGCCTTAAAGTTACCCATTTTGCAGCAACAACCCTTCAATTGCTGGCACAAGAAAAGGAGGATGTGGGCTTGGACATAGAGGACCATAAGTTGCTCTTCAAGTTTCTTGCTAATGACTGGGCCTAGATTCTACTACATGCAAAGGGGAAGGGGAAAAAGGAAAACTAAGATTTTTTATGTTCTTATCAGTTACTAGGATCTTTGGATCCAAAGGTTTTTAATACTTTACTGGCAGTATTGGTTTTGTTGGTTATCAGCTGTAATTAAGACTTGGGTTGGCTTGGGTACCTTTTTGGACAGTGTGGAAATCTAGTGGTTAGTTTATCTCCTTTTTGGTTTTAGCTTAGTTGTTGGTCTTTGTTTGTGGTTGCAGACTTTTGGATCTTTTCTTAGTTAATTTTTTGACTATTGGTGTTTCTAGCAGGTAATGTGCTGGTTACCAGCTTTTTGATTGTATATGGGCTGACCCCCTTGCTTTTGGTCGCTTTTAATTTCAAAAACATCTTGGGTCTTTATTCCATAGGGTCTTAGCTTACCAATTTGATAAGATTTTGAATACCATACTTATGACAATAATGACTACAATGTACATTAGTCTCAATTAAGAACTCAGGTCCAATATCAATAAGAAGGATACCAATCATGACATGACTAAATCTTGGAATGTACTTATCATCATTCTATCCTAAGGTGTATGGTAGTTGTCTATAACTTACATACCATGCATGAGAGACAAAGACATGACGTCTCACCTCCTCATGCTTCCTAGTTCTGACCATAATCGTGTTATTTAGGGTTTATAATATGATAATGGGGAAGGGGTCTTACAAGAGTAGGGTTGCTTTCTTATGTTGTGATTGGGATAGGTGTGGTTAATGTGCTAGTTCTTTCTATTTTATTATAAAAGACAAAGTTAAATTTGTTGAAAAGTTACGCATTCAAAGAACACTCTTCAACATAAATCATTAACCTACATCAACAATCAATAATCAACTCAACAACATTTACTCTCATCCATACATTGGTATTCACTTTCAACCCATTCTCACTACTTCTACTATTTTCTAACTCCCATGACTTGATCAAGATGTACATTTTTCCTAAATTCCATACCTTTTATAAAAAAAAACCTCGTAATGTTGCTTAACTCTATCAGATAATGAAAATCCTTTATCAAATAATGAAAAACAAATTTCAATCTACAAATAATTATTAAAATTAAAAGAAAATTGTAACATTAAACAATATCACTAAGGGTCCTTTTCGCTGGGGGAATATAAATATGGGAATAAGAATACTTTTTCTTGAATAGAAAATGGGGGTGCATATTCCTATTCTTGTTTGGTTCAGGCAAAATTTGATGGGGAATTCACGGACCCAAAAAAATTATGTTTTCTAAAATAAATAAAACTGGAATAGGAATACGTATTCCAATTCGACCTATTTAGGTGAAATTGCAAATGCTCATTTTTTAGCCAAAATTGAAATACGTATTCCTATTTTATTCTTATTCCAATTCCAATTTGGTGCATCCAAATGAAAAATTCAAAATTTTAAGAATATGCTTATGCCTATTCTACTTGTATTCCCATTGCCAGACAAGGCCTAATATAATCCCATCTCCAAGACTCATAGACTCGATTATTTTAACTCCCCAATCAAAAATCATTATCCAATCTTAATCCTTATATGTAAATCCTCTTTTAAAACATCTAATTAATCAAATTCACATCCTAGAATACCCAATACTTTCACATTTCTATTCAACAGGCCTATTTTATAATCTTTATTGACTTACACCAATATTAACTTACACCAATCATAGCATCAATCAAACATTACTTTTGTAACAATCATCCTCTAATATATATTATTAGTATGGATTACTTAACTTAACTTGGACTTTGGAGGCTGTGCCATGAATTCATAATGGCGCAGAGAATAATTGATTTATGGTTTGGTCTAGTTAGTCAATTCTTATTTCATTTTATATTATATTTTTTTAGGTGAATATTTGCGTAAGCTATACGCAACAATGGTGATCCACTAAGATTGTGATGGAGAATATATATCTGTTATAAAAGGAAGCGTGGTCTAATAGTCAAATCAATCATGTTATATATGCATAATTTTCAACCCTTATCATATAGTGGTTTTGATATTTGTGTTGATTATTATATGTATGGTCCAATTTCATTGTGATGGAAAATGTACATGCTTTTAATTTTTACCTTTTTTAACATTTATTTTTCAGATTTTTATAAATGTATTGTCTTATGTTTAGTTTGTCTTGTTATTATTAAATATTATAACTTTGTAATAATTACTTTGAATATGATTATTTTATGTGTACAATTAGTTCGGTCTAAATTTTAAGAGTTTTCTTTCAATTAAATTGTCTCACATATTTATCTTGTAATTCTATTTTATTCTTTGTTCAACATTTATATTTTACATGTATTGTGTTCATTTTTAATTTGTCTTTTAGTTATTATAATTTTGTCATGATAACTTTGAATATAATATTAAATTGGTCTGATCTTTTTGTCATTTTCTTTCACCTAAATAGAGCATGTAAATTTATCTTATACACGTTTGCAATTTTGTTTCATCTTATATTTAACATTTATTTTTTAGATTTGTCATGAGTGCATTGAATTGATGTTTAATTTGTGTTTTTAGTTTTTAAAGCTTTGTCATTTTTACTTTGAATATAATTATTCTTCATATAGAATTAGATTGGTATAAATTTTTAAGGGTCTTCCTTTAATTCAATTTGCATATATAAATTTATCTTATTCACTTCTATAATTTTGTTTTGAACTTTAATTGTATTGTTCTTGAGGATGGAGATTCTGACAATTAATTGTTGGCTATCCATTTGCATGCTAAAATGATAACAATTAAGTACTTATTGTCTTGGTTTGACAACAACTCTTAGAAAATTAATAGAGACATCCATGAATTTATTTTGTGAAGGAAGTATTATCCTTGTTTTGAACATTGGCAATCACCTCAAGAAAATTGGTCAAATTGGTAGCCTACATACTCCATGGCACATTTATGAGGCACTAATCTTGTACTCTCAAGTGTGGAAGTCGTGTTTATATTGAAACAATGCTCTAACTTTGTGTTTTGACAAGTTTTTCCCTCAAGTTGCAAGTGTTCACTCTTTGCATAAAATCAAGTTCAAAACACAAGCTCACATGGACAAGGTGTTTTCAAATGTAATTTAAGTTGAGATGATGATGAAAATAAGGAAAGGATGCAAGGACGAAGCTCAATTTTTCTTATGTAGGGAGGGAGAGCATAATGATGATGCAAATACTGCTCCTCTTATCTTCATCTTAGATATTGTGATGCTTTATCATTTTCCTATTAGGACCATGTGTTATGCTCTACATATACCTATCCCAGAATTTTGTTTTGAAATATGCCAGGTCCCACTTTTTGTTTTCCCTTCTTTCCCTTTTTATTTATTTTATTATGTCTTGTTCCTCTTTTTGTGCTTTAGGATATGGGATGCTAGCATAATGATGAAGGTGGGGAGATTGTTGGTATCAGAAAATAGGAAGTATCAACGTAGTATTGTCATTGCTAGCAATAAAGTATTTTTGAGGTGATGGATCAAGGATATTGATAGAAGATTGGCTTGATAAAAAAAATTTCTAAGTGTTTAGTGTATTGGCAAAATGATAGTCAATTATGGAATAAATGATCAATGATGGAGGTTTTGGGTATTTTAGAATGTGTGGTTCATATGGAAGCATCATTAGAGTCATATCAATGCATGCCTAGAGTCATATCAATGCATGCCTAGAGTCATATCAACAAATCTATAGTATAGGAAGAAATATGATAGTAGTTAGATCAAAGTATAGACATGGTTAGTTTGTTTCAATCGATAGTTTAGTGGACCAAAAGTTAAAGAATGACTCAAATTCTTAATGAAGTATTTGGGGCTGACATCAAGGATCTTGAGCTTGTGGATTTGGGCACTCACTCATTTTTTATTTTTTTTGGAGCTTAATAGGTTTAGGGTTTTTCCAAAAAAATGAAAAGTTGTATAAAAGGCAATGTAAATTGAATTATGTGTTGTTGCAATGAGTTGTGATGCATGAAGATGATAGGGAAAAAATATTGAAGATTTGATGAAGCAATTTAGAGAAGAGAAATTGAATAGAACAACATTGAATCTATCAAGCTATGAGTGTTGTTTTTAAATCACTTTACATGTTGGATCCTAACAGGTTCTCCAAGCTAAATCCCCTAGTCAAGTTACTCCTAACAAGGTGAGAAGGATACTAAGAGGTCTAAAGATTAAATATTTTAATCAAATCACTCTCAAAGGAGTTTTCAAACACCTTAAGTAGGTAGCTCCTAATAGGGCCTTTGTCATAGCTTTTACCTAGGATATAGATACTTTTAATAGGGTATGCCCCTATAGGGTGATGCAATGCTCCAAACAAGGTAAATCTTACTACTATAATATTGAGACTTATGGGTGTTAATTCCTACCATGACTTTTCCCTATAACAAAGGGTTTCTATGTGAGAAATCTAAGTCATCTTATGTTTCATGATGTAAACCATAAGGAAATCAAAGAAGCCAAAATCTCATGATGGAAATGAATGTGACATGCCATGCATGAATAATGTAAGAACTAAAATGAATAGGAGTTATAGATCCTCTCCTTAGAGCCAAACTCCACTACCACTTTGAAAGAAGAAGCTTGATGCAAGAAGGATATGCTTGGACTTGAATGCTTGAAGATTCTTGCTTCAAGAATGCTTCAAATGCTTCCTTTCTTGAGAGAAGATAACTTGAGAATGAGATCATATCAAAATGAAGCCCCCAAGCCTCCTTGTATACTAGTTTTTGGGTGGGAAAATAACTCAGGTTGATTGGGTGACAGTTACAAACTAATTAAACCCTCAAGGCCTTTTGAGCCCCGAGCTTCGAAGTTATTGAGGACTAGGTTGACCTAGTCCAAGACTGTGTCAACCTAGGAGGACTAGGTCAACCTAGTCTAGACTAGGTAAACTTAAGTTGACTTGGTCCAGGTGGACAGGCCTTAGGTGCCACATAAATCTTTAGAATGTGGTGCAGATGAGACAAAGAGATAGTGAATTGAACATGAGATATGGTCAAAAGGGAATTAAGATAGTACCTAGAAGACCATGTTGGAAAGAAAGATATGATGAAGCATGAAATGGAAGAGAGGATAAAAATATATTGAAACTACACTAAGGAGGGCTAGAAGGTGTCAAAATGAAGTAAATCCATTTTAAGATGGTACACTATCAAGTATCACTATCTTAGAGAGAAAGTTCAAGAAAAATAAGTAAGGTTGGAGTATGTGAATTCAAAGGAATAGATTGCAGATATATTCACTGGGCCATTACCTAAGAATGCATTTGAATATCTACGAGGTAAACTAGGGGCCATCCCCCTATCCAATGTTTACTAAGTGAAGATACACAATTACATCAATTCATGGTTTATCAAAATTTCATTTTGGAGTTGATGCAAGAGTTCACTCTTTAAGATGTCAAAAAGTTATAAAAAGGATCTAATTCAAAGAAGCGATCATTACATACAAGGTACAAGGTATAACTACAAGGTTTTATAAGTTTCTAATTGAAGCTTATAGTTACCTTTGGCATTGTTGTCAAAAGGGGAGCGTACATTTTTGACAACATAAAGAGAACAATATGTGTGGTGAAGTCAAAGAAAGAGTTACTTGAAGACGAAGATGTTGAATAGTGAATGAGGTATATTCTAAGATAGACAATATTAATGGACTTATAAGTTGTAGATCAAGCAAAGAAGATGATGAAGATCAAGTTGAATAATCTAATGTGTTTCCATGTAGATGTTGTTGTTTGGTATTGGATGGTTTTTTTCATGATATTTTTCCATCAATGCCAAAGGGCGATATTGTTGGACACAACTGGTGTTGATGAAGTCAAAGGGAAATTTATGAAGCTCATTAAGATGAAGATCATACCAGAGCTGCATTTTTTTGTCAACAATTCATATAAGTTATTATAGTGTCATTGATGTCAAACTATTTGAATATATTGATTCATTTAAGTTACAATCATCTAAAGGATGTGATGTTGGATAAATAAGTTGAAGACGAAGTATGAAGATGTGAATGAAGAAGAAACGTTAAATATGTAAACCTAAAAAGACAACTGATAAATCAGTTTCTGACAAGATAATGCTGATTTGATTATTTTACATGATATGATTAAGTATTGAGATAATACAAAACTAAGTTACTTTGGTTAAAAATCAAGGAAAGAGGTTATGAAGTGGAAAGACAAAGAAATGACAAGTTGGATTGAGCTAGATATTGAGGTTGGTAAATCAAGGACTAGTAGTCATTGAGCACATGTTAAGAAAATAAAGAATAAAGAATGTTAATTGGCTGACTATAGCATTAACTGAGCTTAGTATTGATCAAGAAAATATAGTGTTAACCAAGCAAAGGGAAGATGAATAATTTCTAGAAGAATTGATTTGAGGCTGATATTTGGTAAAAATGTGAATTGATCAATAAGTTTCTAAGATAAGGATGAAGAAAATAAGAAAAATTAGTAAAGGAATCAAATTAGTTATGATCTGATGGTGGAAATTCAATGGTCAAAAGTGGAGCTCAAAGTCCAAGATCAAACTATGTTGACCAAATGTTTAGATTCAATGTATCCAAGTTGGAAGATGATTTGATGGTTGTGATTAAGAGGAAAAACATTGGAGAATCTGGCTAAGTAGTAATAATCTATCTATTTAAGGGATGAACAATATGTTTTAAAATGATGATTATATTGATTTGTGAAGGATGAGATAGAATAGGATACTGAGCAAAACTACATTGCAATATCAAGCAAGTGAAGTACAAAGTTGATGTTTGTGAGTGGATCATCCAAGGATGAATAATTTGGGACAAAATATGAGAAAAATATAGATTTGAAATAACAAAGATAGTTGCATTTTTATCAGATTATTTCATTATTACTCTCTAGAAATCGTAAAAGAAAATCTCTTAACTGAGTGGATTTAACAACCTCATTTGTAATTCCTTTTTAAGGTGATATTTCTTTGAATGTTTGTAATTCCTTGAGAGGAGGCCACTTAATTAAGGAGTGATAAGGTCTAGATGATCTTTGGTGTAAATCCCCTAATAGGGTCACATTAACAATGTGTATGTAGCCTTTAACAAGGTTGGCTCCAAACCAAGCTCACTTCAGAAGAGTGAAAATTTTGGGTTACTGGTCCTAGGTGGTTTTTTCCCTTGATAGAGTTTCCATTTTAACAATTTTTGTGTCAAAATGTGTGGATTATTGTTCCATGTTTATTTGTTGTTTACTCTTTATTGATGCAATTCGATATATGAAGAATATAGTAACTATCAATTGCTTTAATACTTGGTATAAGCTAATTGTTTATTGGTAAAGATTGAATTATATATCATTGTGAAGTTTAAATCAAGTTACCAAGTTTACATATTGAAAGTTTAAGTTGTTAAATTGTTGAAATTGGAGAAAGACAACCCGAGAATTATTGATTCACCCCCTCTCAGTTATTTAACAATATCATCTTATATGCTCACCAACATTAATTCATGTTTGCCATCAAGTTAGAGCCAAAATAGTGTGCAACTACCTCTAGCATAACTCTTTTCCCATTGGTCTACTATTAGTCTTCACTAAATATTATGTAACTCATCCAAAGTATCACATAAAGTACTCATACCATAGACATACTATCTACACTCATCTTGAAACAAAAATATATGCTTGTGTATCCGTAATTTTCAATCACTATTTGTACTATACTAATTTAGCACCCAATAATATACAAAATCTAAGTTTTTCTACAACCTTAATACACATGTTGACATCAATGCCAATGCTTATCATTAATACAACATCTTTTATACCTCAATAATCTCAACAAATGCTAATAATCTCATCTTCTCTTAACATTAATCATGGATGAAATAATATGATTCATAAATACATTCACTGACCATATTTCCTTTCCTTCCTCTAGTCTTAGGGGATCCTTTCTTATTTTTTTGATTCCATAGGTTTCTTAGATAGTTTTTTAATGATCAAACCTCTTATGCTATCTATTGAGATTGTTCTCAAATCCATGAAACTTAATGTAAAGGTTTGAGGTTCTTTTCAAAACCCTAAGGTTCTCTTTTCTTGGTAAACTATCTCTTTGATGTAAGGAGTTAGCCTTGAGTCAGGTTCTTTAGGGCAGCTAAAGCATTGTATGACCTATGGTGTGAAGTTGATGTTTCTTTGTTGGTTTTGGGATGTTTTCCTATAATGTTTTATCAATGAAATTTTCATCTTTGTGGGGTCTAGATTCCCCTCAAAATTAGTTTATAAAGATCAAGGCTCCTTCAAAACATGTTTTTGTCTTAATTGACCACTATATGTTTCTAGATTTTTTTTGAGTACTCTCCCTTGTCTTTCTCATCCTCATGATTCTTCATATAATCCAAAGAAGACAATCCTAAAGCTACCATATATTTAATAAAACCCACTGCAAATCTTTAGAATCCACAACGAGGTACCTATAGGGTGTTTCCCCTATGTTTGGAGGGGGTTTGGGATGAGAAGGGACAAATCCCTCCTCCGTGTCAGTGACCGTATGTAGGGTTTAAATTTGAATTTATGTGAACATGATTTGCGAAGAAAGAATTTAATTTTTGGAGAGTTGTTTATTATTATATTTAATCATTTCATAATATGTGGTTTATCTTTAACCACATATTAGGCTACATGTACTTTTGTCAAAAATATACTATCTAGATTTATGCAGAAGTCCAAAGAAAGTTATTGGTTGGCTACATTTTTTGGCAATACATTTGTGTAATAATAGACTATGAAATTTCCTATGTTTGTAGATCTTCAATTTCCTTGTTGACTTAATAGAATCATATTGACAAACCAACATACATGCCATGAAATATATTGAAATTTGTATTTTTCAACTTAAACCAAGGTAGTTTTTCTGAAATATAAAGAAACAATCAACAAAATATAGTCTTTATGAAAGACAAAATACCAAGAGACAAAATAAGAGATTTGAATTGAGAATATTTTATTTAAACTTAATGTTTTTCTACCTTCCATACTAAGATCTTATTTATTTATTTATCTCCAATTATCTATTAACAATATTACTCTACCAATGAACGAATAAATAACATAGTAGCAAGAACATGGAAAGATCCAAAAAAATAAAATTTGACTGAGGAATGCATCAAATGATGGAGGTGGATATAAAGATTTCAATGTCTCCCTCATTTTTAGTTATCTCTCTTTTAATGCCCATTTATAACTACAAAATATTGTACACCTATTGCAAGGTGGATATAGAAAAGACAAGGTTGGCGACATTCATCCACCAAACCGAACGTATTTGCATTATCAAAACATTAATTTTATTATTTTCATTTCAATGTAGGTTCGTGTATATTGGGTCGATAAGGCTGGAAATAATCAAAATATCTTGCTTTATTCTTATATGTAATAATTATATTAGTTTGGGACATTTTTGGGGGAATCCATGACATTACTTTCATGACACTCGTGGATTAAAGATTCCTTATGAATCCTTTGTAAGAGGAGTTGTTGAGGCGTCTTCCAAGGCATTTTGAAGGAGGTGTTGAGGACATCTTTGACTACTTTGATAGTTTTCTAAGGAGTTGTCTTTCATAGCTTGTTAGGGTATCATTGATAGTATTTCTCTTAAGCATTATATAATAATTTAAGAGAAGGGTTGACTATATGTATATAAGTTATTTATTGGAAATTCAAAAAACATGTCAATATAGATCACATCAAGCATCTCTTTTATAAAAGTTATTCTTTTATTAATGTACATGGAATCAACATTGACTATTATTATTATTAATTATTTATTATTGATGCATTTACAAAATGTATATCTCGGGGAATCTTGGTTTTGATGGAGAACTCCACATTCTTATTGTTCTACCAAACCATGATAATTCCAAGTTTCATTGTTTCCACTTATGTCATTGAATTTTTGGTTGCATTTGTATAATTAGGATAGCAATATACTAATGGTATTAAAATAAAATGGTCTTTGACCTCCTTGCTACAAACAAAAGATTTGATGAGTAGTCTTTTAATGAATTAATTTGATGCTCCTAAAGAAGGAAACTGTTATGATTTACATTCACAAATTACATGGAAAAGCTTAGTCATTATATTGATGTTGATATTAAATTCTTGGAGTCATTATTCATCATCTATGGAAATGTTGAAAGAGATGGGGAGCAATGGAATTAATACATTTATGAAAATATTGCCATGTAGTTTATGTTTAACAACTTTTAAGTTTAATGTCAATAGTGACATGTTGTGGTAGTTAAGTAGTTGTGTTATTGTTAATATGTTATGGAGGATAAGGCCCTCCATTTGTAACATCACCAATTAATAACTCAGAGTCAAAACACTTACCTCTCTTTAAATATTTAAAAAATGGTTATTCAATTTAAATGGATATATATAGTTCATTTCTATTACAATTAAAATATGATGGATGGATATTGCAATCTTTTCAATGTCAAAAAAGCTATCTACAATGAATTTCAAGTAGTTTCAATATAGATCACATCAAACATCGCTACCATAGAAGCCACCCTTCTATTAATCTACATAGAATCGACATTGACCATTTTACTCCTCAAAATCTTACAAAATTCATGAATTAAATTTGTGTTATCTAATTTATTTAACATCACTAAGATACGATTTTATGTTATGCTATTAAAGGTTAAATAATTAGTTTTTATATGAAGATATATGTTTTTTATGTATAGATGCTTTTTTTAGGTGACCAGGTATTATCCTAAAACATTATTTATAATTTTGTTTAATATATTGTAAACAAATTGAAAAAGAAAAAGTTATTTTTTTTAATATGTATATATCACAGATCTTTTGGTCATTAGATTTGGCCATCCACATATTTCTAAGTGAAACCAATCCTTGGGACCAATATCCTACCTTTATAGTGTGTTTCATAGACAAATGATTTATATTGACTCATTTTCTTCATATGGATGGGAAATTAGTCCAATTTGGATCTTTCCTAGTTTTATAATTGTTGATGGATGTCATTTCATTTGGAAACATATCCATAGCTTAATTCCTAAGACTCCACATTAAGTAACCCTACACATGGAAGCAACTATTGTGATTTCCCTAAACAAGTTTTGGTTAAACCTACCATTTTCAATAACAATTTTTTTAATATGATATCATCCAATTATTTACTATTGGATATCAATACTTTCTTTCACTACATTTATATAACTATTTAATATTGGATATGTGGTGGTAATGTTGGGATTTGGTAAATCTCTCTCAAATTGAGTAGTTGATCGATAACCATTCTCTTTGACATGTACATATATTGTGATTCCTACACATTTAAATTTTGGACTGGTACATATATTGTGCTAATCAATTCAAAGATATTTTGGCATCTAAACAAGTCTTCATATCTGGATTTGAAGATAAGATTATTTGGGCTCCAACTAAGGATGGTCAATATTCAATGAAAGAGGGTTATAAAATCTTGCAACAAAATGTATCAAATAAAGTTGCTAGCAGAGCATTCACATTTTGTTGGGATCATAATGTGCTTCTAAAAGAAGGCTGCTTCACTTGGCTTGTATTGAAGCATAGGATTTTGACTAGTGATAGATTGAATAGATTACATATTACCCTATCATTCAACTGCATTTTTTGTAAGAAATGTGAAGAATCAATGGATCACCTTTTTGTTACATTTTCATTTACAAATTAGTGTTGGAGCTTTGTTTTGAATAAGTTGAGTTCTATAGCACTCCACTTTAAAGTAATCTATGTGATCTATTCCAATCTTGGCTAGTCCTTTATCCAAATTCATTATTTGCAAATCTTTGGAAGTGTATTCTGACATCATTCGTGTGGGCTATTTAGTGGGAATGAAATAAGTACATTTTCAAAAAAGAGAGTCACAAAATTGAAAAAGTTTAGGAGGGCATTGAGAGAGCAATCTCAGAAGTGACAAACTCAAGTTTGAGAAATCCTAAATTTAATCCTATTGTTACTTCTTGGGACTCTCAAGTGGTTTAGAAATGGAAATAATTAATCATTCCCAATGGTTGGAAAATTAATAAGATAAGCCCTTCTGCCTTATCTCAAAGGAAGGCTTATTGGAGATCTCTAGATGTGGGATATTGGAAACTAAATTTTGATGGGGTATCTAGAGGAAACCTAGGAAACTCTAGTTTGAGGCATGCATCAAATGCCCCCACAGGGACGTAGGGGCACTTACAACTTCCCCTTTACCTATTGGTACAAATGACATGACAGAGGCTCAAAATTTGCTCACTGGTCTTATATTAGCTAAACAAGGTAATTTTTGTTTGTTGCATATTGAAGGAGATTCTTTAGTAATTATAGATGCTTGCATACATAGAAAAATATACTCATGGAATTTAAAGTACATTCTCACTCAGATCTAGTAGATTCTAGAGGAATGTCAAGATTTTTGCATCTCACATACATTTCAGGAAGGAAACCAAGTAGCTGATTACCTATCAAATTTAGGTTGTGATGGGTTGATATTTTCATCACTACATCCATTATCTATGATCAAAAAATATGAAGATCTTAAAAGACTAATAGATTTTGATAAGACTGCCTTCTCACACCTACACCACTGATTTGGTATAAGTAGTACATGCTACATTTATTAAACATGAGGTGCATCATTTGGGTTTTGTGGGAAAAATTTGGGCAATTATAGTTACTTTAGGAAGTACAAAATGCAGTTTTACTAAAGGACTCACTTCATGCGAATTCACATGGTTCGTATGGTGTAAAACCAATATACACTCTGGATCTTACGGAAGGGGATTTGACATTTCCATTTATATGTGTTCTCTTCATTTCTTTTCACTCTAGTTTTTTAGCTAATTCTGATCTGCACTCTTTTAGTTTGCTCCAAAATAATGAAAGGTTGGATATTTTTGCTTCCTGCGAACTATGTCATAAACAACATTGGGTTATGCTACCAAAGAATTACCAAATTTGGATTCCTCTGAGACTTGATGAAGGTGTGTTGCCTGCTAATGTAAATGATGTTGTGCTTGACTTGATGTTTATTGTTCATTCTACCACTATTTGGCAAGCCATTTGACATGTAATTCGTGAGGAATTACTAGTTTCTATGGTGCCCCACTTCCTTTTTCCATTGAACCTATTCTCCATTTTTCTATCCAATGCCATGGATATTATGCAATCTCCTCTGCTTCTTCAATCGCTAGCTCAAAAGTTAATACAAGATCATTTTATTGCTAACAACAAATTGTTTATCGCTATGCAACATTATAACCTATGGAGTGGCATGGCCTTGGTGGGGGGTTTATTCTCTCATTCATACTTACTTTTCAAGCATGAATGTTTTGTTTTGTTTGAATCTCTTAAGAAGGCAATATAATCTTGCAACTCTTTCCATATGAAAAATGCATTGCAAGCCACCTCCCATGCTTTAGGTTTTCAGTTAGAAGAGAAAGTTAAGAAAGTTGGATATGCCCTCATAGATTTGCAAAGGTTCTCAAATTTGATTCACACTTAGGGTCCAAACTTGGGGAATGTGAATCTTCATATTGAAGAAAGGAATGCCTATAATTTAGTATTTGAATAAGTAATCCCATTCTATACAATGTCTCATGTTGGCTTGGGCCGATCTCCCAACTCCTTAGAGGTGGCATGTTCTGGTTGGGAACCTATGAGTGATTGTGGTTGGGGATGGAGTGCAACAGATGTCATGCATATAGGTGGGCAAAGTCCTACACTATGTGATCATAAAAATGATTGGGGGGAATTGAATGATATGGGTGGCAAGAGTTTTCGTGGTTGCGATGTTATGGAGGAATGAATAGTGGTCTAAACCCAATTTTTTGGTCTTTTTGATGGAGAAACTATAATTGTGAAATTTGAATGTGTTGATAATCAATTTTTGAAAGTTGATATCATATTATTCGGTGGTAGTGGATACACCTTATTGTAACTATGTTTTTCTCAGTAGTTTTCATGAAACTATGTAAAATTTATGTAAATATATGGGATGATGTTGGGTTTTCTTCACTAATTCTTTCCCAGTTGACCTATTTGAATCAGTTTAATAAAAATATTATAGTGGCTTGACACTTTTCCCTAAAAGAAAAATAATTTTTTTGGACTGGTGCATTTAGATGAGTAATGTGAATCTTCCATCTTTAAAACTTTGGTCTATTAAGAAGGGCTTATATTGATAAGTTGTCTTTCATGATATTTTCAATATCATTAAGATTATAGTTATTGTGACTTCTTCATAAACATATTATAGACTTTGAATTGACTTTGAAGGAGCCAAAGGTAGATGACGATAAGATTGAGGTTTATTTCCTTATGAAATGTGATATATTTTTATGGTTGAGAAATGTTAATGTATGTTTTGATACAAAAAAATTTTTTAGACTAGTTCAAGTGGTCTTATTTGACAGGATTAACAACTTGAGTTATATTTTGAAAATTCTTAATGAATAAGACTGAAATATCTATTTGATATATCTTAGGTTCTTCTAGTGAAATCATTTTCTAAAGATAGTGATGTTATCATGAATGTTGATGTTATTCCTTTGGAGGAGTATCCTAAGCATTAGATAGATGGATAACATGATTGACATGTTGCATTCATGACTATGTTTATTATTGATGTCAAAATAGCATTAGGTAGAGTAGCAAACAAAGAATGAGGTTGTATGAATCATGTATTGATGATCAGGTCATGCATAGTTGAGAACATATTCTATATTGTGTCTTGATGAAGTGGACAAGTATGCATACAGAGAGGCAAAGACATGCAAAAGTTATTCATGAACTATAGAGAGAAGTGTCCAGACAGAGTACCTAAGAAGTACCTTCTAATGTTTGGATTGTAACTCTTAACATGGATAAAATCGTGATGAGAAAAGTTAGACAATGATAGTAGACAACCAGATGATGATGTCAACAAGTGCATAAGGTCACAGGTCACACATGTGAGAAGTTGTAAAGATTGTGAGCTGATGGTGTTGTGTAATTGTAAAATAATTGCAATATCTTAATGAGGTCTTATTATAATTAATTGGAAAAACCTCAAGGGTGACTCAAGGAATTATTTTGAGGATATGGTATAAAGGAAGGTCATTTTCCTTGTGGTCAAGTGTAAGTAATAAGTGTGAACGATTCCCTCTCTCCCTATTCCCTTGCACTCGCACAAGGATCAAAGCTTCTTGATGTCATCCCTTCTCTTATTTCAAACCAAGATAATCAACATCTATTGGCCCCTTTCACCATTTTAGAGCTCCAAATGGTAGTTTTTTTTATGTCATCTGATAAGGCTCTTCTCCCAGATAATTTCACCCCTCTTTTACCAAAAATTTTGGGATTTTATTTGCTTTGGTTTGCTAGTAGTGGTAGAAGAGTCCAGAAAAAGTGGTGACATGCCTAAAAAATTTAATACCACCAACATTGCTCTTATCCCAAAGTCCAAATATCACTCTTCATTTGCAAATTTTTGTCCCATATCCCTCTACAACACTATCTACAAGATCATCACAAAGGATATATACTTCAGAGTGTAAGTTTTGATTGAAAAGATCATATGTTCAGAGAAAGGTGGATTTGTTCCCCATAAAGAGACTATGGAGGGGGCATTGGTTGCTCACAAAACCCTCCACTCCATTAATGCACAAAAAAATCTAGCTACTATAATCAAACTAGCTAGACATGATGAAAGCATATGACAAATTAAATTGGGATTTTCTCTTCAAAGTGCTACAGAGGTTCAATTTTTCTCTCAAATGGTGTAAATGGATTAAAGCATGTATTTTTGGGGCTTCCTTCTCTATCATCATCAATGGTTCCCTAGCTAGGTTTTTTCATTCTTCATAAGGAGTTAGATAGGGAGATCCCCTCTCCCTTTTCTATTTATCATAATGGCTGAGGCATTTAGTAGAATTATCAACACCAAAAAAGAGAAAAACTTGTGGCAAGGTATTTGAATTGTTGGAAAATCTATTTTAGTCACTCACTCCTTTTTTTTTAATGACTCATTACTATTCGATAGGTCTAATCTGCAAGAGATTAAATAGATTAAAACACTCTTGAACCTATACACATTCATCTCAGGGCAATGCCTTAATGCTAAAAAATCAAAGATGTTTATCCTCAATGCTCCCAAGAAATTAGTAGCTAGCATAATATTTATTCTTGGCTTTACTCTTGATGCTTTTCCATCCTCATATCTTGGTAGTCTATTCTTCATAAGTTCTAACAAACTTGCATATTGGAATCTAATAGTGGAAAGGATCAAGAGAAAAATCTCAGCTTGGAAAGTTTTCTAGTTTTTGTTGTTAGGAAGAATTCTACTCATTAAATCTATCCTTGCAGCTATCCCAAACTATTTCCTTTCCATTCTCCAAGCTCTTAGGTCTATCATTCATCAATTTGCAAAAATAATCAGAGCATTTATGTGGTCTAGTAACATGATAGGTAAAAAAATATTCCACTAATATCCATCCAAGAGATGGCTCTCCCATATGATGAAGGTGTTGTAGGGCTTCATGACTTGTCCTTTCAAAATAAAGCTTTTGGTGCTAAATTAATTTGACATATGCTTGCTAGGTCCCACAATAAATGGTGTAAAGCATTATAGGAGAAATACCTAGACTCTCATGATCCCACATGGATCATCAACTCTAGATCCACCTAAAGGTTTAGTGATTTGGAACTTCATGATTTCTTCAGGGGATATCATCACCAAGTTTGTCTCATTAGAGGTTCACAATGGAAACAGAGTGAACTTCTGGGACAATTCTTGGAATGGGCTCCAACCATTTAGCCTCAATAAAAAACTATTAGACATTGCTACTTCAGTTAAAAACCAATGGGGTAATTCATTAGCCAACTGTAACTCTGCTATTGATCACTATTCTAGTAAAGTTACATGGAAAGATATTGCAGATCTGACTATTCCCCAAACCCAAACAAATCCTCTTAAGAGATATCCTCATGAAGAGGTTTGTGTATCTATCCAACAATAAAGATGTACTATTTTGGGCTCCCTCACCATATGGAAACTATACGGTCAAAATGGGTTACAAGGCTCTTCAACACATGGCTAATATCAAAACCAAACATAGAGCTTTTTCCCTCTATTGGAATAAAGTTGTCCTCCCCAAAGCTACCTACTTTGCATGGTTAGAATTGAAAAAAAGGATATTAACCAGTGATAGATTATGTCATCTAAATATTTCACAACCATTCTAGTACATTCTCTATAATATGGTGATGGAATCTATGGATCACTTATTTCTTAAATTCTCATTCGCTAGCAAATGTTGGAGCTTTGTAATGAAAAAAAAAAAACATTTCCTTTCACTTGCCTCTATCCCTTTGGGATCTATTATAATCATGGCCAACTCTCTTTCCAAGATCATTATTCTTCTCTATTTGGATTTGTGCACCAACACCTATCTTGTGGTCAATTTGGTGGGAGAGAAATAAATGCATCTTTAGACAATAGTCCTTACCAATTGAATTTGTCTTAAAATTTCTTGACAAATCTCTTTTTGAAATGGTCAATGCTTCCACTTAAAGAATTCAAGGTAAGCATGCTTATACGACTTGGGATTTAAAAATCATTCAAATGTGGAAGGGCCTCAAGTTCCCATATTTCCCCTTTCCTATTGGTGATCACTCTAAGGCTACTTTAAGATCATCCATCATATGGTCTCCTCCTCTTAAGTCTTAGTTTAAAATAAAATTTGATGGGGTGTCTAGAGACAACCCAAGGAGATCAGGGATTGACATATGCATTAGAAATTATTTGGGAGATGTGATGGCTTTAAAATCTTCCCTTGCTCCTCTTGATACAAATAACCTGAGGCACTAGTTCTATTACAAGGTTTGGTTAGTGGAAAAAAAATTGGTCTTGAACATATTCATATGGAAGGTGATTCTTTTGTCATCATAAATGCATGCATCTCAAAGAAGCTCCTAAATAGAAAGCTATCTTATATCTTCAATCAAATTTAGTCATTGTTGGCTTCATCCGAATAATGCTACATATTGCATACATATAGAGAAGTTAACAAACTTGTAGATTTCTTGGCTAATTTAGTGTGTGATAATGTCATCATTGAAACTTCTCTCTCCTCTTCCTTAGTTGAGTATTACCCATCCCTTTTCTAGATTATTAACTCTAAGTGAGTTCAACTCTAGATTTCTCTTGAGGCTATAAGACTCGTATAAATCACTCGATTCATGGAAGACTATAAATTTCTTGATAGTGGGAGCTATTGAACCTCACCAATGCTTTCATTATCATAATATGAATATGTCTTTGCACTTTAGTTCAGGAAGTATAAAATGAAGCATGCATGCCATGATTTGCTATTTATTATCCAAGTAAAAGTGACAAACTTGGCTTAGTATAAATCCTCTTCCATTATAGTAGCAATAGTGTTATGTGTAGCTGAGGGTCCTATTTTCCACCATTGATGCTAATATATGAAGATTGGTTGGGGGCTACATTTGATCCATGAGACCATGTTGATGAACATTTCCACAATGATACAAGTAAATTCCATTTTTAGCAAGATTTCGTTATGCTGCATTCGTTCATTGTAATCCTCTTGATATAGGCTCATATTTATGTTGCTAGAACAATAGGTAAACAAGTGTTGCTTGACTCTTTTGTAGTGGCTTGTGTTGTATGAACACTTATTTTAAATTTTTCTTTATGCACTTTGTATCTAAGCGACAATATGGGGTTTTCTTTTCTAATTCTTTTCCCATTGAGCTCTTGAATCATATTTTTATTTTTAATATATTTTTGGCCTGCCACATTCATCAAAAAAAAGAGAAATAAGTGTGAATGATTGTGAAAGTGTGAATTGTACAAGTGATATGCAAAGTTAGTAAATGATTGTAAACAGTCAAAGGGATCAATGTGATGCAAGTTCAAAGATATAGTTTTGAGATCTGAAAGAGGATGGTCTGGTCAAGAGGATAGAGGAGTTTGAGATTATTCATTTCTATTATTCTGGAAGAAATAATATAGAGATAAGTTGGATAGTGAGTTTGGTGATCTTGCCCCTAAAGCTATTTAGACAGTGGGTTGATCTGCCTTCCACAGCTTCTAACAGGGTTGGAATCTCCTATTAGGGACTTAAAGTATCCTAACAAGAAATGACATGTACTGAGTGTATTTCATTGGCTCCTAACAAATTTCATCCTCTTACAAGGAACTTTTATATTAATACATCATTTTGTGGGTACCATCCTCATCCGAGTTTTCTCTCTTATGAAGGGTTTCCCTAGTCAACATATTTGATGTTATTGTGTATGCATATCTTCTTATTGTTGTTGGTTATATTGTTCACATATTTAAGGATCAATAAGGTTGATAAATATTTTAATTGGATAACTCATTCACCTCCCCCTCCCCCCCTCTCAGTTATCTTGGTGGACTTTACTTTCTAAAAATTTGTATTAGAGCATCCGGTCCTTGAAGGGAAAGCATAACAACTTAAGGAGATCAATGGTAGGTCACTTCAAAAAAGAAGCTAAATTTGATGGAGTTATCTATGAAATATGGAAAGAAAAAATGAAGACTCATTTTCTATATATGGGTCCAGGGTATTAGCTAATGAGAAAGAATGGAAAGAATATTGTCAAAGAAAACAAATTTGTTTATGTGCAATATGATTGATAGAGAAGCATTATTGTCATCTCTTCCTAAAAATGAATACAACCAGATAAAACCATTAGAAACATCTCATGAAATTTGGAATGCTTCAAAAACTACATTTGACGGTGATGTGTATGTTAAAAGAATCATATTATAGAATTGGATCTATGCTTATTTTAAGATGCTAAGATGATGGAAGATGAATTGTAGTGCCTGCCCTAGTCTGTATTTTGCTATCATTGCCAAATGCTTTTAGGCCAATTTTATGTTTGATGATTAGTAGTATTATTTGAGATTATCTGATATTGTTTCAAATTCAATTGATCATATGATGAGATTACTTGATACTCCTTACTTCATATATGTATGATGATTATTACAGTGTTTGTAGTTATTGATGATGATTAGTTAGATTATTTATTATCATGTATTTCTTATGGATACTAACCCCATACTTGCATGTGTATGGTGTGCGTGTTTGTTTTCTTTTTGTATGGCATTTCTGATGTGGTTAAGGAAGGGAGTTGTAGTCACCTACTAGTCAGGATCTACACAATGCACCACTTCCTGCCATTGCCTGTTTAGCTTAGTATATATGTTATGTATGTACATACGTGAATTTTATATAGGTCGCGAGTACCAGGTATCGACTTCCCTAAATTGCTAGGATGAGCATACTCTATCGCATTATCTCAATGGTAAGAGAGGGGAGATAAATTCTCAAGTCCAAATCCCAACCCTTTAACCCATTTGTCCTAATTGAAAATCAAGACAAGTATCTGAGTCGAGTACCCTTTGAATACGTCAAATGATGTAATTCATGATATTAACCCTTTTGGTTTGATTTTGTATGTGTTTTGCTATGATGGGTTTTCGTATTTTATTTTATGAGTCTTTGGTGTATTTTTAATTAATTAAGTCTAATTAAAATATTTAATCAATGATTTAATTTAATATGATATTTTAATATTTATTTTATTTAATTAATTGGAAAATTAATCAAATAAAAAAAATTAAATTCAAAGATAAAAGTTATAAATTTAAATTTGGAATGTGATAATATTTATTTAATTTAATAATAATATATTTAGAGTTCATTTTCAAATAAATGCTAAATAATATTATTATTTATGTTAATAAATATTTTATCAATTAAGTTTCAAAAATAAATTTAAAAGTGGAAAAGAAATTAATTTATTAAAATTTCATGACCACATGATAAGTGCATGAGATTTAAAATTAATAAATTAATTTAAAAAAGAGTCAAGTGAATATTAAATAAATTAATGTGCATTATTTTAATATTTATTCACATAGGAGTATGCGAACTCTTGTGAGTTGTCATGTTGACAACACAGGAGTTTGCACTCTAATTATGCACGTGTTGTCTACACTTAGGAGTTAGCATATTATTTGAGCACATGGTGTCTACAACATTCTAGACACCTCATCATGTTTATCTTCTTATCGTGGAAGATATGTGCTTAGCTATCATGCTTACCTCTTAGTTCTTTCTAGACACATTCTAGATGCATCTTAGAGGCTTTTATATATAGGCTCTCCTAGTGTGTATGGACATCCTCATATGCTTCTAAAAGCACTCCTAGTCACCTGGGGGGGTTTAGTTCTTGGAGGAATTGCGAATGTTGGAGAAGGAAGGAATTTTCAGAAAGGAGAAGGTTCTAAGAGGAGGAGCTTCTCTACAATTTTCTGAGGCATAGCGAATGAGCATCAGTGTCCAAGTAGGCACTCATGATTATTTCACATATTTTATTATGCTCTTTCTCTTCCTGTCTTCATCATGTCTATTATGTGTGTCTGAATAATTCTCTATGAATGAATCTTCAATTTTGTAATTTGGAATTTGAGCATGCATATTGTCTCATCTAGTTATGGGAATTAAAAATATTATTGTAATCTTCCCTTAGTAGAATCAAGATTTGGAAATTGATTTGGGTTTGGGTTCGAATTAAAATATAATCTTATTATTATGCATTAGTTTTATATGATTTATTAACTAATCTAATTTAATTTAATTTAATTAAGATTAGTTAATGGTAGAAGGAGTCTAATTAATTATTAGTCAATTTTAGTAAATGGAATTTTTAAATGAGGGAAAATTAAAAGAAAAGAGATATTAATAAGTGTTTAGTAGAATTGAATAATTGAATTATTAATGAGATTGATTTTACTTAAAATCAATGAAGATTATTTTAAATAAATGTTTTTCTTTGAAGTGTTTTAAGGAAATTGTAAATTATTTAATTGAAAATTGATAAGTCTTATTCTAATGATTTGAATAATGGGAGACTTCTTGGAATCAACAGAGTTTTATTTAATTAATTAGTAACGCTAATTTTAGTAAAATAATGCAATGATCAAAAGTCAATAGGAATTAGTTTAATGATTTAAATAAGTAAATAATTATCTTTTGACTATTTTAGACAATTATTTTAAATAAGGGAGGGATAATTCTATGTTTTATTTAAAGAAATAAATGGATTGACTTGTAGATTAAACGAAGAACTTTATACACTTGAAATATACTTGAAACAAAAACTAAAACCTTATATTTGGCTTAACCATGTGATTATAAAAACATGTGTTTGTATCTTGTTTCTCTATGCTATATGTGTGTTGGGGTTTGGGTGGTCCTAGAGTGTTGAACAGTTAGGACGTCTACTAGAGGCTTGGGAGTTATGCGAATGTGATGGCATGTTGATGTTATTTGATCTCGATCTTTCTAAACCCAAGCATGGTTATGTGATAGTATGCTCAATGAGATGTTTGTATTTACTGATTGTTATTGCTTTCTAGTCTTCTTGTGTGAAGCTGAGGTGTATGGATATGAGATACTTGACTTAACCATTTTTGAGTCATTGATCAGTTATACTTGGATTACTTTCCAGTTGCCTTGATGAGACTAAAGTGTTTTTTTTGATCTTGATGATGCCATGTTGTGACATGCTTGACTTGACCATTTTGAAGTCTTCAATCAGTATTATTTTCTTTGAGATGCCTTTTTAGTTGCTTTTTGAGAACCGATGGATGTTGTGATTTATCATTGATATGGATATCGAGATTTATTTTGGAATACTATATGGTTGCTTGATGAGGACCGATGGATATTGTGATTATCATTGATACCTTCAGTTGCCAATAGAGAACTATTGTGGTCATGATTATTAATGGATGCCTTTCAGTTGCTCATGGAGATTTGATGTTCTTATTGTGAATTATCTTTTGGTATTTTTTCAGTCGCTTGTTCAGGACTGAGGTGATTTTGTGATTTGTGATTTCTTGAGCCTAGGATAGGTTATCTACTTGTAGTGTCGAGAAGTGGCTTGCAATGGGGGTGGGGGCCCTAAGTGGCTGCCAGGGTAACTCATTGTAAGTTATTTAATAAGTGAAAAATTTTACACTAAATGGAGATTAAAATGAACCTTATAAGATAATTGTATGTTCTCGCCCATGCCTTGAGTGCTAGTATAGACTAGGATGGGAGTAGAGAGAATTCTTGGTTGCAACCTTGCATTCTATAGTATGCCTCATCAGTATGAGAGGATACTAGTGGCCACATAGGGATCACTAGGGGGTTGAGGTCTATTGAGATACTACCAGGGTAACTCTAGCATGATCAGTGCAATGACACTTTCTCGCTTACATAGTAGGTTTCCTACGTGTCTTGTGTACCTGGGTATAGGTGTCAACCCTTTATGATGGAACCTTGAGTTAGTATACTTTTAGGATTCCTAGACTTAGAGAGTACTTATGTTATGTGATATTTTATCTTGTGATATGTGATTTGATATCATGTTTGGGACTTGAGACTATCTCCTCAGTATGGTGGGAGTGGGCCATTTAGGTCCCACGTAGTCGAGTGGTAACGTATTTTCACTCTTACCATTTGAGGTCCATATAAGACACCATGGCTGGAGCATTCTTGGTTGGTATTTATCTTCATTATGTTCATGGATCTTATGATGGATGTTATTTACTGGTACATTTCTCTATATTGATGATTAGCATGTGATAAATGATGTTATTTACTTGCAGAATCATCTTATGCTTTATTTTGCATGATTAGATTTCTTATGTATATGCTGTAGCATGTTAGATTCCTTTCTACATATGATGTATTATGTTTTAGGAGTGACATCCCTATTTACTATAATACCGATGATCTCTTTGGTGGCTTGGGATGTTACGTGAGAGGGATAGCCAGGGCCCCAATGGTCTAATGATGCTATTAATGGTTGGGAGGAACCACACACTTAGTTAGTTGTGTTTTATGATGGATGGTTATCTTTTATGATGGTTTTTATATCTTTATTGATGGATGGATGTATCATGTATGTTCATATTTTCATTTACCTTATTGTACTTTGTATCATGGATTCGATGATAATGATGTATCTTTATTCTACATATGTATATTTTTTAATGCCTTTCTGTAACATGTACAGTGGATGATTGAGTATTCCAAATTTAATTGCCAAGAGGCATTTAGAAAAAAAATGTATATTATGGACATTGGACTTTTTAAATTATTCTTTAATGTGGATGTGGTAGTTGTTAGACTTAGTATTAATTAGATTAAATGTGGCTCAACGTCTTGGGATCCTTAAGGAATGTAATCTATTCGTATACTTATAGTTGATCGTATGTTATTACTTCTACTACTATGTGTTTGATGTGAATGAGTTATCTTTCATGTTTTAAAAAAGAAAAAAAATTGTTTGGCAAACTTAGTAAAAATTTAGGTTAATTCTTTTGGATCCCTTGGTGGGGCGTTACATGAATTTGAAAGAAACTATATTGGTAGAATATCAAATATTGTTGCAGGAATTAAGTCTAGTAATGGATCTAAAATTGAAGATGACATTTTTTGGAAGATCTAAAAAAAATTGATACCACCATTCAAGACAATAACATAGGTGAGTAAGCTAGTGATGCCCAGCATTGAGAAGTTTACTAGAGAGACACTACTTGGAAAATTGGAAGCAACATAAGTGAGATTTAAAAAATCTAGAGATTTTCCCAAAGTGGAAAAAACCTTCAGTGCATTAAGTGTCCATCCTTCTTTATCAAGAAGTACAACCACTAGTGGAGACTATGCTAGCAACAACAGATCCAAATCTAAGGAGGATAGAAGAATTGAAGAAGGAATTTCCCTATTTTTAAGGAGAAAACTAGATGGTAAGAGAATTTTTAAATGTTGGACTTGCAATGAATTTGGTAATTATACTTCTAAGTGTACCCTAAAAGAGAGAAAAAGTATATGAAGAATTTCAAGTCTAGAAATCCTACATATTGCTTGTATGTAAATGAAGATGATGAGTCTGAAGAAAGAGTTCAAAGTGAAAGTGATAATGAGTTACAGTTTCTAGCTATAAAATAAGAAAATCTTGAAAAAGAAGTCAGAGAAGAGATATCCCTATTTTTGCAAGTTGAAAAGAGAACTAATTAAATTATAGATAATGGTTGTTTGCATCACATGAATAGAGACATGAATAAGTTTTTAAAGTTTAGTAATCATGATAGAGGAATTGTCAGAGTTGGTAACAATGTCACTTGTCATATTAAGGGAATATGATCTATTACTCTTGATGGAAAGAATAACATTGATGATGTCTATTATGTTGATGGATTAATGCATAACCTATTAAGTTTTGGACAATTGGTTGATAAAGGTTATCAATTGCAATTCACACAGAAGACATGCATTATCAATGATAAAGATGGTAAGTTGATTGACATTGGTATAAAATCCAAAGGTAATGTTTTTCAATTTAACCCTATAGAGATGACATGTTTGGTTGAAAATGTGGATAATAGTTGGCTATAAAATAGAATATTTTGTGATATAAAATTTGATAATATTGTGAAGGCTAGTAGTACTAATGTTGTGTGCAAAGAATGTGTTATGCCTAAGTAGAAGAAAGTTTATTTTCCTAGAAAGAAGTTAACTACCATAGAGGAATTGGAGATTGTCCATACAGATTTGAGTTGTCCTACTAGAACAAGAGGATTCTATAGTGAAAGGTACTTCATGATTTTTGTTGATGATTTCACTAGGATGATGTGGGTAACATTTCTTAAATTAAATTTTGAGGCATTTGAAAATTTTAATTTGTTTAAGAATAGATTTGAAAGTGAATCTAGAGTAAATATAAAATGTTTAAGATCAGATAGAGGTGGAGAGTTTATCTCAAATAAGTTTAGCATCTTTTGTAGAGTAAATGGCATCAAGAGACAACTATCAACACCTAAGACCTCTAAGAAAAATGGGATTGGTAAAAGAAGGAACAAGTTTTGTAATAGAAGAAGTAGGAACCATGATGTATCCAAGATGTTTTGGAGAGAAGCAATCAATAAAGTAGCATACACAATGAACAAAGTGCATATCAAAAAAGGTACAAACAAGACTCCCTATGAATTATGGTTTGGACATGCACCCTCAGTAAAATATTTTAGAATTTTTGGAAGTAAGTGTTATATAAAGAGAGTTGGTGATATTGGTAAGTTTAATGAAAGAAGCAATGAAGTTATTTTCCTTGATTATTCATTGAAAATAAAATCTTATAGATGTTTTAATCAAGGAACTAAGACTATTGTTGAGTGTGCAAATGTAAAAGTTGATGAAAAGTTTAGAGTTAAAGAAAGAATGTTGGATTATAATAATAGTGAAGAAGAAGATAATCCCAAATATTTTATAGAAAATATTGAAGTTTTCTTTGAGACTAACAATGATTTACAAAATGTGTTCAAATTGTTGAATAGAGAGAAGAACCAAGATCTGAACCTAGAGAAGAAGTAAGAGTTGAAGTAGTAATGCCTACAATGAACATGAATTTGACAAAGAATTACCATGATATTCAGATCACTAGAAGCAAAGAAAAAGGAGTTATGGCAAGAAATAGAGTACATGAAGAATTGTATTTAATTTCTCAAGTTGAACCAAAGAGTACATATGAGGCATGCAAGGGTGATCATTGGATTCAAGCAATAAAGGAAGAACTAGATCAGATTGTAAAGAACTAGAAATGGGAATTGGTTCTTATACCTAAGAAAAGAATGTTATAGGAACTAAATGAGTTTTTAGAAAAAAAATGAATGAACAAGGTGAGATAATAAGAAATAAAGGAATATTGGTATGAAAAGGATATTCACAAAAAGAAGGCATAGGTTATGAAGACACATTTGCCCCTGTTGCCAGAATTGAAGTAGTAAGAATGTTCTTAGCTTATGTAGCAAGTAAGAAGTTAAAAGTGTATCAAGTGGATGTAAAGTCAACATTTTTGAATGGAGAAATTGAAGAAGAAGTCTACATTGTGCAACATGAAGGATTTCCTTTGAAAAAAGATAAGGACATGCTATAAAAATTAAAGAAAGCATTGCATGGTCTAAACAAAGCAAGAGAACCTTATATGCAAGATTGGACAAGTATTTTGAAAAGTTAGGCTTTGCTAAAGGTACAAAAATATAGAAATTTGTATCTAAAATAATTGAGAGTGGATTGTTGATTATTATGATATTTGTGGACAACCTAATCTTTGGAGGAAATGATGAAGCAAGTAAAAAATTTACTGATGAAATGAATAATGAATTTGAGATGATATGATTTGTGAGATAAAATGTTTCATAGGTCTTCAAATTGTGTTGAATAGTGATGATATTTTCCTATCACAAACAAAGTATTTGAAAGACTTATTGAAAATATTCAGCTTGGAAAATTGTAAGCCTATTGGTACACCTATGATAATTGGTCAATAGTTTTCTAGAAAATATGAGACACCTATAGTTGAGTAGAAGAAGTAAGGATCCTTGATTGGAGGTTCACAATATCTAACTCCCACTAGACCAGATATAGAAAATACAGTTGGTATAGTAGAAAGATTTCAAGAAGACCCTAAAGAAGCACATTATGCAGTAGTAAAGAGAGTATTCAAATATTTAAATGGTACACCTAATTTTGATTTGTGGTATGACAAATCAAGTGATTTTACTTTATGTTCATATATTGATGTGGATTGAGTTGGCAGCATGGATTAAAAAAAGAGCCCTAGCAGTGGATCATGTTTTCTTGGAGGAAGGTTGGTTTCTTAGCTAAGAAAGAAACAAGATTATATCTCACAGAGTACAACAAAAGTAGAATATGTAGCAACAACAAAAAATTGTAGTCACATCATGTTGATGTAGTAGATGCTGAAGGATATTGGGATAGAGTTTCCAAAACCTATCATCATACATTGTGATAACACAAGTACATTAAGTATATCTAAGAAAATTGTGTTGCATTCTAAGACTAAGAATATATCCATTTTAAGTATCACATTTTGAGAGAGAATGTTGCAAAGAAAGAAATAAGAGTAGAGTATGTGAGTACAAAAGAGAAGATCACATACATATTTATGAAGCCTTTTCCCAAGGATACATTTAATTATTTGTGAGGTATGCTTGGGGTTACACCCTTACCTACTTCTAAGTAGACCTGAAAGAGGATTGATCTAGTCAAGAGGATAGAGGAGTGCAAGATTATTCATTTCTATTATTCTACAAGGAATAATATAGAGATCATTTAGACAATGAATTCAGTAATCTTGCCCCTGAAGTTGTTTGGATAGTTTGTCCATCTGTCTTCTACAACTCCTAATAGGAACTGATATGTATTAAATGTATTTCATTGTCTCCTAACATAGTCCACCCTCTTACAAAGAAATTTAATAGTATTACATTATTTTGTGGGTGCCATCCCCATCAAGGGTTTTCCTCTAATCAAGGGTTTCCCTAGTTAACATATCTAGTGTTATTGTATATGTATATCTTCTTATGGTTGCTAGTTATATTGTTCATTGCTAGAAGTTTATTGGGAAGCTAATATAATGAGATGGGAAGAGGGGTGAATCAAGATCTATAAAACTTGTATCCTTTAAAATAAATTGACTATATTCACTACATTAGCCATCTCATATCTAGATTATGCATAACATAACTTGAAATATCAAATGCTTAAATAAATCTAACTATGTATCACATCCATTAAATGTAAACACATAAAAAAAACATATTTTGGTAACCCAAAAACCCTCCAAGGTGAAGATAAAAATGGGGTGGGGATGACACCCACAAATCTTCATTATTGTAGTAATAAAGTTATCTTATTATGACTACAAATTTGATCACTTCTTATGATCTACATTGTGAGGGGTCTTCCCTATTAAGAAATTTACAAGACTATTAGGTCTACCTTGATTAAATGATTTAACACTTAAAATGAAATAAGAACTTTGTTAAGATATTTACAAAGGTCTATTAGGACCACTTTGTTAAGAGATTTACCAAGATCCAATCTGCCAAAACTAAATTAGTACCTGATCCTTTGAACTACACTAACAATGCTGATTACATATCACCTCCTTCCAATCTCTAATCTAATATCTTATCTAATATATATTTATTCTATCATTTACTACTTCATTAGGTTGCTAACTCTATTGCTCACAAATTTCACTTTCAGCCTCCAAAACCTAACTCCTTAGCACAATACTTTGCTCCCTTTCTCTTCTTATGCATACACTTTGCATCTCTCATCTCATGTTAAATAGGGTTTCAATCTACCTTTTTGAAGACATTTGTAGAGTCTTCTAGAATAAAATCAATGATCTAGATGTTTCCCTTTTTTTCTCTTTATCTAATTGGTTGTCATACCTTCAAAGGGATCGATGATCCATGTCAAAATGTGTAACAACCATTGTAACAAAATCTACAATCATTAAATGTTGTTTACATGTCAGCTTGAAATGGTTTACATCAAAGTTTGTACCATTTCAAACATTCTTATTCACTTTGTGTTACTTAGTACATACTATATTTGATGCTTGGTTGTAACTGTTCTTCCTATTATTACTTAGCCCTAACTATCTTGGCTCCTTATATATGACTCAAGATCTAAATTTATTGTTTGCTTGACATTTACTAAACTTAGCTTATATGGAAGTATGCCATGACCAAAGACTTTCTTAGCTCTTATAGAGCTTGGCATACACATGATCATTTATAAGTATTTACATGACTCAACCTATATAGAGTATCTCAGTCGTAGTGATGATTGACTGACTCTGCCTTATATATGACTAAGTGTTTGACACTAATAGACAACAAAACTTAGAGAGACCAACTATTCACATGGTTAACAATTAATAAGGTTGATAAATTTTTTAATTGGATAATTGATTCACAACCCTCCTCTCTCAATTATCTTGGTGGTATTTACTTTATCACAAGTGAATCTCATTGTGAAGAAAAACTCATAATCTAATTTTGAGAGGAAAATCCAAACAATATAAATATGTTTTAACCCCTATTCTCTAGATTGTAATTCCTTTTTTTGTTATATATATCTTATAGGTTTTCCCTAACCAGTAACATATAAATTATTTGTATCCCCCATAATCTACTCCAACTCCTACAAATTTTCCTTCACCAATTTTGTCATTTTCACTTGTAAACCCTCTCAACAATAGGCATCCAATATTTTCTCCTCTCCACTAACATATACTAATATTGGAGAGAACTTTTCTAGATTAATTTATTTCTACTTGGAGTACCTATTAGAATAAAAAACTAATATATATACATACATATATATATATATATATATATATATATATATATGTATGTATGTATGTATGTATGTATGTATGTATGTATGTATGTATATATATATATATATATATATATGTATGTATGTATGTATGTAGATATATATATATATATATGTATGTATGTATGTATGTATGTATATATATATATATACATACATACATACATACATACATACATACATACATACATACATACATATATATATATATATATATATATATACACACACACACATACATATATATATATATATACATACATATATATATATACATACATACATATATATATACATACATATATATACATACATATATATACAACCCTTTTTACTATAGTAAACAAATCATTAAATAAAGGGTGGTTTTATTTATTTTCAAGGAGTTGGGTATGTTGAATATTGAACCTAATAAGAGGGAAGATACAATATTTAATATTTAATATAATTTTTAGACTAATAAATTTCTAGATTGAAATTGGAAAAATCAACAAGGAGAATGAGATAAGAAAAGTATGAGAGTAGTGATGACCTCTATTTTTAATAGGCTATAGAATACAAGAAAACTAAAGAACAATTGGAGGATATCAACTACTCGATAATATGTTTGCAATATGTTTGATTAGTATAATCATCCTCAATGCCAACTCCTCATTGCTAGTTGTTAGAAGAGTAGATTATAGTAAAAGCAACAAATAAAAATGGATAGAAATTTTTTGATAGATGGGGTAAAAAATTATACAGTATTGATTATTTCAAAGTATAACTCTTCCATTTCATCAGAAGATAATTATCATGAATAAAGTTATTCTTTGAAGTGAAAAATGTCATATTTTGAATCTATCATACATATTAATTTATATATGAGACTCAAATGACACATTGAATCAAATAAATGGGTATTCAAGTTGGATGGAATGAAGTTGATAAATAAAGAATAGAGGAAATCAATTAAAGTAAGGATAGATTTGAGAAAAGTATGGAGTTGAGTCTAATATACAAAAAATATTCTAGAGTTTATTAGAAATATCTTGCATAAGTACTTTATTATTGTAAGCATGGTGATTTTATCTAATAGTTTGAAAGACAAATTAGTCAAAGTCTATCAAAGTTGAATCATCCAAAGAAGTAATATTTTCTATGTGTCTTTCTATTTTTTAGTTAAACAAATTGTAATGCCTACCCCTACTTGACTTTTTTGTTATAGTGTTGGATTCTCTTAGGTTAGTTTTTTTATTATCGGTGCCTGTTTTTTTGTTTTTTAGGAAAAAGTGGTAAAACACTATATTATTAATAAAAATTGATTCAAAAAGGTTAGCTAGGAAAGAACTAGTAAGAAAATCAAGCATCATTCCATATATTTACAACCAAGAAGATATATAGAGTTATAAAAGAAAGCTACCTAAGAAGCGAAATATGACTACAAAATGGGGGATTATCAGCCACCCATAATTATGCCAACCAGTTACAGTATAGATAAGATACAAAATGTATCATACAAGATACCAAATAACTATGTCAACCAAAATCCAAAAATACTTGATGTCTTATATCACTCTTCCATAACATCACACCCATGAGAATCACTACATGCCTTGGGAGAAACGTGCATCCTAAATTCTCTACTCGACAACTTAGAATCTCTACCAACAATAATGTCACTACTCCAACCACAAGCACAGTGAAGAATTTCACACTCCCAACTAGCACATTTACTCTCCTCACATGCATTTCAGGAGATCATCCAGACCCAACATGATCTACAATAGTATAAGGTTGTAATGCTGACTTTATACATGAAGGATTTAGATTCTCAATAACTTTTTTAAGTGCTTCAAGTATCACTAAGCATTAATTTCTATGAAGCAATTGTTCATGAGAAAATAAATCCCCAACTAGGGCCATACCACTCCAAAGGTCATAATTTTGTATGACGTTCTTCAACTTGTTACCCTCAAAAAAATATGGCCACAACACCTTATGAGCCAGCGACTGTAGTAGTAGAGGAGATTGCATAATATCCATGGAATTGGAGAGAAAGATGGATACAATAGTCGATAGGTACAAGAAATGCACTACAGAGAATACCAAAAGATCTTTGCCAATAACATGTCAGATAGCTCTGTGAATTGTGGGAGAATGAATAATAAACATCTTATCAAGCTTAGCATTGTCCACATAACTTGGTAATGAAACTTCCTTAGCATTTGGTGGTATCCAAATCTAGTATTTCTTTGGCAACATAACCCTATGTTGCTTTTGACAAGTATCATAGGGGCTAGCAACATCAATTTTTTTTGACATTTTGAATAGGACAACTGAATTGCAAACTCAACTATGAATAAATAGCCTTGCCAAGAACTTTCTAGATACTTTAATAATGATTGAAAATGGAAAATCCCCATTTGTATGAGCTTTTGACAAATTGATGATGTGGAATTATGATCACACCTGATAAGCCATGTGATCACTGCAAAATAAATATCAATCCAAGTGCCAACAAATTGTACTAACATAGTCATGTGATACTACCAGAATATTTCACACAAATAGATATTGGCCTTCAACTAGGAATCCTGATTGCAAAATGATATTATTGTACTTGATGGCAAGTGGCTTTATCAATATCAATAATTTTTTTAAGTTCATCATATTTATCACTCAAAGGAAATGGATGCAAGGATGAAAAAATTAATCCATCGCAACCCATATTTGATAGATAATCAACAACTCGATTACCTTCCTAAAATGTATGAGAAATACTAATTTCTTGAAAATCATCTAAAAGTCTCTAGACTTGAGGAAAAATATAATTTAATTTCTAGGAATATGACTTCCTATAAATGCAAGAATTTATAATAACTAACAAATCTCCCTCAATATATAGCATACAAAAATTACCTTGCTTGGCTAAAACAAGTCTCACTAGTAGAGCTTGTGCCTCTACCATGTTATTAGTACTAATGGGTAAAGAGGATGTAGTAATAACAACTACTGATGCTTGAGAATTTGGAATGTATGCTCCCAAACTCAATAATATTGAATTTCCTCTAGAAGCCCCATCAAAATTTAGCTTCCAAAAGTCCTTAGATGGAGAACACCAATGCACCTCCTATCAAGATATTGAAGAAGGAGATGGTTTGCATAATTTCCAACCATAAGGAATAATTAGTTGTCTCCATTCCTAGATCACTGTCGAGTCCCAAGATGTTACACCGGGATTAACTTTGCAATTTATTATACTCATATTAGTCACTTCTAATATTGCTATCTCCATGTCTTCCAAAAACTTATCAATAGAGTTTACCTCTTTTCTAAAATTGCACTTATTTCTCTCCCACCAGATAGCCCACACAACTAATGTCAGAATACACTTCCAAAGATTTGAAAACAATGATTTTGGATAAATAACTGGCCAAGATTGAAAAATCTCCCATTATGTGTTTTGCAAGAGGGTGTTATAATTTAATTTATTCAGAATGAAGCTCCAACATTGACTAGCAAATAAACAAGAAACAAGAAGATGATCCATTGATTCTTCACACTCATTACAAAATAGGCAGTTAAAAGATGGGGCAATGTGCAATCCACTTAATCTATCACTAGTTAAAATTTTATGCTTAAGTGCTAACCATGCAAAACACCTAGCTTTTGGAAGTACCACCTGATTTCAACCAAAAGAAAATGCTCTACATGGAATTTTATTTGTTCCATTTTGTTGCAAAATTTTATAACCCTCTTTAACTCAATATCTACCATCTTTAGCTAGAGCCCAAAGAATCTTGTCTACAGATGCAAACATGAATTGTTGAAGAGAAGCTAGGATATATTTAAAATGCACTTTTTCTTGCTCTATCAGTGGTAGCTCATCTAGATTTTTCCAATTGACTTTGCTAGAAAATGTGCAAACATTAGCTACAAACTGATTGAGTTTTGTACCCCAATGATATTCTGACACCATAATGATATTTTAGAAAGCTATAGTTTTTGATAAAGGAGGTTTCCCATTCCAAGAATCCCACCAAAAATTTACCATGCTACCATTATTTACTTCCCAAGAGACATACTTTACAACAATATCACATGAAGACATCATAAAATCCCAGATGGCAGAACTTTTTGGAGGATCAGACATGGTAAAGATTCTTGTAGGATTACTATTATCAAGATATTTTTGCTGCATAATCTAACACCATGTAGAAGAGGGTTTATTATACATTTGCTAGACTAACTTACCACCAAAGGAAACATTTCTATTAGCTAATTCATGAAGTCCTGCCCCTCCAATTGCTGGCACCTGAGCCATATCCCAAAGCAATATGAGAGGAATTTTTCTTGTTTCATTCATATTACCTGTCCAAAGGAAACTCTTAATCATTTTTTGATTTTTTTGTATAATTTTAGCAGGGGCTTTTAGGACTACAAGGAAATAATTAGGAATTGCTACCAATACTGATTTGATAAGAAATATTCTACCTGCCAATGACAGCCATCTAACTTTCCAAGAAACAATTCTATTTTGAATGTGTTAAATGATTGAAAACCAGTAACTATTTTTATTTGAGCCAATGAAGAATGGAATTCCCAAATATTTGGAAGGAAGAAAATCAATTGTGAAGCCAAGAACCTATACTATTTTATCAGAAATCATTTGTTGGTATTAAAGATATATATTTTGGACTTCTGCATATTGATTGCTTACCCTGATACACCTAAACAAAGCTACAAAACATGTTTTCTTTGACGAGCTTCTTGAATACTAGACAAGCCAAATAACAATGTATCATCTACAAATAAAGAATGCATGATAGATATATTTTTTCTAGAGATATTTTCACCTTGCCACTTGCCAATATCATGTTGGTGTTTGATAGTCCTACTGAATGCTTCAGCCACGATGATAAAAAGTACTTGAGATAATGGATCTCCCTACCTAACTCCTTGAGTTGAAGAGAAAAAACTCAGAGGCTTTCCATTAATTAAAACTGAAAACCAAGCTCCTAAGATACATGCTTTAATGCATTTACACCATCCTTTAGATGATCCCATTTTAGCTAAAACTTAAAGCAAGAACTTCTAGCAAACTTTATCATATGTTTTCATCATGTTAAGTTTGACAACAAAATTTGAAGATTGGTTTGAATTTATTGAATGAAGAACCTCATGAGCCACAAGCACACCTTCCATAGTTTCTCTACCCAGAACAAAACCACCTTGTTCAAGAGAAATGATGGATGGGATAAGATGCTGTAATCTTAGGTAAATAGCCTTAGTTATGATCTTATATGTTAAATTGCATAACTAGATTGGCCTAAAGTCAGAAAATGTTTTTGGATCCTTAATCTTTGGAATTATTGGGATATTTTTGGTGTTGAAATACTTGAGCATACTCTTATTCTTTCCATACTCCTCCATAGCCTCTAATAGCTCCCAACCAATAAATTCCCAACAACTTCAAAAGAAAAGAGAGAAAAATCCATCTAGCCTAGGGGCTTTATTTGGAGGAAATGAGAACACCACCTTGCAAATTTCTTGTATAGGGAAGGGAGCCATTATCATAGCATTATCCTAGAGTGAGACCATAATTGGTATGGATTCTAAAATCTCCTCTACTTGTGCTTCAGTAGGTGAGGGTGAAATCTTAGGAGCAAGAAAGTTCTTTAAAAAGTTTACTCCATTTTCTTGAATGAGAGTTTCATTATTGATTAAGTTACTATAAGTGACATCATAAATTTGAAAAATTGATTTAGATACTCTGTTTTGTGTTGTTGATGTATGAAAATATTTGGTATTCCTATCACCATTCTGCAACCATAGTTCTCTTGACTTTTGCCTCCAGTAAACTTCCTCTCTATTACACAACTCCTCCCATTCCCGTTGAAGGTATTTCTGCTTTGTATAAGTATCTTCATCCATACCATTTTTAATGATCAGAGTGTAAACTTCTTCGAATTTTTGTTTGAAAACAACTTTTTGAGTAATGACATTCTTGAAGACATGCTAATTCTAGTTTCTGATTTGAGATTTGACAAACTTCAATTTCATAGTGAATTGGTGCATCCTGGATCCTTCAACATAAGGTGAATCATTCGAACAATTCTAAATATTAAGTAAAAATTGGGGATGAAGAAGCCACATTCTTTCAAACTTAAAAGAGGAATGGAAATGATTATCGATACCTCTGTCTATATGTGTGACGTTAATAGATATTGGAAAATGATCTGACCTTAGCAGAGTGAGAATATCTAAAGAAATATCCATATTTATCAATTTCCAATCTTGAGATAAAAGGAACCTATCTAGATAGGCAACAATATGAGAAAAGCTAGATCATTTATTTGTCCAAGTAAACAAACCATTTGTTGGATGAACATCAAAGAGATTATTATTATCCACAAAGCTGTTAAAGTCTTGTATAGTTTTGATAGGTGGAAGAATACCCCTTCTTTTCTTTGCTTGAGAAAAAGTGCATTAAATTCACCTCCAATAATAACATACTAAAAATCTTGGATTTGAATGAAGTGTGTAATGGTATCCCATACTTTAGATTTATCCAGTGTAGAAGTAGGACCATAAACATTGACCAAAATAAAAGAGATGTCAAAAGCAGAAATTTGTAACATCTGCCAGTTATTATCTTGATGAATTATCTGAGCAAAAAATTTTTGTAGATTCTATAAAACTAAAATTCCACTAGAAGAACCAATTCTTGAAACATGCAATGACTTCCATTTATGCCATTTGAGAATGGTTTTATCAAATATATCCTGAGAAAGCTTTGTTTCTTGAAGCATAACTATGTTTGCCTATATAGAATCCAACTTGTTTGATTCTATTCTTTTTGTCAAAGGCATTAATGCCTCTAATATTCCATGAAATATTTTTAATCATGGATAAGGAGAACACCTTGTTCTCCTTGTCAATCTTTTGGTGATGACAAATATATTATCCAGAGTAGTCTGAATTCCAGATGCAATTTCCAGCCTTGTGTTAGAACCCTTTGGTCTCCCTCTAGACTTTGGAGTTTTGGACGAATGAATATTTTGTGATGGAGTTTACATTATTAAAAAAACCTACTACTGCTCAAAAGCTTGCCCCTCATTAGTGAGATGAGACTCTTTGAGCATCTCCTCAAACAAACAAATGTCTTTCTCAAGTTGATTATTTGAAGTTTGAGGAAAAAAAACTATCAGTTGATTGCTGAATATGTTGATAAACACATTCCTCTAGCCCTAAGGTATCCTCAAAAAATAAGGTGGCATAAATATCTAATTTTTCATTGCTCAAGAATTGAAGCATTGGAAGATCCCTCCCATCATAAAGTGACTTTGAACTAGAGAAATGTGTATTATCCAAACTATTCCAATATTGGAATTCTCTAAACAATTTATCAATTGTAAATGAATTGTAATCATCATCTATAATACCTTCTTATTTTGCAATTCCATATATGATAGATGTAGCTATTTTTGATATAATTTATTCTCCAACTTGGCAAATCTTAGGTCCTGCTAGTGATGAATTGAGAGACAAGTGCCTAATAGGAGGGAAATGCATAGTAAATCTCTTGTTCTAGAATATGACTAGTAAGATTGAAATTGGAACCGAACTTAGATCAAAATCATCTGATTGAATCAAATGCACCTTTGCATGAACATACATCTGGTGGAAAAATGAGATAATGTATTTGAGAAAATGAGCAAATTTTGAAGCTAAGATTTGATTAGTTTGTGCATAAAATCTTACTTGCTTATCCATTTGCACAACCAAATTTTGAGCTGCATGATTGTGAGAATTAAATTTAATAGAAGATTGCATTGGATCAGAACAATGACTGTAACAATAGTTGTAACACCATGAACATTTGATTAAGATTGAGTATTAAAGTGCCCAAGATTATGCTGGAGTTTATCAACTATGGCTTCATCTTGCATCTTAATTGATTGACACCATTCACCCCACTGTGAAATGAGATATATTGAAGTTGGGAATTGTTTATTTTGATCAACCAATAAACAAATTCGTACTTCCAATTGAAGAGATTCAAAAGGGATGAGATCATGTTTTAAAAAGATACCCAATTTATTAACTAAAATTTCAATAATCTCTAGATCTCGATATTCAAGTGGTAGAAAGGAAAAGAAATCCAATAAGGAAAAAAATAAATACAAGATGCTTGAGGATTAAAATTTGGAACCCAAAGCATAGTAAACAAGCCTACTCCTTGATAGAACCATCCTTTCTATTTGTGAACATAGTTTCTATCCTCCTCGATTTCAAATATGACAACAAAGAACTTGGATTCCAAATCAATAAAGAAAATATCCTTTAATCCTAACCAGTAGGTAAATGCCCAATCCTTAATAAATGATAATGATAGAGAAATTGAGGAGAACATATAAATAAGAGTTGATTGACTAAGAAGATCAATTGGATCCTGCAACATATGACATGGAAAAGAAATCTACAATTGATTTGATCCATTATTGAGGGATTTCATCTGAGTTGGAACCCCCACCTCTTTCTTTCTCCATATTTTTATTTTTGGATTGAAGGGGGCTCTTTGAATGTTGGAGATAATTGGGATCTCTAGCCCACTTGCTTCTATGTTGTTATTAGTCATAGGAATACCCTAAATTTGCAATGGAGAACCAGGAGATGTGCTCTCATAAATATCAAAAATAGGTTGCTTCTAAAAAGCCCCATGGAATTTGGTACCCTAAAACCAAGGGTATTTCTTGCCTCTATATTGAAACCCACCTCTAGATTTTAAAAAAGATTTTTCCAACCCAATTTGATTTTGAATTTGCAAGCAAGAAATGAAGTGCTTAGGGTTTTTCCTAGAGGACTCACCAATTTCAAATATTGATGGATCACTACTAGGCCACTTACTAGAAGTTTGTTTGTTGCCAACTACAGAATACCACACTAAAGACCTAAAATCATGAAATCTTGGATTGGTAAAAAAGGGCTTTGCTGGTTGAACTATTGCTTTACCTCGAAAGATTGATTTTCCATCTCTACCATCTGCTACAACCCTATTCATATTTCTTTCTACAAAAGGATAGCTTTGAAAATTAAGGTTGTGATGATCAGATCTAATCGGCTGGACCACTAGAGTGGATGAAAAAATATGAACTACATTATTTTCTTGCAATCCAAATCCTTGACCTAGATGATTAGGCTTTTCCCTCCATGGCTGGGTTGAACATCTACGATCCTGATGATGCCTATCATGAATAGTTATCCCCTTCACCTTATAATATTCATGAAATTTTTCTACCTATGATTGAAGTGGTCGACATCTACCCTTGTCAGATGGACCTACACCTACAACTATTTGTGTACATGCTATTGCAGCAAATGGCATCTTTCATTATCAGTGCTTGGTTATTAGATTAGATTAGTTGTATACCATATTCAGTTGATATATAAATATATATATATATATATATATATATATATATATATATATATATATATATATATATATATATATATATATATATATATATATATATATATATATATTATGTATGTATATATATATGTATATGTATATGTATATGTACATATGTATGTATGTACATATGTACATATATGTGTATATATGTGCATATATACATATATATGTACATATATGTATATATCTATATATATATGCATATATATATATATATATATATATATATATATATATGTTATTGTATATATACATATACATATACATATATATATATGTATATGTATATGTATATGTATATATACAATAACATATATATATATATATATGTTATTGTATATATATACATATACATATACATATATATAACATATATATATGTACATATATATACATATACATATACATATGTGTGTGTGTGTGTGTGTGTGTGTGTGTGTGTTTGTGTGTGTGTAGTTACTTAGTGCCAGTTATTTCAGTTATTGAATTATGTTAGTTAGATGAAAGATTTTTATACAATTTCTTTGGAACTTACCCTATACTTGCATGTGTATGGTGTGTGTGTATGCTTTATTTATTTTTGATATTTCTAATGTGGTTGAGGAAAGGAGTCGTAGTCACATGCTAGTTGAGATCTACACAATAAACCATTTCATGCCATTGCCTGTTTAGTTTAGAATATTGTGTTTGTACATACATGGATTTTATGCAGATTGCAGGTACTGGGTATCGACTGCCCTGAATTGCCAAGATGAGCATACCTTATCATAGTATTTTAATGGTATAAGTGGAGAGTTAACTCTTGAGTCCAAATCCTAAAACCCTAAGCCAATTGTTTTAGAAAATAGGACAAGTATCTAAGTTAGTTTCACCTTTTTGAATTCATCAAGTGACATGAATTTGTAATTTTAACCCTAGAATTTGATTTTGTCCTTTATTTTCAATGGATTGTCATTATATGGTTTTGTGGGTCTATTGTGATTTTATCTTATAATTAAGTCAAATCAAAAGATAAATTAATGATTAAATTTGATGAAAATTTTATAAATAAATTTGATATTTAATTATATTTAATTACTTGAGAAATTAATTAAATAAAAGAATTAAATTTAAAGATTTTATTAAAGTTCTATTTTTACATATTTATATTTATTTAATTTAATGATACTTATTTAGGAGTTTTATTTTACTAACAAACTCTAAATAATGTTATTAATTAAGTTAATAAATATATTATTAAAAAATGTCTCATAAATTTATTTAAATAAAACAATTCAATTTAAAGATAAAGTAATAGTCTAATTTTGGTGTTTTATATTTATTAAATTTAATAATTATTTATTTATGAGTTTTTTTAAATTAATAAACTCTAAATACTATTGTTAGTTAAATTAATAAATATTATATTAAAAATGTTTTCATGATTTAATAAGACAAAGAGGAAACATAATTTAATAAAGTTTATTTAAATATAATTAATTAATTAAAGAGAGAAATTAAGTTAATTTAATAAAGAATATGTATTTATTTATTATTAAATGAAAGGAGAAAAAGTAGAAATTATGTATTTATTTTATTAAAAAATAAATAAATAAAGTGATTTAAAAAAAAAAAAAAAAACAAAAGAAACAGTTATTTTATTTTAGTTGAGTTACCTTCTTTTGTAAGTTTACTTGTTTTAGAAACCTTTATTATTCATTAAGAGGTCATTCTAGTTTTTTTTTTTTTTTTTGGTGGGGGGGGGGGGGGGGGGGGTGCGCGGCGGGGGGGCGCGGGGGAGAGAAGATTTTTGGGAGAACAATAAAACAATTTAGGAGAGAACTTACAGGTTATGCATGGAGATTTTGATGAAAAATATTTTTTTCAAAGCTTGGGAGTAAAGTCTACAATTGAGTTTTCTTCTTCTTCTTAACAAATCAACTTGGTGTTTGAAGGTAGGGGTTTTAAAATCTCTTTGCAATTTATGTTGGAAAGATTGTCTTCTCCATGTTTTTCTAAGTATAAGTAAATATGTTTGCAGTTAGTTGTGTGTTAATTTGAGGGTTTGAAACATGTGTTTTTGCTATAAATTTTATTTAATAAATTTTATCAAAAATATAAAGATACTTTTAGATACCCATTTGGATTTTATTTATCCTATATAAAACTCATATATGATTATTTTGTACAAACATATTCAAGGATTGACTATTATGCTTTAAGAAGGCCTATTTGAGCTTGATTTTTCAATTAGAGACACACGAACAATTACTTATAAATTTTAAAAAATACATATTTAGGAAAATACCTTCTTTGTGACTGTAAACAAGTTTATTATGAATACTTTTCTTGATTTTCATGAAGATCCAATAGTTCAAACAAAATTTATGTTCTTTCTTCTAAACTGGTAACCTTCAAATCTAAATAGTGCTGCTAGAAATATTCATATTTTACACCATTCAAATGAAATTTTCCTTAGGACTAGTAATAAAAAATAATATGTGGAATTGAATCTTCTTTCCATTGATATAGGTTGCAGATCTTTACCATTCCATATGAGATTATAACATTTAAAATACTAGCTGATTTACATAGAGAAAATGCATAAAAACTCAATGTTATGAACTTTGAAAACGTTTTATCTTTATTTTAAATATTATTGATTAACATATAAAATATTTAATTCTAAACTTATTAGATAATTAAAAAACTAAATTTATCTAAACTTTTATAACCTTTATATAGTCAAACCAAATTTCTAAAAGTAGTCTAATCTAAATCATTCAATAGAACCTTGTATTATTTGGTGTGTGTCAAATTGAGGTTTTGTGGTATTCTTTTTGTGATGAGTTTTGAAAATTTTAATGTGATGGATTTTATGTGAACTACTTAGCTTTGGCTAGTCAGGATGTTCTATGATGTCATGATGATGTTTTGATCACGATCTTTTATACTCAACCAAGGTAATGTGTCTTGTATGCTCTATGAGGTGTTTTGATCTAGTAATTGTTATTACTTTTTAGTGTTCTTGTGTGAAACTAAGGAGAATGGTGTGACCTATTTGATATAACCTTGGAGTCTTTAATCAATTATTTTTTGGATTTCTTTCTAGTCACTTGTATAGGACTGAGGTGTTTGTATGATTTGTTCTTAATGATATCATGTTCTAATATGGATTGGTTTATGTATACTTGATTTTGGGATTAGTCCTATTAGGATGATCATATTGGTGGAATCCGTGATTATGATCAGTGTTTTTTAATACTTTTTAGTTGATTGTTTAAGAACTGATGTATGGTATGTGGTCTTTTGTGATCTTTTGATTTTACTGAGCTTAGGGTAGGTTACCTATATGTCATGTTTGGAAGTGGCTTGCAATGGAGGCTAAGACCCTAAAGAGGCAAATGGGTAACCCATTGTAGGTTATTTAATAAGTTATAACATTTCATTAAATGAATTTAAAATGAACTAACAAGATATTGGTACCACAGAAAGTCACTAAGGGGTTGAAGGATTAAAAGACTAGACGGGTAACCTTAGATCTCACTCATTAGTATGCCTTGTCTGATATGAAAGGATACTAATGCCACATAGATTCACTAGGGGTTGGAGGATTAAAAGACTAGCCAGGTAACCCTAGAGTTGGTTTTGTGATTACACTTGTCCACATGCATAGTAGATTTCCTATGTGTCATTTTTGCCTCTAGGTTTAGATGTCATTTGTAAGGCCTTGAGTTTACTTTTTGATCTAATTTTCTTCTAAGTTATCTTGAGTCTTTTTAGCACCCAAAAAATAGTATATAAGGAGGCTTTGGATATTTATTTTTATATCAGGCATTCTCAAGAAATCCACAAGAAATCAAGTAACCAAGGTGTTCTTCTTCAAGCAACCATCTTCAAGCATTCAAGTCTAAGCATCTCCTTCTTGCATCAATCTTCTTCCTTCAAGGTGGTAGTGGAGTTGGCTCTAAGGAGAAGATCCATCATTCTAGTCCATTCAATTTATTCTACTATTTATCCATGGAATGCTACATACATTTCCATAATGAGGTTTTGGCTTCTTTGATTTCCTTTTAGTTTCTTTGGGTCAAGGCTATTACACTTGCATACTTGATCACATATCAAATGCAATTCCATTTTTGAAGGTAATTATATCTTTCATTTAATACTATTTAGATCTACATGCAAGTATTTCTTTTATCAATTACATTTCTATTTATGGTTAATTCCTTAAACTAGGGCTTTACCAAGTCAAGCCCTCATCCAACCCAACAACAAAAACCTTTTATTTTTCTATGTATTGGAATGGGATAGTAGGGTTTTTCTTAAAGATAAGGAAATAACTTCTCTGAAGCTTTCTATAGAAGTTTCTTTGATCTTTTTAAATGTTTGCAAACTATGTCAAATTCATGGAAAGACATCCTTTCTCAAGGTCAACCTAGTCCTTTATACCTTCTTGTCAAATGATTTATGGGTTTTGTTCCTTTCATTGATTCATTTGGGAATCTATGGTCAAATATTCAGAAATAGGCTTCAATCTATGACTTTTAGATCTAAAATACATCTTCATCTTCATATTTCAAGGTTATTCTTTAATATTTTATTTCCTTTAATACCTTTATCTTATATCTATATCGTAATTGAATTGATTGTACATACATAGCATCTAGATTTACATTATTTAAGAAATTGGTTCAATCTTACATACACATTATCAGATAAGTGATGCAAAGCATCATAGAACATTCCTAAATCTAAAATTTTAAAACTACTTCTATTATCCTGAACTTAACATTGTAGAGGAAATCCTCTCAAGATCATAACTTCCTCAAGCATAGATTGTGAAATCATACTGCATATTCAAGCAAAGAAACCATTATGTTCAAAATTAGACTGTGAAAATAAATTAAATACTATCCAAGTTGCAGATTTAGAATTCAGAGCTGTCCATCTTTGAATTAGTTTAAAACAAACCCATTAGTTTGAGTTTTCATGCCTTTTCCTAAATAATAGTAAACCATGGCTAAATTTAAGAATTGTATTCCATGTGGTAGGAATAATTTATTGACTCCATAAACCATTAAAATATTTTTTAAGAAATTCATATTTTGTTGAGTCAAAATGCACTAAATAATCTCACATATTAACAATATGAGTTTTTCACAAGAAAATTCTGCATTGTGTATGTTTGTAAGGTCCCTCCTTGCATGTAGTTATTAAATATGAATTTCTTTGTTAAATCTATTGTAGGAGATTAGAAGAATTCTGAAGTAATGTTTATGTTGTGAATGTCATAATGAAATTGGGAGTAGTTGATACATTCATGTTTTAATACTTAGTGATTCGAGAACTACTACATTATCTTGATTGTTTAAACATTAAAATTTCACTAATGATGATATGAGGCATTTTAACCTAATGATAAGGGTGTTGATTTTGGTACCTCGATGATTAGATTTTATGCTTTCAAATAGTTCATTATTCCTTAATTGGTGATGTTTATGATGTTAGGTATATGCATGCCTAACGATAATCATTCTAGTATTTTAATCTAAATTAATGAATAAGTTATGTTATATTGATTATGTGATTTCTGATGATTAAATGTAAGTAGAAATGAATTAAATAGTTAATTATATGAAAGATTCATGTTTGATTTATGTAACTATCTTGATAAGTTTTGAATATATGTATGTGATTTCTTGAGCTACTGATGTGTGCAATGAGTGTGTACTGGGAGATCTAATGGAGAATTGAAATTGAACCCTATGTACCATTTGTGAAAATCAGGGTTGAGTCTAACCAAATATGCAAACCTCATTGTTCATATTTTATTTGTATTGTGAGTTGAATGAATGTATCATTCTATAATCAATAAGTGTTAATGTTTTATAATAGTGATTTTATAGTGTCACTTGACACTCATGATTTGTATATGCATTTCAACATGACAATTAGGATTAACCAACAAACCTAAAGATCTAAGTTGGACTAGGTTAGTTACATTTTTTCTTATCAGTTAGTAATTGGGATTAATTACTCTAATTCAGATTAGTGATTAATTTGCATTTTTGAGGGTTGTTAAAAAGTTCAAAAATTTCCAAGCTTTTGTTAGGTCTCTTATTAGTCGTAGAAGCCAACAATCATTAAAACTAAGTACCTAAGGGGTATGGGTATGGGTTGGGGGAATTTTCCACCCCCCTAGCCCCTTTTGTTGACTTTAATGGTCACCAAAATATCTCATTTTTGCTTTATTGGGAAAATTGAATATTTTCATCATGAGTTGGATAACTTTAACTCCACCTTGAGGTTAACCTTATGACTAGTCGAGTTAGAAGACTCTAAAACATTAAGCACATGCGAGAGTTATTGCATTTTGGAGTTGGTTGATTAGCATCTTATTTAGAGGCAAATTTGAGAAAGAATGAGTGTTCACCCAAACTCTAGTTTTAGAGAGCAATTCAAGATTGAAGGAGAAGAAGAAGGAAGGGAAGCTCATTTCAAATTGTTGAATTTTCATAACCCTATTTTGAAGGTAGAAATCCATCTCATGTTGTTCATGTTTTGTTTCATGCTTAAGTTATTTTGTTTGCATATGAATGTTTGTGTGTGTGTGTGTGTTGAGTATGATTGGGAGGGATTTAAATGGGTCTTTCTTGAATGGTTTTCCTTTGCATTTTTTCTTTGATTTTCAATAGGATTGTATGGGTTGTATTGGCATTACTCACCCTTGGATAGGGCATAAGTGGCCATGTATGGGAGGAGGCCTTTAGTTGGACTCCAACAGTGTAGAGTCTCTTCTCAGGACGAGAAGAGGGAAAGAGAGTAGGGTGTTATGGGCCCCTACTCGTCAGCACAAACCATGTTTTGAGTTTTGGATTATAAGAATTGGAAGAACAAAAGTTCTTGAGTTTATAGCTCCAAAAGGGCACCTATTATGGTGTTGTGGTCAATGTCTCCTATTGGAAAAATTCGCCTTCTCCCTTGTCTGGTTCAATGACGAACCTGTTATGCAAACTTGGATGGGAGTGAATGTTTGAAATTGTCTTCATGTTAAGATTATTTGTCTCCTGGTCAGTTATCATTCTCTCTATGATCACCTTGATGTGTTGCAGACTTCATAATGATTTCTTTGTTGTGGAGCCAAGAAAGAAATTTATAATTGTTATTGAAACTCAAATATGTTGGGAGATATCTCCTCAGGATAGTAATCATGTGTAAAAATGTTATTTTAAACTTATTGTGAAAATGGCTATGATGTTGGGTTTTTTTCTTGGTTCTTTTTCAGTGGAGCCTTTGAATCACAGAGTTCAAAAAAAAAAAGTAGTATTCTTTCATATGAATTTCTTCTTGTAATTCAGTTATATGTATGTGTGTATCAAAAAATGGATAAAATGATGTTTCACTCTTCCTGTAGCATTCTTATGTTTCAAAATTTTATTTATTTGATTAAGGTTAATTAGATAAAATGATGATATATAATTTTGCAATTTAAGTTCAAATATGTTTTTAAAAAAAGAATTGTTGTTTGATTGGAACTTCATTTGTATTATCATGAATCATTAGGAAGAAAAATAATCTTACCTGATTGTTTAGGAAAAAATATTAAACTCAATGTTATAGTCAACTTTAAAAATAATAAATATAATAATAATGTCCTCCTTGGTCAAATAGATATGTTTGTACAAATCCAATACTTAGAGAAAAAAAAAATAAAGCACAAAAAAAAAAATTCCCCTTTGCCAAATTAAAACAACTTAGAAAATTTACACTTAGAAATATATTGGGCTTGAAAAAAAAATTGCCCCCCTAGAGCAAATAAAGTCTTTAGAATTTGTATGAAGAAAGAAATGAATCCCATCTTTAAATAGGGCATATTCCCTTTTAGATTCTCTTTAAATATCTCTTGAAATCCTTTTGAATATTAGTATGAAATAAAATTAAAAATAAAATCAAATTTAGAAAGAAAAAAAATATACTCTATCCTATCCTAAAATGCAACTACTACGCTTTAAAACATAAGTATTCCTCTATATTGAAAATATCATCCTACTTAAATCTTCACATGGTACATGGCCCTTGGGACATGATGCAGGAGAATCTTGGGTTCACTTGCAATCCTGCATGTTTGAGAAGGATTTTAGTTAAGGGTCTATGGAGCTCGACATGGTCTATGGAGCTCGGCATGGCCTATGGAGCTTAGCATGATTTATGAAACTCAGCATGGTCTAGGAAAATTGGCATGGTCTATGGAGCTTGGCATGTTTTTGGAAGCTCAACATGGTCTTTGGTTGCTCGGCATGGTCTTTGGAACTCGGCATGGTCTATGGAGCTTGGCATGGTCTAAAAATTTAGTGTTTGTTTCAGGCTGTATAATTAATTTTCCACAATGAGTTAAAGGATGAAAATTTTAAATATTAAAGAGGGCATAGATTTATACCTATGATTCAAATCTTGAGTTCTAATTCATTTGGAGCTAGGAGATATCACAATTTTACTAAGATGTCGATTTTGGGAATTTAATTGTTGTAGGAGGCCGACTTGTGGCATTTAATTTATGTATTTGTATTTAATTTGTGTTCTAGGTTGACTTGTGGCTTTGATTGGTATAAGTAGGGGTTATGGGGAATTATTTAGTCATTTCTGTTCATCCATCAAGGAGAAGTAGAGGAGCTTGGAAGAGCAAATTTTGAGAAGAGCTAGTAGTTGCGGCTTGGGAAACAAGGAGATTGCTTGTGGGCTTGCGAGCACAAGTTGAGATCTTCCTTGGGGTTTCTACCAGAGTGTGGATCTAGACTAGCTAGGGTTTGGATTAGATCTTGAGGGATCTTGCAGAACTATTATTGTAATTGCTATTGTATTTGGTCGTAACCGGGAAGGCCTTACAGCCCAACACATTGCATGTAATAGTTATTTTATAATAAAAGAATTGTGATTTGGTATCAGATCTTGCATTATTGCTTTCTATTATTGTGTTTCCGCTATGTGGTTTTATAGTAGGGGGCTAGGAAATATCCTTTAGGTATTTTGTTGCCTTGCACTGCGTCAAGACAAGATGGAGACAAAGTCAAAAAAGGTGGTTGTTCAAACAATAAATAAATAAATAAAAATTTGCATGATAAAAATTTCAAACTATACTTTGAAAACCACCCTCCAATAACATTTAAGGAGATGTTAGACTTTAAAAGTAGTCCTTCATGCCTTATGTACTCCTTAGTGGCTGATGTTTGGGGAAACACATGGGGCATTGGGTAGTGGGGAAAGTAGGTGGGACAGCCTACTTGTCCCCCTTTCCAAGTGTAGGTAGTCATGAGGGGTAGATGGGTTAGGGGTAGTTAATGTTAGATAATAGTTAGTTGTTAGGAAAAGTAAGTTAGTTTTAATTTGTTAAATGGTACAATTAGAATTAGTTTATTATTATTATTATTTGATTTTATTATTTTAGTTAGTTAGTTAAATAAATCGCTAGTGAATTTGTATGTGTAAGAGTAGTTAGTATGTTTTAGTTGATGGGTTAATATGAAATAAAGTTGGTTGTTAAAGTGAATATGGGTTAAAGTGTTAGTGTATAGTAAGTTTAATTTAGAGTTAGATGTTAAATTAGTAGTAATTGTTAGTGAGTTAATAGTTTCATTTTAATTTTAATGTTAGAAGTTAAGATAGTTAAGTTAGTAGTTAAGATTAGTCTTAGTTAGTTTTGAGTTTATTTATTAGATAATCTTGGTAGTTAGTGTTTTGAAATTAGATTTTAATAAGTTTTAAATTAGATAATGTTAAATAGAATATGTTAGGTATTAGAAATTAGCTAGTTATATTATTTGTTTTATTATTTAGTTAAACTTAAGTTTTAAATAATGATTGATTTGCATGTGTTAAACATGTTGTAAGTTAAAGACAAAAGAATTATTTTAAATTAAAATGGATTTGTTTATTTTAGAAATTAATTAAAGTTTAGATTGGTTAAATAATAATTAGATTTAGTTGTTATTGTTCAAGATATATTAGAGTGTTTCTTTTTAGTAAATAAAAAATTGAAGCTTTATTTATAAAATCAATTGTTATTTTAAAATTTAGATATGTTGTCTTGTAATTTTTGGATAGAAGAATAGAGGGATATGTGTGTGTGTGTGTGTGTGTGTGTGTGTGTGTGTGTGTGTGTGTGTGTGTGTTTTAGCTTTAGTTTTAATTTCAGAATATTTTAAATAACCTTGAAAATTCAATTCCTATAATTTATAGCTTTGAAGGGGTTATCGAAGGGCTCTTGCATAGCCAACTTGATGGTAGTATAGGATTATTTTTGCTAGGTAATATGTCGTAATTATTTTAATGATGAATATTTAATGTCTTGAACTTGTTTAAAATAGGTTATGATATTATTTGGAATTCAGTTTTAGCATGTTATGATAGATTAACCTTTAAATGCATAATTAATTTTCCCTTAGAGATTGATCTAATATAGTGTTGATAGGGATAGCTTCATAGCCAACTTATAAATTTAGAAACCCTAAAAATTAATTTGAATTGGAAGTCATTATCTTGTACTTTGAACCTAAATGATAATTGATTGACTCATTTAACCTAGAACTAAGTGTTCCTATGGTGTTAGGATTTCAGGGGTTCAAACCCATGCAGTATGTGGAGACATCAACTCTGCATCTTAATAATATGTATTTGAAACTCACTTTAAACCTTTGTCATCTTTCCATGACCTAATCAGTGTAGCATGTATCAACTTAGTAGATTAATTATTTAAAAAGAAAAATAAAAAATTCATGGTGTGTTTTTGCCCAGTATTTCGGGCATGACAATGTTAACCAACCCATGAACTAATGAATAAAGAATTTATTTTATTGAGCAATTAAAAGTCATAGAAAACTCTAATTTTTCCAAGCCAAATTTACTCCAAGGGAATCAATAGTAAGAATTAATCCAAATTTCATTCAAAGAAAATTTTCCTTTTAAAGTAAACTCTTCTCTTATGCAAAATAATACCAAACCCCCTCTTTCTTTTCATGCTCAATAAGTGTAGTGCCTGCCCCTAGGTCGCATTTTGCTGTCATTGTCAAACTCTTTTAGAGCTAGTTCTATGTTGATGGTTAGCAGCATTGTTTTGAGACTATCAGATATTGTGCTATGGATTTAGTTGATATGTGATGAGATCACTTAGACTTTACATTTCATGTATGCATGATGATTATTTTCAGTGTTTGTAGTTATTAATAATGATTAGTAAGATGATTTATTATCATATGTGTTTTCTTATGGATACTTACCCCATACTTGCATGTGTATGGTGTGCATGTTTGTTCTTATGTATGGCGTGTTTGATGTGGTTAAGGAAGGGAGTCGTAGTCACCTACTAGTCGGGATCTACACGATGCACCACTTCCTACCATTGCTTGTTTAGTTATATATATATATATATATTGTGCTTGTACATGCGTGATTTTTAATGCAAGTTGCAGGTACCGGGTATCGACTTCCTTGAATTTTCAGGATGAGCATACCCTATCACATTATCTCAATGATAAGAGAGGGGAGGTAATTCTCAAGTCCAAATCCCAACCCTTTAAGCCATTTGTTCTAATTGAAAATTAGGACAAGTATCTGAATTGAGTACCCTCCGAATGCGTCAGATGATGTAATTCATGATATTAACCCTTTTGGTTTGATTTTCTATGTGTTTTGCTATAGTGGGTTTTCGTATTATATTTTATGAGTCTTTAGTGTAATTTTCTATTAATTAAGCCAAATTAAAAGATTTAATTAATGGTTTAATTTAATGAAAAATTAATATGGTATTTTAATATTTATTTTATTTTATTAATTGGGAAATTAATTAAATTTGAAGAAAAAAGTTATAATGTCAAAGTTGGAATGTGATAATATTTATTTAAATTAATAAATATTTTATCAATTAAGTTTT
>CM053793.1:326998441-327308441 GCA_028749045.1 Cupressus sempervirens | reverse complement strand
TTGTTGGGTCTAACAAACTATTAATAAATAATGGTATAAATGGTATAAATAGTTATTAATTAATTGAATTATAAATCAACGTACATAGGAGAAATTTATTTGAGATAATAATATTTGGTATTGGAGATTTATTATATCTTTTCCCATGTAGGACAATCGAAGACTCTGAAGTGTGTCACAATAGGTTTTCTACCACACCATGTCTCAAAAGGAGTCTTGCCATCTAAGGCTGGATGAGGAGACCTATTAAGAATATGAGTGGCACTAGAGATTCTTTTGAATTCAAGTGATGGATTAAGAGACTTGGTGTTTATCATGCAACTTGCCATGGACTTAAGATTTTGAATCCTCAATGCTATAACATCTATCTTATGAGGACTAAATGCTGGTAGATTCTATAGATCAATTCCCTCTAGTATGCAAAAGTCTTGAAGTCTTCTATTCACATAGAGGCTTCCATTGTCCATTCTTAGAACTTTGATGGCTTTCCTCAATTTTTGTTCAACATGAGTCTTGAAGGCTAGAAACTTGTCCAACACGTCATTCTTATGACAAAGAAAGTAGACTCAAGTGTATCATGAAAAGTCATCAATGAAAGTAAGTATATAGCGACCCTGGTTGACTAATGTTCTTGCAAAAGGACCTTCTAATACCATGTGAGCCATCTATAGAACAACTAGTGCTCTTGAAGACTTCCCTCTTAGAAACTTCCCCTCTGGATGCATATCCACTGAATCTATTGAACATTCACCATGGGAAAAGTTGATTTGGGGTAGACCTTTGACAATTCTATTTGTGCAAAGTTGCTGAAGAAGTGGAAGGAAAGATGTCCAAACCACTCATACCATAATTTGATTATTGAATTTTATTGAGATAAGAAGGCCTTTGAAGGAGAGTTGGGCACAAAATGGAAGAAATAATACAACCTTTTGTCATGATTCACTTTCCCCACTACAACCAATGAGTCATCTTTTAGACTATGCACCTATACTGAGTCTGGAAGGAACACAACTCTATGTCCATCTCTAAGGTAAGTGATTTGGTAGATTGATAGGAGATTTGAAATTAAATTTGGAACATAGAGAACATCATGAAACTCTCTATTTTCCATTTCCAAATTTCCTTTCCCTTCAACTTCCATTTTAGTATCATCTCCTACGAAGATGTGCAGTACCTTTGATTACTTTATTGAAGAAAAATCCTCCTTTAGAGAACCCATGTGATAGGAGGCACCTGAGTCAAGAATCCATTCATTTGAAGAGTTTGTATTAGCCATGAGTGCTTGCTCTTTACCTTTGAATTTGAAGAATACCCTTTATCTTTGTAAGCATTAGGCAATGGAACATTAAGTTTCTTCATGATGTCAGTCAACTCATAAATCTTCTTAAGATAACACTCATGTTCTTCATGACCCATTTTCTTGCAATAGGTACACTTTTTCTTCTCCTTATTGTTGTTATCCTCCTTCTTGTTGGAATTTGAGGAAGAATTGCCTTGTTGATTGGATTGTTGTGTTGTCTTTTTTTCATCCTTTGAATTTTTCTTCCACTTCTTATTCTTACCCTTTCTTTTATTTGAAGATTATCTAGCTACATTTTCAGAATCCTTATTGTTGGCCACCAATGCTTTATACTTAGGTGAATTGAGAATCCCCATTGATTTCAACTTCTTCTCATTTATATTCAATAGATCAACATATTCATCAAAAGATACTTTCTTATAGGTAGAACCTAATGTAGTATTTGAGGTGTTATAAGAAGAAACAAATGTGAAATACTCTGAGATAGATTAATCTGTTATCTTTGATAGGATTCCCACAATCAGTAAGCCTTGTCCTTAGTTCATTCACCCTGATGATGAAATCCTGTATAGAATCAAGTGACTTAGGATGTAAGGAGACAAGATCATCTTCAATTTTGAAAACATCCTCTTTAGACACTTTACCATATAGGTTTTTGAGGGTATCCTAAGCTTCCTTAGATGTAGAAGACTTCTTAATTTAATACATGATCTTGTCATCAACCCCCAAACATATATCACCTAGGGGTTTCCTATCCATTGCTACCCAAGCTAAAATATCACTTGTTGATACATTATCACCTATTGGTTTAGGAAGAGTACCATCTACATATTGAGAAACTCCATTGTGCATTAAATGATACCACATTTTGATGGACCATGTAGCATAGTTATGTGGAGTTAATTTTGGAAACTTAAAATTTACCATAATGCAAAAAATGAAAGAAAATTGCAAAAAATAAGGAACATAACACCAAGAACACCCCCCCTTTCACTAAATCAAGAAACCCCCCCAAAAGAGATGCTTTTTGACACTTTATAAGTAGTGTGATTACAATGGCCACTTTCCAATTTTGGCTTTTGTGGACTTTTGATTTTTCTTGTTACAACCTCTTAATATATTATAAATTTGGAACTTTACAATGTACAACAATTCTAAAGTGATACAAGAAAAAGAAAGGCCCTATTTCTAAAAGTGACACTTTTGTCCAGACAACCCTACAATCTAACTATAGACCTAGAAAGTAGACAAAATATAACACTTTAAAAAATAATGGAAGCTATTTTCAAGTCCAAATGTGCCTGTACAAAGCATTTGAAGTTGAAAAATGTAGGATTATGGAGGTACAATCACAAAAAAATGCAAATTCTAACAAATCCATGCACCAAAACTAGAAAAGAGTTGCATCACTAAAAAGTTTTGGAAATTCTACCCAGTTAAAAAAAAAATTACACCAGATTTAGAGTCCAGATGTTTAAGATATGGCCTCCCAAAGTCAGACTGGTAATTCAAAAATTAATCTAGAGAGGGGTTGGATCAGCAAAAGATGGGGTTAAATATGATGGTCAAATAACCACCACTGGTAGTTGTAAAAACCCTTGTTTTGATAGTTAGATGGCTGTCAATTTTAAACTCAAGCTCTATTGATGTCAGCAAAAAAACTACCCCTGGGCTAATGTGGTAGGATGATTGGTCATCCATATAGTATGGATGTGACACATGTCCATATAGAAGGTGATGTGATCAGTGAGCTAGCATTAGTCAGTAATGTGTCAACAAGTACATGTGGCAATCTATTGGGCTAGCAGTTGGTCCATGTGTCATCACAAATGGTGCTTGCATGGAAAAGTTTGATTGGTTAAGCCATGTGGCAAACAATAGGTGGTCCACATGGACTATCCATAGGTGGGATTTGGGTGATGTGTATAGTTGGAAGAGGAACATGTGTCCTTGCTTGCTATCCTATGTGGCTAAACAAACAACTGTAGGGAAGCTACATGTCACTGTTTAAATGTTAGAATTTGACAAACCAAAAAGTGATAATGTGATGCCAAAATATGCTATACTGGGTATCAAAAAAGAATTGTTGCAAAAGTTTGATGTGACCATCAATGGCCAAATTATAGGCTAGGCTGGAATCTATCCACACTATCAGTGAGTGATTAGTAGGCCACCAGATTTTTTAAAAAATAATCCCACATTTGTCATATGGGTGGCTTGTGGGTTGTTTAAAGTAAAACCATATGAGTTTAATAGCAAACAAGTGAAAACTGATGGCTATTATGTGTGGTCTACCAAATTTTCTTGCCACCTACCCATGGAAAAGTGATTGTGGACTTAGCTAAATAGTAGGATATTGTGCCTAACTTTTATATGCCTGTCGAAAATAATGTAGAATATTCGTTTGAAATTGCAGAGCCGAGGTTTGATTGCCTAATTTTGCAAAAAAAATTCTCTGACTAGACAAAAAAAGAATTCAAAAATACTCAAATCAAAAAATAAATTACAGAGAAGAAATTAAATTCAGATCTGAAAAAAAAATAATCAGATCGATTAAATGATCATACCTAGTTTGCAAATCCGTGCCTTCAGGTGCTAGTTTGCAAAAAAAATTTGCCTCACGATCAAATTTTGCCCAACATATGAAAATTTATAGTTGATCTTCATTGAACTGACATTCCAGAGGCAATAACAAGGTTAGATATGGCTCTAGACACTCCCAATTTCTGCAGATTCTTGAAATTTGGGTTGAGGTGCTAAAGCATGAATGGTCTTGAATGACTATGTGTAGAGAATCTCCCCAAGTTCTAATACCATGTAATAATTTGGCTTAGGGTAGAATTCACCCAAGACCAAGGAACTCATACACAAGCACAATAGTAGACCAAAGAGATAGTATGATCAGAATGATGATATATTTATTCAATATGCCATATGAAAGTACACTAGGAGTGCCTATATATAAAGGCATCTGGAGAGCTTCTAGAATGCATAGAAGTTAGTAACATGATAAGTCATACAACCAAGCACATGTCCACTAGATATAGATTTTCCTCCATTAAGCACAAAAGTAAGTGCAATTATGTGAGGATAAGCCTACAATGGTGTAGCATTCAAATCAGCGGTGTAGACAACATGTGCTAAATTAGGATTGCAAATAACTATGTTGTCAACATGACAACTCATGAGAGTACACAAACTCCTAAGTGTCTCACAAAATAAAATAATAAAATAATGCAGTATAATAAAATAATGCATTAACCGAAGTAAACTTAAGTAAAGTGCAAATCGTAAATACTTATTTATACCAACAATTATCTCTATCACTAGTTAGGAGTGCTAAAGTAATACATACATATGCAAGATCTCTCTCAACTCCTCTTGTTGATAGGTCATAGCCTACGATACTATCTGTCCATTTAAATAGATCATTATTCCACATGGCATAGCCTAGAGTTCATTCTTGTGCTACCTTCAATGGTGGAAGTCCCCTCATTCTAGCCTAGAAACATGATATTCTAGTTGCTACACTTAAAATCCTACTAGACTTCACTAGTGAAAGCTCCATCTCTCCCTTAGACCATATTAAAGAAATCTAAAATATCCATAATATCCATGGTATTACAAAAGATGATATTGATGTCAAACTGCTATCTTCATCTCTAAAAGGAAAGGCCTTACAATGGTGTAAGGGATTACCTCATAATTCAATCACTAACTGGGATGAGCTAGGAGAGAGATTGTGTAAACACTTTGAAGAAAAGAGTGATCATTGATCACTCTTGGAGTAGCTAACTACCATTAAAAGGTCACCCCATGAATACATGACAAACTTCAATTATAGACTCCAAAAAACATGGGATAAAATACTTGCTATAGTGAAGCCTACTCTTGGTAATGCCTTTTTGTATCCCCTCAAAGCCTTTAATAGTTATATTGCTATCAATTTACAATCCATGGGTTGGGACACCTTGCCTATTGCATATGAAATTTCCATAAAGGTAGAGAATATCTTCATACAAGGAGGAAAATTATCTCTAAGACTTCCAATGCCTTTCTCTCTAGACATGCCTAATCATCAATCTATGTTTGCCCCTATCCCTACCACCTCTACAAGTCAATCTCTTGTTTTAGCCCCAATAGCTTCCACATATTCTAATAGAGTAGATAAGATCAATGACATGATGCAAAGGATGATGTAGACTATAGAAAAAAATTATGAGATCAGGAAAAGAAGATGGAGGACAACTTCTTAGTGGTGCAAAAGATGAGCAATGAGTTGATGACTATTAAGAGACAAAAAGCTCAAAGCAATAGGCCTCCCCAATCTCGTTATCATTTCCCCATATATAATAGGCCTCCAAATCAAAATTAGGGTTATGCCCCACACAATTAGAATAGACCTATGGGTAATACCCCTATTGCATATGCAGGTACAAATCCAAATAGGACATTAGTTCCTCAAATCAACCTTGCTCAAGAGAAAGATTTTTTTCCTTCTAGCATCTATTCCTATGGGTATTGTATGTGTCAAAGAGTACAAGAATCTTAGGAATTTTTCAGACTAGATTAAGTAGTAGGACAATAATGTAATGCTCATTAATCTACTAATGCTTCTCATATATAGTAGCAAGGTGATTATTCTTTTATGAACCATCAATTGGAAGAGCATTGTCATACCAATCATGATGCCATAGATCATAACACTAGGAGTAAAAGAAGAGCTACTAAGGATGATATAAATCCTCCATCAAATTAAGCTTTAACTTTAGATTCTACTTCTCACATACCAATGATGAATGCACAACCAAATGTTGTTCCCCAATAGAGGAAAGATATGGGAAACAAGAAATCTACTAAACCTTAGATTGCTCACTTTTAGTCATTGGTCCCAATAGCTCCCAAGGCTCCAACCAAAGTAGTAAGTTCTCCTCTCAAAATTGTAGATCAAATAAAGAGGACTACTATTAATATCTCCATATGGGATGTTGTTGTTGCTATACCATCATAGAAGAAACTACTATAGCAAGAGTTAGAAGGCATATGAGTGGAAGATCAGTCAACTAGATTGGGAAATACAACAAGCTTGGTGCAGCCAATAAAAGGAGAATCAAATAAGAAAAATAGACCCCCTCCTTTTTATGTCTCTTTAGTCATAGTGGACAAGCTTGTCCATAATTGCATGATCAATTTAGGGGCTAGTATTTTTGTAATGCCTATGTGTATAGTTAGCCTCCTTGGTATCAAATATGAGCCAATGATTAGGGATGTGATTTAGTTAGATGGTAGTTCCATCAATCCTAAAAAATGTGGAGATGGCATTGCATGCATGCTCTAGTTGTACCATCACACAAGGCATATCAGTAGTTGTGGTCAAGCCATATTTTTTCATCTATCTTTCTAGGGATTTCTCTACACAAATAGGTGGCTATATTGCATCTGACTAGTCCTACATGTTTTCTAGAAAAAGATATGGAACAAAAGCCTCCATAAGGGTAGAACTATTACCCCTAAATCATATAGAGACCTATACTCCTAGTCCTATAAACATGAATTGCATAATTCATGAAATAGATAATGAAGACATGGCACATGAGCCTACTACTTCTTTGGAAGAAGTTCCTAACTATCTTTTGGATGAATGGGCCACTACTTGTCAATTTGACCCAATACAAGAAGCTAGGGAGATAGGTCTTGGAACCTATTGCATATTTGAGAAGAATTTCTCTATTCCCAATCTTATGAAAATGAAAGAAAATACAAGTGGATTATAGAATATGTTCTTTGATGGCTCAAGGAACAAAAATGGTTTATTTGTTGGTGTCATTCTCATTTCCCTTGAATTGGAGAAATACAATTTTTCTTATAGACTACAATTCAGCTACACCAATAATGTGGCAAAGTATGAAGCTTTGATCCAAGGTCTCCAACTTGCACGAAGAAGAGGCATCAAGCTCTTGAAGGTATCTGGGGATAGTGAGTTGGTTGTTAATCAAATTAGAAATTATAATGTCACAAAGAACAACCTTCTCAAATCATACAAGCACAAAGTGTGGAATCTACTGGAAGGTTTCTTAGGTTTTCAATATTCATAGTGTCCCAAGAAATAAAAATAAATATGCTAATGGGATTGCAGACATTGGTGCTCATTATGATATACTAGAGCATATTGCTGATGAAAAGAAGAAACAAATCATAATTTTTTTAAGACCTATTGTCCGAGATAATTGCACAAATTGGGAAGTATTTGATTCTGATGCACAAATTGTCAATTCCTTGCAAAATGAAGTAGAATTCTCTGCTAGAAACTAATTCAAGCTGCAAAGTCAATATGGGTACCAAATTATGAACCTGAACTCAAAAAAATTTCCTATAGATCTAGTCACCTTGGAAGGCATATTCAAGTCTGATGATCAAGAAAGAGGCAAAGTTTCAAACCTGATTGTAAAGAAGGATAGCTACACACTTGTCATTGTTGCTGATAGAAGGACTCTCAATTTGGGAAATGTATGCATTGAGACTGAACAAGAAGTCTTCAATAAATAATGTCAAGAATTTAATGATGTTATTTCTTGGACATATAAAGACTTATATTTTTTTGACCCAAGATTATTTTAGCATACCATAGATTTAAACCGTGATGCTAAGCCAATTACATAGAAACAAAGGCTAGTTAATCCCAAGATTGAACCATTAATGAGAAAAAAATTGTCAAAGCTCATAGAGGCTAACATTATTTTCCCTATCAAGCACTCCTCATGGGTGGATAATCTTGTTTCTATTAGGAAGAAAAGTGGAAAAATTACACTATGTGTAGATTTTAGGGACCTTAATAAGGCTTCTCTTAAAGATCACCACCCCCTTCCTTCTATGGAACAAATTTTATCCAAGGTTAGTGGTTGAAAAATATTTTCTTTCTTAGATTTATTTTCAAGCTATAATTAGGTGTTATTCTAGGAGTGAGATGGATATAAGAAAACATTCACTACTAAGTGGAGTACCTATGCTTATTGTAAGATGCCATTTAGACTAACCAATGCATGTGCCACATTTCAAAAGGACATGGAGGTGGCCTTCAAAGGTTTGATGGAAATTTTTTTACTGGTCTATCTTGATGATATAAAAATCTTCTCAAAACATGCAATAGATCATTTTGATCATTTGAGACAGGTATTCATCAGATGTAGAGAATATGGTGTGTCCCTGAATCCCAAAAAGTGTGTGTTTTCCACTGATAAAGGAAAGCTCCTAGGGGACATTGTGTCAAGAGGTGGGATAACAATAGATCCATAAAGAGTGGAAGAAAATCTCTCTCTCTCTCTCTCTCTCTCTCTCTCTCTCTCTCTCTCTCTCTCTCTCTCTCTCTCTCTCTCTCTCCCTTTCGTGTAGAGATTTCTTGGTAGGATCAACTTTGTAAAAAGGTTTAGCCCTAATTTTGCTTCTAGGGTGAAGCCTCTCACAACTATGTTGAAGAAGAATATAATGTTTACTTGGACCAAAGAAGGGAAGGCTAGTTTTTAAGAGATCAATTACATCAGTCCTCACTCTTATGAACCACAATTTTGACATAGATTCTATCCTCTACTCTCTCGGAGGAGAATCAAGCATTTTAGTTATCCTCATAGTTGACTAATGAGAATTTGGAGCAGCCTATTGCTTTCTTTATTGAAGGGATTAAAGATTATGAAGGTAGATACAACTATGTAGAAACGTAGTTCCTTGTTTTTGTAAGGGCTCTAAAAAAGTTTAGACATTTATTGTCTCAAAACAAGATCCAACTTTAGTCCCACATGCCAGTGTGAAAAAGTTCTTGTTGAACAATGATATCAATAAAAAGAGAGTTGGATGGATTACTAGAGTCATGGAATATGACATTGATATTAAGATCACCAAGCTTATTAGAGGCAATGTATTGTGTGAGAAGATGGCTTCATCTTTTGAGATACATGAGGAGGCAACCCTCTTACTTCAAGGTGAGCAACTAGTAGTGATTGAAGATCAAATTAATTGGTTGCATGACATGACTACCTTCTTGATAGAAGGAAGATATCCCCAAGGCCTAGGCAAGGCAAAGAGAAGGAAATTCAAATTATAGGTTATTCCCTATGTCTTGGTGGATGGAATGTTATTTAGGAAGGATCCCGATGGAGTCATACTAAGGTGTATACAAACAAATCAAGTCAGTAGATTACTGAAAGAGTTCCATGAAGGCCTCGCTGGTGGTCATTCCTTAGCCAGGATCACTACAATGAAAATAATAAGGGCTAGCTACTCTTGGCCAACCCTATTCAATGACTATCACCAGTGTGCGAGGAAATGTGAAAAATGTGCTTTCTTCTTAGAAAAGAAAAGATTATCTTCCCTTTCTCTCCATCCCATCCAAGTTGACCAACCCTTTGCTCAATGAGAATTGGATTTTGTTGGCCCATTAAATCCACCCTCTAGTACTAGTCAAAAATGGATCTTGGCAACCATAGACTACTTTGAAAGGTGGATATAGGTAGTGGCTTTGAAAGATGCAACAAAAGCTTCAATGATTGAATTCCTTGGTGGAATTGAATTGTGACCAAATTTGGTGTTCCATCAACTATCATATATGATAATGCCAAATCTTTTGTTGGAACTAATATATGTTCTTGGGCTCTAGAATGTGGGATATATTTGAGCACTTCCTCAAATTATTATCCCCAAGGGAATGACTTGGCTACATCCTCTAATAAGAACCTCATCAATCATGAAGAGTACAATTGAAGATAACTAGAGGTGTTGGCATTCAAAGCCAAGAACTACCCTTTGGGCTAATAGAATTACACCCAAGAGAGAAATTGGGAACTCATCTTTCATGTTGGTATATGGAAGGGAAGCTAGGATTCCTATTTCACTTTAGTTTTCCTCTCTCAAGTTGGCTCATCAATTGGAGATAGAGGATAATTATCTCATGATGATCAAGTTAGAAGAACTATTTGAATTAGAAGAAATGAGATAGTAGGCTATGCATACAGTCGAGGCTCATCAACAATAGGCCAAAATAATTTTTGACAAAAGGGCTACAATGAAAGTTTTTAGGGAAGGATACCTTGTTCTAAAGTGGGATACAAATAGAGTTAAGTTTGGTAGGCACTCCAAATTTGATGCTATGTGGAGTGGCCCTTATGTTGTCACCAGTTTTAAGTAGGCTAATGCTTTCCAAATTTCTAGGCTTAATGATGATATTCTACCAATTCCAATCAATGGAATTCACCTTAAACCTTGCTTCTAGAAAAGGTTAAGGTTTTTCATATATAGTATATTAGTTTTTCTATTTTCAATAAGTGCATAGGCACAAGCCTTCTTTGTAGGAGAGAGCAAAGTTTTGGAACTTTTGTAGTTGTATAGAGGAAGTAGATGTTATAGTTTTAGACAACGTATGAGGTTCATTTTTTGTGTGGCTCCATCCTAATGGATTGCTTAAGGCCACTGATCTTATGCTTAGTAGGCAAGCATCCCCTCTACGTAGCTAGAAATGTTGACTGTATTTTTCTAAATGTTGAGTAGTCTCATGAAATCTAGGGTGTTAGCCATGTGTATGTTCTTTCCTATTCATTTATTACCATGCAAAATTAAGAGGGGTATGTAAATATTTTATCCACATCTTTTATATCCCTAAGTCCTTAGGCCTTCAAGACGTTTTATATTTCATGATATAAGCTTTTGAATTTTTAAGTCATGACCTTATGACTACCTTATCGCTTGGTTGTCATGGTTATATCTTAACCATCATTTTTTCCTATGACTGTACAAAATAGCTACCTTAATAGTTAGTTTTCCTTTGGTCACACATTCATGGGAAATTTTAGCTCTAAGAACTTTCAAGCCATAACCCCACAAAGTTAACCATAGAAATTCAACTTTATGCTCTGTTCACTTAGTCATAGAGGGTCTAACTTAACTCAAGGTTTGGATAGCAAAGTGGCAATCCCTTTGTTTGCATGGTTGAAGGTGGTTAGGGATTAACTAGAGTTTAGATGAAAATGTAGTGGTTTCTTTAACCACTTATTTGTAAGGCTACACACCAAAATTAATAGTTAATCTATGACTACACAATTTTGGTTAGTTTGTGGGCTTCACCTAGTTGCAATGGTTAGTGTAGAAGAGTTTTTGGTAATTGTGCCTAGGCTATCATGGTTAAGAAGTGATAGCCATAGCTTCATAATTTTTGGTCTACACTTAGGATAGAAACTTGCAACTACATGAAAGATAATATATGTAGTTAATTTCCCATTATTGTTGGGTCACCAACATTTCTTTCTAGCTAGAAAACTAATTATGACTGAGTGAAGTGGTAAAGAATGCCTAAGGTAGCCTCTATTCACCTGGTTGCTAGGATCAATTGCTAGCTAGAAACTAAGCTACACAGTGGCAAAAAAAGGAATGTGCCAGTGATTTCCTAGTCACTAGGTTTAGATGTTAAGGTGAAATTTGGCTCCATGCAATGATCAAACTTGAGATGAGGGTAGTTGCAGCTTCATAGGGTCAAACAACTAATGAGAAAATCATGTTGTGAAGCTAAAAACAAATATAGGAGGCAATAAATAGGTCAACATATGATAAAGCTGGGTGAGATGGTAGAATTCTTAGAGATTTTTAGGCCACATGGTAGGTTGAATGGTTGACTCTAGTTGATTGGCTGACCTAGTGCATTCAAATGCAATCAGATAAAGTTCCTTAATGAATCAGGTCCTTGACTACTTGTAGCTACTTCTCTAAGTGTACTCTAGGCTTGTTTATTGCATCATTTATCCAATCACTATTATGGTTGTCCATCTACCCAATCAGAATGATCATGGCTGATGTTTCTATCTTCTTAGGGCTCAAATTTGCACTTAGGATTAGATTTCTTGCATCTAGATGCATACCCTAATCAGATCTTCCTCATATTTGTAGTGATTGTTATCTAGAATTTAATGGTAGTAGTTGAGATTTGGCTTAAGGTTAAAGTTAACTCTATTATTCTTGACCTATAAAAGAAAGTTGTAAACCCTCCATGGGTCGGTCTTTCTCTTATTCTATAGAAGTAATATTATATGATCTGTTATTGTAATTCCCCTTTTGCCTATGAATGAATATAATTCTCAATTATATCTCCTTCTTCCATTAATATATTATGCAATTTCTTTTTCCTTAAATTGATGTACTGCTTTCATTCTTTAGTTATATGTTATGTTTATTATCTTTGAATAATATAAAGTGAAGTTCCTTCCTTATAATATTTCATTGATTTCTAATATGTACATGATTGTTGAGTCAAAGATAATATAGAATCTATATATGTGAGGATTATATTGATGAATTGTATTTCTTTGAGTAGGGATAAGATTTAACAATACTATTTGGTGTATCACCCCTCTTAGATCATAATAGGTAGTTTTCTTTCATGCATTCCTTCTCCCTTTTCCTCTCAAGAAATAGATAGGTGCACCCTAATAGTAAGGAAGTCAGCCTTCCCTAGAGACTCAATCTCTAATTGAAAAGTTCCACACTTTTGAGATTGTTTCCATGTTACATGAGGTTGCATTTAGGTATTTAGGAAAGGGTGCAAACTTTCATGTCAATAGTAATCTCGACAGAATTTTTTGTGAGATCCACTGGAGTTTCCTCTGTACATATCCATGCAGTGATGGCTTTGTTTCCATCTTCCTCTTCCAAAGGTATAGTAGGTTTGAAAAAGGTACCATTGAACTTAGTTAGAGGTGATAACACAAAAGATCTCTTCACTTCAGATGGTCTCCCATAATGACAGGGAGACTCAGGAAGAGATGTAAAAGATAGAGCAGGTTCTATGTGATACTTTCCCATCCTAGTTTCTATCAACTTGAGTGACTTCTCAACTTTTTTTTGGCTTATTGGCATGATGATTTGTAGATTACCTCAAACATAACTAGTATTAGCAAGTATATTAACTTTAGAGCCTTGAAATGAAAACTTGACACATTTATGGTACATTGAAGGCACAACTTGCATTTCATATATCCATGGTCTCCCTAAAAAGATATTGTATGCTAATAGAATGTCAAGGACTTGACAAGTAACATCTCTTTCGACTGGACCAACTCAAAGTGGCAACACAACAAGACCTAGGAATTTATGCTTGACTTCATCATATGCCTTTGTGGTTATTTTTTGTGATGAGGATTAGTAGACTCCTCAGAATAACCCAATTTCTTGAGAGAAGTAGTAGAATAGATGTTTATACAAGCTCTATTATCAATGAGCATGTGATAGATAGGTTTTTGATGTATCATAACTTCAATGTGCAATGGTTGGTTATGAGGATGACTCAATAAATGATTGTCCTCATTAGAGAAGGACAAATAATAAAGTGAGGTCAAGTGACCTACCATTGATTGAAACCTATCAAGATCAAAATATTGAGGTATGATTGCCTCATTGAAGGCTTTATCAAGAATCAACCTATGATTAGGTGAGATTTTTGAGTAATTCAAAGATTGTAATTTGAGTGCTCATCCATTGCAATTGGTCAAGGATACTATAGTTGGTAACCATGAATGATGTTGCAATTTGTGTACCTTTGCTAGATGGACCAGAAATAGGTTTATCTTTATGTTGATATACCTTAGGAGTAGAAGGTGCAAGGCCTTAAAGTACTATCTTGGCATGAGAACACGTAACAACATTTCCACAAGATTGTAACTATTCTTTAGTAGTTGTATGAGATGTAGCACCTCTTAAGACAAATGACATTTTTGGTTTTGTATTGTCATGTTTTCCTTTAAGCATGATAAAATCACAATGTTCAAAGTCCATGGGTTCAATCATGTTCATCACATCATCATCATTGGTGTATGTATAATTGACATTATTATTGATTTTATTTTTACGGTTGTCTCCTTTCTCATAATGTGTAAATGGCTCCTTAAAAGCCTTGTGGTTTAAACTCTTATTATGTCCATCCACAATGATTTCACCATTATCAATTAAGTCTTGAACTTTATGATGTAGGTTAATACAATTACTTGTTTTCTAGTCCTTGTTTAGAAGGTATTTACAAAATGCATTCTCATTCCACCATGTGGGTCATGGTCGTGGATCATAAGGACAAGAATTAACCAATGGAGTGATGATCCAATCTTGAAGCAAGGTCTTATAGACCACATCTAGATGTTCAACAAGAGGTGTGTACTCCTTTTTTGGTCGTGTAACCCAAGATGAATTATTTGTTTCATTCATAAACATCTTGTTATCAAGAGTAGATTTGTCAGTAGCTTTAGATGCATTGATATTGTCTATGAGATTCAAAGTCATCTTAGAAGGTTTGGGAGTAATATCATCAACCACTCCATCGTGTACTACCTCTCAATTCTTGTTTACATACTTGGATTTTTACTTACTAGAAGTATTTCCTTGCTTAATGTCCTTTTGAAGGGTTATTTCACCCTTTTTGACCATAAACTCCTCTATTCAGATAGCTTGTGTAATCATATCTTGAAAGGTACATGGACCCTAAAGTTGTATTATATACCCAAAGTTGGGCAAAAGATTATCCGTGAAGATATCAATTTTTTCTATTTCAAGAATTCTTCATGAATATTTGGTATATAATTGTTGCCACCTTTGAAGAAACATGAGGAAAGGTTCTCCAACATTTTTTTGGGGGTTGCATAGATCATGTATGTTGGTTGGATGTTGTCTATTGTGTGAGTATTGCTAACTAAACATATTAGCAATCTCATCAAATGTTTTAATACCAACAAGTAACCTTGAAAACCATCCCATGGCTTGACCACCTAGACTTCATGGGAATAAATGCATAAGATACTTTTGATTGTGCATGAATTCCATATAAAAAGCACTAAATTCTTGTTAGGATTAAACCACAGACAAAAATAATAATTACATGTAAATATAAATAATATTAGAAAATAATAGATTGCAGAGAAGAGAACACAAGATACCAAGAAAAATGGTAGTTCACCCAAACCCTTGGCTACATCCACCAAATAGCAAGTCCAATATTATTACAATCTAGTGATTACAACCAAATTATAATCTATAATCACTTATAGCTCAATATCACCACAAGAAGCAATTTTTGCATCATACCTTATGAAAAAAACTCCTAACTCTAAGCCCTTCTATACAAATATTTTTACAACTTTAGGGTTATAATTAATAATTACATGTCAGCCCAAAATTTTTGATAAAATAGGGCCCAAAAGAATTATTAATTATGTATAGTACTTGATCAATCACCACAAACTAATAATCTCCCACTTGGGGACTGATCAAACTCCACACTAGACAACAATCTTCCACTTGGAGACTGATCCTATAGCAATACCACTACCACATGGGGCTCCCACTAGATCAAACCACCCTAGGCTCTGCTATTCTTTTATTCTTATTCAGTCTAGAAGGCCAACTGAAGCTGAAGAGGAATTCAATTTCTCCTTTGTCACTACCTTTGTAAACATATCTGCTAGATTATCATCTGTATGTATCTTGTCTAGCTTTAACTATCCATCATCCAAAACTTACCAAATGAAATGGTACCACAACTGAATGTGTTTTTCTTTTGAATGCAAAGCTGAATTCTTTGCAAGATGAATGACACTCTAAGTATCTATAAACAAATAATTATCCTTCTGAGGGTGTCCCAATTCTTCCAAGAAGAATTGAAACCATATCAGCTCCCCGACTACCTCTGTAGCTACAACATACTCTAGCTCAATAGTGGATAAAGCATTAACCTTCTATAACCTAGAGACCTAGCTCATGGCTGCCCCATCACTAGTAGATACATAACTTGTAGTACTCTGCTTGGTATCAATATCCACTACCAAATCTAAGTCAACATATCCCTATAAATTAGTAGTAGAGTCCCTAATGTGTAAACACTTACAAGATGTTCCTCTCAGATATCTGAGAATCCATTTTACTACATTCCAATGTTCAATTCCTAGATGACTCATATACCTACTAACAACTCCCACTGCATTGACAATATCTAGCCTAGTATGTACCATAACATACATCAAGGTTCCTACAACTACAACATAAGGTACCTTGGAAATCTTATCCTCCTCTTCTTATATCTTGGGGCACATCTCCTTAGTTAACTTCAAATGACTAGGTAAATGTGTATTAACATTGTTACCATTCTCCATAGAGAAATGTTGCAACACCTTCACAATATAATCTGCCTGAAATAATGTCAATTTCTTGTTCTTCCTATCTCTTCAAATCTTCAAACCAAGGATTTGGTTTTCTGCCCCCAAATCCTTCATAGAAAATGCATGTGCTAACTGACATTTCAACCCCTTAATATGATCTATTTTAGACCTAGCTACAAACATATCATCAACATACAAACATAAAATAATGTAGTTATCATCATCCAACCTCTTAAAGTAAAAACGATGATCTAAATGACACCTACTATATTCATGCTTACGCATAAAACTATCAAATTTCATATACCATTACCAAGGTGCTTGCTTCAAGCCATATAAACTTTTCTTCAATCTACACACTAAGTTCTCCTTACCTTTAACCTCAAATCCTTCTGGCTAAGCCATAAATATATATATATATATATCTTCATCCAAATCACCTTGAAGGAAATGGTTTTAACATAAAGCTTGTCCAAATGCAAATCTTCAGTAGCCACAATACTTAAAACAATATGAATATAAGTCATCTTAACAATAGAAGAGAATAGCTCATCAAAATCAATGCCTTTTTTCTTCTTCTGTGCAAATCCTTTTACAACTAGCCTAGCTTTAAATATTTTCTTACCTCCATCCTCTTCTTTCAACCTATAAACCCACTTATTCTATAAAGCTCTTTTACCTATAGGAAACTTGCATAAATCCCAAGTCTTATTTTGCAAAAAAAAGTCCATTTCATCTTTCATTGTAGAATCTCATAAATCTTAGTATCCACTTGTACAACTTCATCATAACATTTATGTTCATCGGCATTTGTTAGTAAAATAGACTACAAAGAAGTAGAAAATCTTTTTGGAGCTCTACATTGCCTTGTTGACCATCTAACATTTACTGGAGTGTGTGGTATTTGTTGTTGTAGTTGTTGCACATCATGAGGAATTTTTGGAACACCATCTTTTGGAGTATCATCCAGTACTACATAATCATCTTCTTTCTTCTCATGTTGCTACAATAGATCTTTGTACAAGACTTTCTCATTGAATATGACATCCCTACTTACAATTTTACAATTTTAAAAATCCTAAAGCATATAACCAAATTCATCAATGTCATATCCAAAAAATACACATTTTTTTGACTTAGGTTCCATCTTGGTTCTATTTTTAGAATCTATATGAGCAAATACTTCACAACTAAAGGTTTTGAGAAAACAATAGATCACCTTCTTACTAGTCCATGCTTCCTCTGGAATACCACAACCCAAAGGAGGAGAGGAACTTCTATTAATCAAATATACAATAGTATTAACAACCTCCACCCACATTTTTAAGGGCAACCCAACATGAAACCTCATACTCCTTGTGCACTCCATTATTGTCCTATTCATGTGTTCAGCTACTCCATTTTCCTATGGAGTCCTTAGAACAATTTTCTATCTATGAATACCATAAGTGGAGCAATAATTTTCAAATTCATGACTGCAATACTCACTACCATTATCATATCTGAGACATTTTATTTTTTTACCAATCTCATTTTCAACCAAATATTTCCATTTCTTAAAGGTTTGAAATAAATCAAATTTATATATAAGAAAATAAATCCATACTTTTCTAGTTGCATCACCAATAAATGTAACATAATAATGAGATCCACCAAGGGAAGATACTGTTGTCACAAAAGTTTCCACCCTTGTCCAAAGTTTTTACCTAAGGACAACCTTGTCAAACATGGAAACAACCTCAAAGCTATGGGACTTGAATTGTGAGGTTGAGTCTTTGAAGAATGCTAGCTTTCTTTACTATCAGGGTGCAACTAACTACTCTTGGAGAGGAAAAGGGAGAAGGAATGCATAGAAGAAAAATCTACCTATTCTAACCTAAGGAGGGCTGATGCAACAAAAATAGAATTTTTGAACCAATCTCTGCCCATATATGCACTATTGAACCATCATGACACCAAAAGATATACACATCTAGACTTGCTTTAATCTAACAATCACATGTAGATCAAAAAAACCCAAATGAATGACATAAGGAAAGAGAGGATTCACTTATATACCATTCATAGGCCAAAAGAGATATAGTCATGCAAGATTGTAGATATCTACAATACACCAATGAGAGGCAAATAGTTCTTGAACTTCACATCAATGGTTGAAGGAGATAAGAATGTATTACAATTTAGAGGCAAAGGGGATTTACAGTGAAATTGCAGAGCAACATCAGAGAAAATAGAGAATAATCAACCTCAACAAAATCTACAAAAATTTCCTTTATAGCTTAGGCATAATTGAGATGTTCCCTAACTGAAGTTACTCCACAACCATTACCATTAAGTCTCTTTAGAGATCTGGAGAAAATTTGATCTTGGCATAGATTTAGATACAATGAAATTTGATATTTTGTTGAAACAGGGCCCTGATAGAAATGATGCCATTTATCCATTCTGACCACATAGATGGATAAACTGGGGTGGTAGAGTGTTCTCCTACTATTTATTGAATTCAACATTCATTTGAGAGTGGTTGGAATTGATCATAAGGATCAAATCATGTAAGAAAACTTGATTTCCTTCATTTTTGGCTTATGAATCAGCAAAGTTAGTAGGTCAAATGAGTCTTACAATTAAAATGGGCCATGTGGGCCAATGGTCTTTTATTTTTCTACCACCTCACAAGGCCTTCCCAAGTTTGACCACCAAACCAACTACCCGCAATGTCACATAACCATCAACCTTAATTGTTAATGCCTTAGCTAGGCCCCTAAGGACACATTTCCTTTAGGTTCTTTCTTGCATTGTTTAATTGCCTTGCATCTTCATAATACAGAACAAAATTGATCATTGATCTCCATAAGATTAACGATCATGAAAGATCTTCATTATACTATGTCTCCCCTTAATACTTCTGGGCCCATGAACCATTTAGCATACACCTCAACATGACCTGGCCCTACCCGGCATCACCTTGTAGCTTATGAAATCAACTTGACCCCACAAAGACATGTGATAGCAAGGTACTTTCCCTCATTCCTTAACATCCTTGCATCTTCATAATGCAGGGAAGCACCCACCATAGATCTATTTGCATTAGACGGTGGAAAGTACAAAATGAGAACATGTGGTAGCTTTAATGCCTAACTATAACTTTTATTCCTTTGGGCCTGCAAGGACACGTGGTGATCTAGCGCTTGATCGCATTGTCAGGAAGTCTGACAAAACATAGAATACAGGAAAGCACCTGGCAATCAAATTGCCAACTCAGTTAGTAGCTTCCCAACTTGTAGCCCACAAGAAGAACATGGACCCACTTGCCATGCATCATGACGATTCTTCCCCACATTATGTAAAGATTTCTTGTTTTGAGAAAGTAAGAAAGCACCCACCGTAGATCTATGCAAGATTTGACAGTGCGAAAAGTTGCGGGCTAGGGGAAACAAATTTAGGAAAATAAGAAATACCATAAAATCTTTGTTTTTTTATCTTTCATATTTCTAGGGAATTTAAATAATATTAAGGATCATTAAAGACCATTGGGTGGGCCGGCATTCAAATTCAAATTTTTGGTGGGAGGCAAAAATAGGTAACATTTCTCGAGACTTAGAGGGGATGCAAGCCATCTATGCATATGACCAGTGACCTTATTCATCCATTCGGCCATAGAGTCATAAAAAAGGTGGATCTTGTCCATTATGAAACCCTAACCCTATCTCTATGGTAGTAAAACACTAAAAGCTCTGTCTCTTCTCCTCTGCAAACTTAGCAAAACACATGTGCTCATGCACTTCTTAGAAAGCCAGAAACCAACAGGAAGAAAACTAAGCTACCTATGTACATGAGACCTCAACCCTTATCAGAAACATGGTTTGAGATAGATCCCATTAACTGGGATAGGCAAAATTTCACCACCAGGCTTGCTTAATTGAAAAAAATTAGCCTGCTTGCAACTGATAATCACATAGGGACCACTCCATAGTGCATCAAATTTTGAGTGTCTCCCTAGCTTTTCCCTGTCTACAACCTATTTCAAAACCAAATCACCTTCTCTAAAGATTCTGACCCTAGCCTTCTTGTCAAAGCTCCCTTTCACCTACTACTGATGTGTTTGTAGGGTCTGCATGGCTTGAATTCTTTTCTCTTCCAGCTCCATCAACTCTGCCATTCTCACTATCATGGCATCATCTTCAATTAGCTCCAATTGATGAGCTAGTTCTAGAGATGGGAATTCTAATAAAATTGAAAGCCTTGCTTCTTTTCCATATACCAACATAAATGGTAAATTTCCTATTGACATATTATGTGTTATTCTGTCAGCCCATAGTGTAGTCCTCAACTTTTGATGCCAACACCTCTGATTATCTTCTATAGTTCTTTTCATAATCCTAATCAAGTTTTTATTGGATGACTTGGCCAAACCATTTCCTTGAGGATAGTAGTTTGAGGATGTGCTCAAGTAGATATTATGGTCAACTACTCATGCACAAATTTGAGCTCCTACAAAAGATTTTGCATTATCTAAAATAATGGTTGAAGGGGCACCAAACCTGGTCACAATTCCATCAAGGAAATCGACAACTGAAGATACTGCAGTGTCCTTCAATGTAACTACCTTTATCCATCTGGTGAAGTAATCTATAGTAGCTAAAATCCATTTGTGACTAGAACTAGAAGAAGGATTGATAGGGCCTATGAAATCCAATCCCCATTGAGCAAAAGGCTAGTCCACTTGAATGGGATGAAGAGGAAGAGCTGCAAGCTTTTTCTTACTAGAGAAGAAGGCACATTTTTCACACTTCCTCACATACCTATGATGATCATAGAATAGGGATGGCTAGTAGTAACTAGCCCTCATGATCTTCATTGTAGTTGTCCTTGCTAAGAAGTGACCACCATCAGGACCATCATGAAGCTCTTTGATCATTCTTTCAGCCTAGTCTATGTCAATGCATCTTAATAGGGCTCCATTAAAATCTTTCTTGAAAAGGATACCATCAACTATGACATAAGGAATTGACCGTAATCTATACTATCTCCTTTTAGTTCTATCTAATCCTTGAGGATATCCATTACCTAATAATAAATTGTTCATATCATCCATCCAATTCCTTGGGTCATCATTTCTTGTCTCTTTTTGTTCTATTAGTATCACAATGACTTCCTCATCTAATTTTTGATATGATATCATCTATTTACACAACCCCCTCCCTCTTACTAGCTTGGTGATCTAGATGTCAACATCATATTCCATTACTTTAGTAATCCAACCAGTTCTCTTCTCACTAATATCTTTGCTCAAAAGGAAATCCTTCACACTCACATAGGGTACTAACAAATGAATTTGATCATGAGATGGGAGGTGTCTAAATTTCTTTAAAGCTTTGATGATTACAAGGGCTTGCTTCTCTACATAGTTTTATTTGTCTTCATACTTTTTAAGCCCTTCACTAAAGAAGGCTATGGGATGCTCTTCATCTTTATCATTTGTTTGAGTCAAGACAATGGAAATGCTTGACTCACCACTAAGGGCATAAAGGATGAAATCTTTTTCAAAATTTGGATTAATGAGAGTAGGGGCTGAGGCTATAGCTACCTTGATCTCTTAAAAACTTTCCTTCCCTTCCTTGGACCATGCAAAGACCATACTTTTCTTGAGCATAGCTGTAAGGGGTTTTACCATGGTAGCAAGATGAGGGATAAATCTTCTCACAAAATTTATCCTACCAAGGAAACTTTGCAACCCTTTCTTATGTTTAGGAAGAGGGAGAGCAAGTATTATTTTTGTTCTTTCTAGATCAATGGTTAAACCATCCTCAGATACAATGTGTCCTATTAATTTTCCTTGATTGGTAGCAAAGACACACTTTCTTGGGTTAAGGGATGCCCCAAAATCTCTACACCTTAAGAAAACATGTCTCAAATAATCAAGATGATCTTCTACATTCTTTGAATACACTGTGATATTATCAAGGTAAACTAATACAAACTTTTCAATCATGTCTTTGAAGGCCATCTCCATTGCCTTCTAAAATGTAGAACTTGCATTGGTTAGTCCAAATGGCATCTTACAATAAGCATAGATACCCCATTTGGTGGTAAATACAATCTTGTACCTATCAAACTCTTTGACCAGCACTTGATTGTAGCCAAAAAATCCATCAAGAAATGAGAACCTCTTTGAACCACTGACCTTGGACAAAATCTGCTCCATGGAAGGGAGAGGATGGTGATCTTTAAGGGAAGCTTGGTTAAGGTCCCTAAAGTCCACACATAATCTAATTTCTCCATTCTTCTTCCTAATAGGGACAAGGTTTGCTACCCATGACAAGTGCTTGATGGGGAAAATTATATTGGCCTCAATCAATTTGGATAGCTTTTTTCTCATTAAGGGTTCAACTTTGGGATTCATTAGCCTCTATTTTTGTCTTACTAGTTTGAAATTATCAATTAAATCTATGGTATTCTGAAACAACCTTGGGTCAAAACCCTTTAAATCATCATATGTCTAGGAAAATACATCATTAAATTCTTGACATAGATGAATCAAACTTTTTTGCTCAATCTCAGAACATACCTTCCCCATGTTTAAGAATTTTCCATTAGCAACCATGACTGGGGTGTGATTGTATTCATCAATAGCTAGGTTCATCATGAGATGCACCTATTGCTACAAGTCTATTAGCATATCTATTTTCTTTTCTAGGGATGCTTTGAATATTAAATGCATTGAAACCCTCAAAAAAATCCCATACGCTATGTTTATAAGACTTAAGCAAACTACTCTTGGTGATATTCTAATTTCTCACATGATTAACCACCAACTCACTATCTCCATATACATTTAAGGCTTGAATTCCTCTTTTTTGAGCAAGTAGGAGACCTTGAATCAAGGATTCATACTTAGCCACATTATTAGTGTAACTAAACTAGAGCCTAAAGGAGATGTAGTACCTTACTTTTGTAGGAGAAATTAACATCACACCAGCCCTTGATCCAATCTTACTCCTTGATCCATCAAAGTACATACTCCATATCTCACTCACATCTTCTTTAGTCTCCATAAGATTGGAACTAGAGCATCCTTCTCTAATATACAATATGTACTAAGGCCTGTCTCAAGGGTTTTTGACATAGGATCAAATTGATATGCATTAGCCCATTCATCTAAGAGAAAATTAGATATCTCTACTAGGGAAGTAGTAGGCTCATTCACTATGTCATTCTCATCCATTTCTAGGATAGTGCAATTCATGTTGATGAGATTAGGGGTATAGAGTTTAGTATGATGGAGGGCTAGAGGCTTTGCTCTAGTTGAAGCTTTGATCCCATATCTTGTTCTAAAAGACATATATGACCAATCAGAAGATATGTAACCACCTATTTGGGTATTGAAGTCTCTTGACAGACAGATGATAAAATGTGGGTTGACTTCAAAAATGGATATATCTTGAGTTATAGTACAACCAAGGAATGCATGTAGGGCCATTTACACATTCCTAAGGATCCCTACAATCTTGATAGTACTACCATCCAATTGTAATACATCTCTAACAATGGGCTCATATTTCATTTCTAAAGCATCAGTGACACACCTAGGCATCACTAAACTACTAGCCCCTAAATCAATCATGCAATTGTGGAATAGTTTACCCCCTATAATTAGAGAAACATAAATGGAGGGGGTCTAACCTTTTTACTTGTTTCTACCTCCTTTGATGGCTATACTAGGATTGTGGCACTTTCCATGCTAGGTGGCTGACCCTTTAGTTTAATACTTTCCAATTCTTTTTGTAGCAACCTCTTTTGCATGGGTATAGTAGCAACAACATCCCACATAGAAATATTCACATTTTTCTTCTTCATTTGTTCTACCACACTCAATTGCATAGCAGGTACTTTGGTAGAATCCTTGGGAGCTGCATTTGTAGGAGGTTGAGATGAAACAACCTAAGGATCACTTACATCCTTTCTGCCATTATTTTGCCTTTGCTACTGAAAGGTATTTGATTGATCATTTATTTCTTTTTTATGAGGTATTGCATTTAAAGTTGAGGCATGATTGGGAGGAGGATGGGTAGCATCTTCAATAGCTCTTCTTTTGCTCCTAGTGTTGTGAGCAATGGAATCCTGGTTTAATCACAAGGTTCCTCCACCTGATGATTCATAAAGGAGCAATCACCTTGTCCTTGCATATATGAGGCATCTTTAAATTGGTCCTTCTTGTATGATTGTCTTATTGCAGGCTCTTGGATGGTCAAAGCCAAATAAGATTCAGCCTTCTAACACATGCAACGGGCATAGCAGTAGTTACAGGAGGGACAAAAATCTTGATCTTGGGCCATGTTGTTTTGAGGAACTATGGCCCTACTTTGGTTTACATTTGAGGTTGAAGCATGGCTATTCTGCCTATTCTGATCAAAAGCATTGTTCCCATGATTATGATTTGGAGGCCTACCACTATTCAGAATTTGATATTACAATTGATGAGCCTTACTACCTTGAGCTTGTTGTTTCTCTAAAGTCACCACCTTGTTGCTCACTTTCTGCATCACAGAGAAGCTATCCTCCAACTTCTTCTCTTGGCCCTACAATCTTTTATCTATGTTCTCTATGTTCAACATCATAGATTGCATCATCTCCTTGATTTCATCTATTCCATTTGAAGATGTGGAAACTTGAGTGACTAGAGCAAGGGATTGTGATGTGGAAGTTGTGGGAAGAGAAGCCATTGCTAGTTGGTGATTTGGAACATCAGGGAAGAAAGGCATAGGAGGCCTTGGAGCTAGCTTACCTCCTTGTATTAGGATGTTTTCTAACTTTATTTCTATGTCATAAGCATTAGGCAAGGTATCTTCTCCCATAGTTTGGATTGTAGTGGCAATGCCACTATTAAAAGCTCTGAGGTAATGCAAGAAGGCATTACCAGGGGTAGGCTTTATTGAAGTAGGTATTATATCCCATGTCTTTTGAAATCTATAGTTGAAATTAGTCATACATTCATGGGGGGCTCTTTTTATAGTAGTCAACTGTTCTAAAAGTGACAAATGGTCACTTTTGTCCTCAAAGTGTTTGCATAGTCCTACTCCTAATCCATCCCAATCTGCTATAGAACCATGAGCCAAACCTCTATACCGTTATAGTGCTTTTCCTTTCAAGGACGAGGCTAGAAGCCTGACTATAACATCATCTTCTATAATACCATGGATATCGCAAATATTTGCAACTTCTTGAATGTGCTCTAAGGGGGAGATAGGAGTTTCACCAATAAATTTTGGTATACTTTTGAGTGCAGCTATTGGTATGTCATGTCTTTAGGCCAATAAGAGAGGACTTCCACCATTAAAGGTGGAAAAAGCATGAGCTCTAGGCTGTACCATATAGACAAGTGATCTATTGATATGTGTTGATGGCAATCTAGGCTGAGATCTAATAGAAGGAGGAGTAGAGATGGATCTTGCATGTGTATTTGTTACTATTGCACTCCTAACCGGTGATAAAGATACTCTAGTCTTCCTTCTAGGATTTGAAAATGAAAGCTCTTGGTACTAAAATTTACCTCTAGAAGATGCCCTTGTTTCTACTTTGGGCATGAATTACTGCAACTTTGGTATAGAACCAGATGTATTTGAATCTTAGAGTCACCAAGTACTTGAAAAATAAATCTCTTGAAGGCTTGAACATCAAAGCCAGTACTATCTCCTTAGTATTAATCTTGAAATATTCCTCTTGACACTAGTAGACTTGAATTTTTTTGAATACAATCCCACTGGGCATGCCAAAAATTGTTGTCACAAAAATTTGCACCTTTGTCCAATGTTTTTCCCTAAGGACAACCTTGCAAAACATGGAAACAACCTCCAAGCTGTGGGACTTGAACTATGTTTGAGTCTCTAAAGAAGTTTGACTTCCTTTACTATCAGAGTGCACCTAACTACTATTGGAGAGGAAAAGAGAGAAGGAATGCATAGAAGAAAATCTACCTATTCTAACCTAAGGGGGGGTGATGCACAAAAAATAGAGTGTTCAAACCAATCTCTACCCATATATGCACTATTGAACCATCATGACACCAAAAGATATACACATCCAGACTTGCTTTAATCTAACAATCACATGCAGATAAAAAAACCCAAATGAATGACACAAGAAAAGAGAGGATTCACTTATATACCATTCATAGGCCAAAATTGATACAGTCATGCAAGATTGCAGATATCTACAATGCACCAATGAGAGGCAAATAGTTCTTTCACTTCACGTCAATGGCTAAAGGAGATAAGAATGCCATACAATTCAGAGGCAAAGGGGATTTACAGTGAAATTACAAAGCAATGTTAGAGAAAATAGAGAAGAGTCAACCTCAACAAAATCTACAAATATTGCCTTTATAGCTTAGGCATAACTGAGATGTGCCCTAACTAAAGTTACTCCACAACCATTGCCATTAAGTCTCTTTAGAGATCTGGAGAAAATTCAATCTAGGCATAGATTCAGATACAATGAAATTTGATATTTTGTTGAAATAGGGACTTAACAAAAATGATGCCATTAAACCATTCTGACCAAGTAGATGGATAAACTGGGGTGGTGGAGTGTTCTCCTACTATTTAGTAGGTTCAACATTCATTCGAGAGTGGTTGAAATTGATCATAAGGATCAAATCATGTAAGAAAACTTGATTTCCTTCATTTCTAGCTTATGAATCAGCAAAGTCAGTAGGCCAATTGAGTCTTACAACCAAAATGGGCCATGTGGGCCAATGGTCTTTTATTTTTGTACCACCTCACAAGGCCTTCCCAAGTTTGACCACCAAACCAACTAATTGCGATGTCACATAACCATCTACCTTAACTATTAATGCCTTAGCTAGGCCCCTAAGGACACATGTTCTTTAGGTGCTTTCCCACATTGTTTAATTACCTTGCATCTTCATAATGCAGGAAAGCATTGATCGTTGATATCTGTAAGATCAATGATCATGAAAGATCTTCATTATATTGCACCTGCCCTTAATACTTCTGGGCCCACAAACCACTCAGCATACACCTCAGCATGACTTAGCCCCACCTAGCATCATGCTATGGTTTATGAAATCAACTTGACCCCACAAAGATGCATGGCAGCGAGGCACTTGCCCACATTCGTTAACATCCTTGCATCTTCATAATGTAGGGAAGTGCCCACCGTAGATCTGTTTGCTTCAGATGGTGGAAGGTATCAACTAAGAACATGTGGTAGCTTCAATGCCTAACTGTAACTTGTATTCCTTTGGGCCCACGAGGACACATGGTGATCTAGCACTTGCCCACATTGTCAGGAAGTTTGACAAAACATAGAATGCGAGAAAGCACCAGCTAATCAAATTGCCAACTCACCTAGTAGCTTTCCAATTTGTAGCCCACAAGAAGAACGTGGACCCACTTGCCATGTATCACGATGATGCTTCCCCACATTATGTAAAGATTACTTGTTTTGAGAAAGTGGGAAAGCACCCATCATAGATCTATGCAAGATCTGACAGTGTGGAAAGTTGCGGGCTAGGGGAAAAAAATTTATGAAAATAGGAAATACCATAAAATCTTTTTTTGTTTGTCTTTCATATTTCCAGGGCATTTAAATAATATTAAGGATGGTTAAAGACCATTGGGTGGGCCAGCATTCAAATTCAAATTTTTGGTGGGAGGAAAAAATAGGTAACAGATACCTAAGCCAATCCTCATACATCTGTATGCACAAGCTCTAATCTCTCACTTTTCTTATCATTGCCATGCTTCACAAAACTTACTCTTTTTTTTTTCCATACACACAACTTTCACAAAAATCAATATTAACACATTTCAGACTTTGTAAAACTTTCTTTGAATTAAGTACTTTCATACCTCTCTCACTCATGTGCCCAAGCCTATCATGCCATAGTGTTGTGCCATAATCTACATCATCTATTTGCTCCCCCCGCTCAACTACAACAACTATTCCTGAACATTCATTTTTCTATGAAACAATCAAAGTAGAAGGAATAGTATGACCTGTACAAAGATATAAGGTGCCTACTTTCACACCTTTTGCTACTACAAGGGAACCTTTTGAAACCTTCCAAACTTTATCATTAAAAGTAACTACACAACCCTCATCACCGAGTTTCCCTCTTGAAATCAAATTCCTACATAGCCTTAGAACATGTCTTACCTCATATAGTAGCCAATGATTCCCATTCTACAACTTAATCTTTACTTTTCCCTTTCTAACAATCTAATAGGGTTCATTATCCCCCAAATAAACAAGTCCAAAATCCCCTAATCAATGAAATAACTTCTATGAGGTGTAGCATGAAATGAAGCACTAGAATCTAAAACCCATGAATCATCAACACTTTCTAAAGACAGAAGCAAATCATCCTCTTTAGATTTGTTACTTACCACATTTTCCTCCTTGTTCCCTTCTATTTTATCTCCTTTATTTTTCTTTCGAGTCCACTAATCTTTCTTCTTGTGCCCCTGGTTTCTCCACAATACCAACGATCTCTCAGTCCTCTAGATTGAGACCTCTTCCCCTTTGAATTTTCTCTTGATTTCCTATGATTTCCAAAATTATTTCCTCTCTCAGTCATTCTACCTTTGCTTTGTGCATTCAAAGCACATTCTAATGTAGATCCACCAAAGGTTTTCCTATGATTTTTCTCATTGAAAATAATACTGATCACATCATCATATTTTAGGGTATTAGATCCAAAAACATAATTAATCATTACCATTACCAAGCCATTCCAACTTTTAGGCAAAGAACACAAAATAAAGAGAGCCCTAATTTTATTATCTAAATTAATACCCACAAAAGATAACTGAGTAGTAATAGTATTAAACTCATTTAAATGATCTACAATAGATCTAGCTTTTTCCATTTTTATATTAAATAAATGCTTCATGAGAAATACCTTATTTGAAGTAGAGGGCTTTTCATACAATTTCGCTAGGGTTTCCATCGACTCTTTCATCATCTTCACTTTTGTAATATTAAATGTCCTTGATGGTGCCAAGCATAATTGATTGCTTCCAAGTTCCTTTTTGTCTAAAATCTCCCAGTCCTCATTTGTTATAGTTCCTTGGTTCTGAGTTTTTCCTTCCAACAACTTCCATAAATCCTTTAGAGAAAGATAGTCCTCCATTTTCATCTTCCATAACTAAAATTTTTTCCCATTAAACTTGTCAACCCTTAGCTTACCCTTGTCTACCGTTTCTCCCACTCAATCACGAGACTCCCACTCAACTATGAGACTTTCTTGTAGAGGATAAATGAAAAAACAACCTTTCTCTGATACCACTTGTTAGGATTAAACCACATATAGAAATAATAATTACATACAAATATAAAAAACATCATAAAATAATAGATCATACAGAAGAGAACACAAGACACCAAGATTTAACATGGTTCACCCAAACTGTGGGCTACATCCACCAAATAGTAAGTCCAATATTATTATGATCCAATGATTACAACTTGATTATAATTTATAATCCCTTATAGATCAATACCGTCAGAAGAAATTTTTGTATCACACCCCTAACCATAAGCCCTTTTGTACAAGTATTTTTACCACTTTAGGGTTATAATTAATAATTACATGTCTACCCAAAATCTCAATAAAATAGAAGAATTATGAAGTATGTACAATACTTCCTTGATTAGTTACCACAAACTAACAATGACCTCAAATGATCTTGGGGATCAAATGTTCTAAATTATTTGTCATATTTGGGTAACTCAACTCCTCTTGGAAAAGTAGGCATGTCCAAACTCTTTTCAAAAGGAAATGGACAAATGGTGTCTAAATTATATCTTTTCATTGGTTTATTCTTGTCACACATCATTTGGGCCAATTGGTCTTGCATGATCTAAAGTTTTTTTTGTAACTTTGATGTTTTGATTTCTTCTTCTTGTGTGAAAATTGTTTCAAGATTGAAATGTTGAGGTAGTTTTGCTCCTTCTTGAGTGAGCTTGAGAAAATATTTTTCTTTCTCATCATTGATTAGGATCTCTATCATTTTATAAAAGTTTTGATCCTTACCACATTTCTCTATGGCTTTGGGGGGTATCTCTTTAATATCCCCATACTCATTTGTGTAGTTGTAAGGTTCTTTTAGTCTTTCATTTCTTTGGTAATCTTGGTGATATTGTCTCCTACCATGGTCTCCTATTTCTTGATCTTGATTAGCCATTTTAGGACTATAGAAGGTTTCAGTATGTGTTGGTTGAAAAAGTGTTCTTAACAAGAATTCAACTATTTTATTCAAAGATGTAGGTGTTCTATCAATTTTGGGATATTCTTGATATAATGGATTCCTAGTTTGTTGAAAGTTTATGAACAATGTTCTTCAAGGACTAGGTGGACCAATAGGTGAAAGGTCTCATGAGGATCCTTTACTAGATTCAAACTATATGTAAAGTTTGGAGCAACCTATACCATGATTTCTACCTCTAGGTCTACCATGTCATGGTCTGGAGGGAGAAAACAAGTTTCCACTCCTTGCTACAATAGTCATAGACAATGACTTAAAACAAAGTTTAAATAAGGATCAAACTAGAACATTGTCTCAAAGTGAGTAAGTGTGTTATATATCTAGGTATGAATAGTCTAAAAAATGGCTAGAATAGACAAGAGTTGTGACTATTGTGATGCAAGGTATAATGAACATAAGAGAATAGAATAGGACAACAAAGTAAGAAGACTAGTTTGTGTGTAAATCACATGTGATCAACTAAGAAAGAAATCAGAGTTTGACATTGTTGTAGATAGAGAGATGACTAAAAATTTTCATTAATGTATTAGATTCAGATCAATTTTTAAAAAGGGAGCTCAGAATAGCTCACTATTTTTGGACAAATTTGGATAGACTTGTGCAAGGAAATGACTTCTAGGTGAGAAAATACAAAAACTAGGTGAGGAAACACCTCTATTGAATAAATTTTGACAATTTTAGGACAAAACCTTGTGTGAAGATTCACACAGAATGAAGCAAGGAAGTACAATAAACTAGGCAAAGGTTTAGAACAAAAATTTTGTAAATGTTTTCTCACATAAGGATTTGGATAGAGCCACCCAAGGAAAGGAAAAACTATAAACAAAGGCAGGTTTTGACTCAAAATTTCATTATTTAGGAAAAAATTTGTGTAAGAATTCATAGCCTAGGGGATGAGGAAATATAGAGAACCATGCAAGTAAACACAAACTAGCAATTGTAAAAGTGTTTTCTCGCATGAATTTTTGCAAAATTGCAAGTGAGAAAAGGACAAACCTGATAGGTTTGGACTATACTTGAAGATATTTCCAATGATTTTGGTAGTTTTTAAATAGTGGACTAACAATATTTGCAAGTTTCACGTAGATATGGGCATCATTTTTAGATTTTGGACATCATGTTGGTTTGTAAGTAAACATTTATTTTTCAGACAAGGGATGCAAGCAGTGGTTGTAAACAATCCAATTGAGGACAAAACAACTAAAATAGATGGGGGAGTCTTGACCTTATTTTGTTTGGATGATTTGGATAGTTTATAAACTCAAAAAAGACACTTTTTATCCCTATAACAAAAAATGGTAGAGGAAGAAAAACCTTTGTTTCACAACTTATGTGCATGTGTTCACCTCATAAAGCCATGTCACCCGACTAGAGGTCACCCATTTTTTTGGTGTATTCCAAGGACTCAATAACATATACGCTCAATGAGAACCCTTGTGGTAGGGGCCAAGGGCATATAACACCTTCCAACATCCAGGTATATGCCTATGGTGAGTATCTACAAGAGAGATTCTTCCCCCTCCTTGCACATAGATTATGCCCCCTTTCGAAGGTGGACCAAGTAGAAAATATCTTAAAAAATTTACTTGGCTTCTGTTCACATTAATCTCTAGTAGCTTTATGAACAAAGTTGAGGCTAGCAGCCCACACCAACATTTGTAAGTGCATACACTTGACTAGTAAGCCTAGGGGTGGTCCGGCCTAGTGCAATAGATAGAGCCTCTTCTGGATATGTGATATCAAAATGAAGAAGACAAAATTAAAATGGCTTTGGAATCTTTTTCTCTACAAAGCTTCTTTATTATAGTGAGTTGCAATCACCAATGAAAGGTGTGTGCTCACATAGGTCATTCTTAGAGATTGAATCACTATGACTAGTCCTCTAAAGGTTGACTTAGATTGTAGCTCGGATTCAAGGGTTAAAGTTTTTTATTTTTCCAAATGGAAAAGAACATACTCCTCTACCTCTTTAGCTTACCCAAACACATATAACATGTTCATAATTGAATTAGTTTATCAACCCCAACATTTCTTTTTACAATATTTTGATTTTCCTAAAAGGAAGTAATCATCTCTTCATAAAAATCTTTGTATAGGAGCATCACTAATAGGTACCATCTTCCAAAGGTGTCTATTTTTTTTATTTGCACTTGGGCATAACTTTCAAGTAGTAAAGAGCATACTTCCTTATTCCTTTGTCTACAATCCTACAAAGTTCACAAGCCCTATTAAACTATGTGTGTAAGAAATCATTAAAATAGACATATTGTTTGAGTGGGTTTGAATACATTCTTGACAAGAATTTTTTTGACTAAACATTCTACAATCAAGTCATCAGTATTGTTTGTAAGTTCATGATAAGGTATCTTCAAAAAAAAATCTACATACCATTATGTTGGAAATATAAGAGGAGTAGCTGAGAGGGCAGGGATGAATTAGTTACTACTAAAATAAATCCTATATTCCTTGGATGTCAAATAAAATTGATTACAGCTAATACTCAGAAAGCATACAAAAATTGTTGTTACTCGGTAAATGCATAGTGTATTTAACTTAGTAGATCTTAAGATATTGTTAGTAATTTACTTGCAAACATGGAAGAAATAACATGAACACCTATGACACTAGGATTTAATGTAGAAACTCAATTCGAGAAAAACCACCAATTGTAACTAGTTACTATTTTTCACTCTTTTGAAGTGAGCCCTGTTATGAGCCAACCTTGTTAAAGGTTACAAAACACACTGTTAGGTGTGACCCTATTAAAGGATTTGATCACCCTATTAGGAGTGGCCTTGTAAGAGGTCTTAAAATAATTCAATGAAATTGCCACCTTGTTAGAGGATTTACAAATGACTATTAAACCAACTCTGTTAAGAGATTTTAGATCACTACTATAGTGGTTAGAGAGTAACAATGAAATGACATAATTGTGATGCAACTAAATTGCTGATTATAGATCTCTATTCTAGCTTACACTTGATTTATCCTGATCAAATAACACTTTTCTTCTTCACAAGGATATCTACTTATCCTTCAAGTTTGCTTCCTCTCTTCTTATCTCTTTCAATTTATTCAACTTGCATACTTTGAAATCACAAGTTGACCTTTACTTATACCATCCAAATTGTCAATTCAGCTCAAATAAAAATTGGAATAACCAATATTCATTACCATAGTCAGCTAGAATTAATAGGTAAAATAATTAAGCTTTACATGCCAAAATAAGAAAATATTTTGGTAGCCGACCCAGCTCAGTAGAAACTAATTCTAAAGTGATTTCCTATGTTAACCAATAGGAACTCTATTAACACTACAAACTTACAAAATTCCTTTGGTAACCAAGAAAACTTGGTTAATACTAGTTGTGCTCAATTTTCCTTTGTTAACTAAGTGAGCTCAATTAACACTCTTTTCTACATAAATTCCTTCGAAGCTCGAGTGAGCTTGGTAGATAATGCCTTTTGTATAGAGTAGACTCAGGAATGCTTGGTAGACAAGGAAAATTGTCTTCATTGACCAAGTGAGCTCAACATTTACTAATTGTTAACTGATATGACATTTGTGTAACATCAAAGACAACACACAATTAATCAATTGTATACGACAATCTCCTTCTTTGGCATTGATGGCAACACAACATGTCATAGTACAATGAAATTTTGAGAACAAGACTCCCTCTATCAGAAACTTTCTCCCACTTTGATTTTACATAGAAAATGTCTCCTATAATATTCTCCCTTTGTGAATTGGAACTACTTAAATTCTTCTTCTTCTTGGAATTACAAAATTTCAAAATGATATGATAGTAAACTTCTCCCACTTTGAGAACACATGCCAAAGACAATTCTAATTTGTGTTAATGTACCTTGAATACATATTCATCTACAATATGTCCTTCTCAATACTACATCAACTGATTGATCTTCAACTTAGTTCCTATTGATGCATGATTAAACTTTATTTAGTGAGCTTTGGATAGGGGAATGAACCCTAGCTCACCTCTTAGATAGAAAAATGCATCCTTAGATAATGGCTTGGTGAATATATCTAAAATTTGTTATTTTGTATGCACATATTCCAATTTGAATTCCTTGTCCTATACTAATTCTCTTACAAAGTGATATTTTATAGCAATGTGCTTTGTTTTGGAATGCATCATTGGATTCTTTGATATGTTGATTACACTGGTGTTATCACAATACATGACTATTGGCTCTTTGATTTCAACCTTCATTCCTTCCAACAATTTTTTTAACCAAACAATGTTAGAGCAATTTAGTGCTACAACCACATATTTTGCTTCTAATTTGGATTGAGATGTGTAGTTTTGCTTCTTGCTTGTCCAAGATACTATACTTTTACCAAGAAAGAATGCTCCACCACTATTTCTTTTTCTATCATGAACATTTCCTACCCAATTAGCATCAATAAGTACTTTTAAGTTAAAATTGTTTCCAAGTTTGTACCATAAGCTATAGTGTTAAGTAGCTTTCAAATATCTCATGATTCTTTTTATTGCCATCATGTGATTTTCTTTGAGTTTTGCTAAGAATCTTTCCACTATCCCAACTACTAAGGCAATATTAGGCCTTGTATGTACTACGTACTATAATTTCCCAATCATTGATCTGTATAAGGTTTGATCTACTTCTTTGGATTCATCATCTTTGGTAAGCTTAAGTCTAGTACACATAGGGGTTCCAACTAGTTTTGAATCTTCCATTCCAAATTTCTTGAGTATCTCTTTGATATACTTAGATTGAGTGATATAGATACTATTTTTGTTGTACTATATCTAAAATCCAAAAAAAAAAATTATTTCACCAAACATGGACATCTCAAATTCTTTATTCATTTCTTTAGAGAATGCTTTGAATAAGAAATCATTTCCTATGAATATAGTGTCATCCACAAATATTTCTACCAACACAATCTTCTTATTTGGTCCTTCCTTGATATATAAGCTACTATTATCATTTGTTCTTTGAAAACCAATCTACAACAAATAAATATGTAATCTTTCATACCAAGCTCTAGGAGCTTGCTTTAGACTATATAGGACATTATGTAATTTGCAGACCATGTCCCTTTTGTTAGGACCAACAAAACCTTCTAGCTATTCAATGTAGACTTCCTCATCAAGAATTCCATTCAAGAATGTAGATTTAATATCCATCTAATATACTTTGAATTTCCTCTATGAGCTACATATGCTAGTAAAGTTCTAACACCTTCTAATCTTGCAACAAAGGCAAAAGTTTCACCATAATCAATACCTTCTTCTTGAGCATAACCTTAACATACCAACCTTGCTTTGTTTCTTAACACTTTTCCATCTTCATTCAACTTATTTCTGAATACCCATTTTGTACCAATCACATTTTATCATTGGGCCTAGGAACAAGACTCCTAGTTTTTATTCTTTTCTATTTATTCTATTTCTTCATTCATAGGCTCAGTCCAACTTTCATTTTTTAGTGCATCCTTAACACTTACAGGTTCAAATTCAGAAAGTAAACATGTACCTTTTAGTTTGCTTCTTGTCATTGTTCCATCTGATTTGTCTCCAATGATCTGATTAGGTGCATGATGCCTTCTAACATACTTAACCAATATAGGTTCTTTGACTTTTGAATGAATTGCACTGTCTTCATTTTGAATCTCAACTTTAGGCTTGGGTCCTTCTATCCATGGCTTGAGTCCTTCAGACCTAGTATGCACTAACTCAGTAACCTCTAAATGTGACTTGAGTCTCTGTGACTTAGTTTACACTTCCTGCAACTCAACAACTATTGGAGACTTGGAGAGCTCGAGAGATGAAGTCTAATTTTTATCAAATATGTTTGGCAATGTATCAAGTTCATAGTAAACAAATATTCTATAATCTTCTAGCTCCTTTTTTCTTTCTTCTTCACTCTTTTCTACAAACTCATCAATTCTTACATGTGTACTTTCTATAATTTTGTGAGCGGATAAATTCAAACATTTGTATGCTTTACTTCTGCAAGAATATCCTAGAAATATACCTTCATCAACTTATATATCAAATTTTCCTTTTCTAGATTCTTTCAAGATATAAAATTTTCTACCAAATACTTTCAAGTATCTTAAATTAGGTTTGTAGCCATACCATGGTTCATAGGTAGTTTTGTTTGAGTCCTTCTTCAATTGAACTCAGTTCAAAGTATGAACTGCAATGCTGATAACTTCTAGTATTTGATAGCATAATTCTTCTCAATCATTAGTGTTCTTGCACAATCCATGATGGATCTATTTTTTCTTTCAACTATTCCATTCTACTTAGGAGTACCAGGGGCTGATACTTGCTTTTTGATTCCTCTTTCAAAGTAGAAAGTGTTGAATTCATTTGAGATGAATTCACCACCTCTATCTGATCTTAAGCATTTTAATCTTTTTCTAGTTTCTTTTTCTACTCTTGCCAGATACCATTTGAATTTCTCAAAAGCTTCTAATTTTTCTTTTAGATACATAATAGTCATCATTTTAAAATAATTATCAACAAAAAGAAAGAAAATTTTTTCTCCACTATAACTTTATATTCTAATGGGTCCACATAAATCAGTATGCACGATTTCCAAGACATCTTTTGACTAATAGTTTTTTCTCTTAAAACTAGTCTTTCCTATTTTACCAATTTAGCAATTTTTGCATAATCCAACATTAGGTTTCTTCAAACTAGGGATACCTCTTACTCTTTTGAGATTGCTTATCTTGACCATATTATCAAATTTTACATGACATAGTCTTCTATGCCATAACTAGCTTTCTTCTATTTGAGCAATAAAACATTAGCAATCACTAAGATAAAGATAAAATAGGTTACGTTTTGTTTGTTTGCTTGATCCAATCAGATTTCCTTTTTTATCTAGCAATCTTGCCTTGCCATTCATGACCTCTACCTTGAATCCAATGTTGTTCAACTATACCACATAGTAAATTATGTTTTAGTCCTTCAACCCAATAGGCATTGTCACATAAAAGTTCATTGGTTAATGAGATACAATCTTTTTCTTTTATGCAACAAGGTTCATTATTTCCAAACCTTACACTACCTCAATCATAGTGTTCAAAATGTTCAAACTTAGTTTTATCCCCAGTCATATGGTGACAACATCCACTATCTATGATGCAAGTATCATTTTTACTAACATGAGAGACAAGTGCCATCTTATCTCCTTCATCATTAGATTCATATTTTATAGCAATATACACTATTTCATCTTCATTATTATCAGAATCTTTAGCCATAAAACAAGTTTTCTTACCTTTGTCTTTGTAGGATTTGTGATCTTTGAATTCCTTCTTGCCTTTGTACTTGTCACTTTTTGTCTCTTCCTTTTTTTCTTTGTTAGGACACCTAGTAGCAATATGACCAATTTCTTCACAAGAAAAATAGATTAGAGTGATTTTACCTTTGTACTTTCCTCTTCTCCTAGAATATTTCTTTACAAGTAGGACTTCAACAATTTCAAGCTCACTATCAGAACTTTCTTCAGTTTCTTCCTCACTTCCTAATTGATTTTTTTTTTCCCTTTGAGAGAGAGTTTAGCTTCAAATATAGACTCAATATTCTTGGAAGTGAGAACATAGTTCTCAAAGTTTTCTAGTTCAAAAGCTATCAATCTTCCTACTAGGGAATCAAGGCCTATCTTGTTATTTGGATCACATCTCTTTTCTTGAATAGTAGACACTCTAATTGCATAGATGGGAAGCAAAGTTCTGAGTATTTTGTTTACAACAATTTATTCTTTGATTTCTCCTCTAGATGCTTTGATTGCACTAATATTGACCTTAATTCTTTCCACATATTTTGCAACATTTTCATCTTCTCTCATTCTCATTTGATCAAATTGTCCTCTAAGGCTTTTGGCTTTAGCTCTTCTTACATTTTCATCTCCTCCATAGATTTCTTTCAATTTTTTCCACATATCAAAAGTATTTTTACAATCTTTGACCTTATCAAATTCAACATAACTAAGAGCAGATGCAATATCAATCATCATGATCTTATGGTTCTTTTTCTCAGCAATATCTTCAATTGATAATGTTCTAGTGGGAGTTTTGTATTCTCCATCAAGATATTTGCAGCTTGAATCACTAATGGTAGCCAAATTAAGCCTCATAAGTCCTTGCCATGCTACAAAGTTGTCTTTGTTCAGCTTTGGAATCTCTCTTTTGTAAGACATCCTAATCTTTAGCTTAGGTCCTTGAAAGCTTCTCTACAAGCACCAAAAGCTCTGATAGCAATTATTGGAAATATAAGAGAAGTAACTAAGAGAGGAGGGGTGAATTAATTACTACAAAAATAAATCTTAGATCCCTTAGATGTCAAATAAAATTTAGACTAATAAAACTGATTATTGCTGATACTCGATAAGCATACATAAATTGTTGTAACTCAGTAGATGTAGAATGTATTTAACTTAGCAGATCTTAAGATATTTTTAGTAATTTACTTGCAAGCATGAAAGAAATAAAATGAACACATATGACACCAAGATTTAATGTGGAAACCCAATTTGGGAAAAACCACCAATTGTAACTAGTTATTGTTTTTCACTTTTTTGAGCTGAGCCCTGTTAGGAACCACCCTGTTAAAGTTTACAAAACACACTATTAGGTGTGACCCTATTAAAGGCTTTGATCACCCTATTAGGAGTAGCCTTTTTAGAGGTCTTGAAATAATTCAATGGAATTGCCACCTTGTTAGAAGATTTACAAATAGCTATTAAACCAACTGTGTTAAGAGATTTTAGATTACTACTACAATGGGTAGAGAGTAACAATGAAATGACTAATTATGATGCAACTAAATTGCTGATCAAATAATACTTACACTTGATCCTTCCTGATCAAATAATACTTTTCTACTCCACAAGTATATCTGCTTATCCTTTAAGTTCACTTCCTCTCTTCTTATCTCTTTCAATTTATTCAACTTGCATACTTTGAACTCAAAAATTGACCTTTTACTCATACCATCCAAATTGTCAATTCAGCTCAAATACAAATTAGAATAACCAAAATTCATTACCATAGTCAGCTGGAATCAATAGGTAAAATAATTAAGCTTTACATACCAAAATAAGAAAATCCTTTGGTAGCCAACCCAGCTCGATAGAAACTAATTTTGAAGCAATTTTCTATATTAACAAATAGGAGCTCAATTAACACTGTGAAATTACAAAATTCCTTTAGTAATCGAGAGAACTCAATTAATACTAGCTCTACTCAATTTTGCTTTGTTAACTGAGTGAGCTTAGTTAACACTCTTTTCTACATAAATTCCTTCAACGCCCAAGTTAGCTTAGTAGATACTACTTTTTATATAGAGTAGACATAGGAATGCTTGGTAGACAAGGAAAATAGTCTTCACTAACCAAGTGAACTTGACATCCACTGATTGTCAACTTATATGACATTTGTGTAACATCAAGGAAAACACACAATTAATCAATTGTATCCAACACACTATTAGATTGTTTCAAAAAATAAAAAATAAAAAATAAATGCTTTAGAAACAAGTGTTAGATCAATCAACATTATGAAGAAAAAAAATTTGAAAACTGGTTCCGAGTTTCACGTGAGCTTCTACACGTCCTTTGCAAGAATATGTTGTGCACCGTATGAGAAATCAGACAAGAATACACTTTTTTGAATGAGAAAGCACAAAACTATAGGTGAAGATTTTGTTTCTTTGTGTAAGGATTGATCTTATTATGCAAGAATTCACTGAATTGTATGGACATAACTATCATAATATCATAATATAAAAAAAAATCAAAAGTTGAGGCCAAAAAATCAATTTTTTGGTCACAACATGATTGCTAGAAATGTATGCACTAATTATGGGCCTTTAAATCCACACACACTTAAATATGATCTTTACATTCTAGAAACATCCTAAAATGAACATGGGATTGTCCATTTAGTATGATCCAACAAAGCGATATGTTGCCTTCTAACTAGATGAATTTTGCTATTCACTCTTAGAATTGAGAGGTTAGCAACTAGACCAACTAGTATGAAGGATTTAATCTAGATGAATGCAAGGTTAAGCTAAGATGTATGCAAATTAATCTAAGAATAAGATAAGAAAATTAATCTAAATGGATGCATTGTAATCTATATGAGGAAGAATGTGAAAGCAGTGGAGTTTTGAATGAAAAATATTTGAGTAATCAAATTAGCATTAATTCAATACTTCTCATGTGCATCCTTCGAAATGAGAGGTTGAAGGTTTCTTATATAGAATCCTGGAATTTGATCAATGATTGAGATCAAACTAAATAAAAAATTAAGATTTGAAGTAGATTTAATCAAAATATAAAATTCCCTTATGAAAAGGAAGTTAACTGATCACTTCTAAGTGTTATATGGAGTTAACCAATTTAATTCCTTTTCTAATTTCAATCCACTCAATGTTTCCAATTCTAAACTAAAGAGAGAATAAAATAGAAGATATTTGATTTAAAAAGGCTAAATATGACCTCATAATTGAATAATCTAATCAATTGAATAACTAAATTCAATAATTAGAATGAGGGTATATTAATTAAATCAAATATATTTAATTCCTCATATGTAATAGCTCAAGGGGTGATTTTAATTTAATGAAAGTATTAAGACTTACTATTAAATTCAATTCAATTAATAGGTTTAATTTATCTAATTTTATTAATATTTATGAATTAAATAAAGAAAGTGATTAATACAAATTAATGATTTTCTTCATTTGACACTTAGGTCAAGTAGAGATTGTCAAAATTAAAATTGCCTAGTACAATAGGACTTTAAGTAAGATTGATAGACCAAAATTGGTTCAGCATACCAATGTGCCAATTTAGGGGTATTACATGTACCATCCATGTCTCTAGGTGTCCTTTTGTGGGAAAGCTTATGGTTCTACTAAGGACAACAATTGAATACTCGATATCATCTTTAATGTACCCTTGGGTCATATCTACCTATCCTACTTCCTGGCCCAAGGGTGTCTTATCAATAAAGAATGTGGATTCCACCAATTCTTTAGCTTCTTTCTCATTTTCTCTTTACCATCTATCTATCCCCTCATATGTGTAAGGAAACTTTGGTGTGGAAACAACTTCCTACACTAATATCTTAAGATAAGTATGGTGTAAATCCTATTAAAAATCTTTACACTTGCAAATTTGATATCATATAAACAACAATATTGTAGCCAATCATGCATACATAAAATAGATAAAGAAAGAAACACATAACACAAAGATTTGCAGGTGGGGAAAAACCTTTTAATAAAAAAACCCCACCCCTTCAAAACCTGCACAATGTATTATCTTCAACACAAGGTTACAATACACTTGCAATGCAAGTTTAACAGCAACAATAGAAGACTCCAGCAGCACCTTAGTACCTACACACTCTCCTCTTCATCTCTCTTGCATTTGCAACATGCAATACTACTTTTATAAACATCTTAAGACCCAACAAAATTCCCACAAAGGAGTTGGGCATTTTTCATGGCTGAACTACCAAGAAAAGGGCATCCATCCCTTGAATAGGCAATGACAGCTTGTCATAGAATTCGACAAAAATAGTGGTCACAAGAGAAGTGTAAGGGAATCCATCATACCAACCTATTTTTGGTATATTCTCTTACACACACCAACCACTCATTCTTGGCTGCCCAAATAGGCCCCATGTCATAAGATTCTCTTACACCTATCATAGCTCATTCCTTAAATAGCTCTTATGCATCATAGGAATCTGTCATAACCATTTCAGCCATGATCTACTTCACACACTTCAAGATGTCAACACATGTAAGTGATCACCATGCCAACTAGACATGTACACTCACATTTACATATTATTTGCAAAAATACATTTACAAAACAAATAATAATAAGAATAGGAATTATACAAGGTTTAGACACCTTATTCCTAACATTCTCCCACTTGTCGAACACCTTGTAAGAGCAACAACAACATAATAAGAACTAACCACTATAGGCCAAAGGGCCCATAGAATCCAAACACCATCTGAACTTCTTAGTGCCCACTAGTTTGTTAATGCATCTGAAACATTCTTCATAGTATCTACCTTCTCCAAATTTACCTTTCCATCTTCCACCATATCTCTCACAAAGTGAAACTGCACATCAATGTGCTTCGTTCTGGCATGGAAAGTTGGATTCTTTGCAAGGAAAATAGCACTTTGACTATCACACCAAATAGTAATCTATTCTGCATCAACACCAACATCAGAACACAATCTCTTAAGCCAAATGGCTTCCTTACAAGCATGAGTAACAGCCATGTACTCAGCTTCTATAGTGGACAAAGCAACCACAGGTTGTCAACTGCTCATCCAACTGATGGCACCACCCAACATAGTGAACACATAAGCACTGGTGGATCTCCTGAGGTCAATATCACCTACCTAATCTAAATCCATAAACCCATGAATACAAATTGAATATGGAGATCCAGAAGAGTTACCATGATAACATATGGAGTAATCTAATGTACCCCTCAAATATCTGAATACTTGCTTAACTACATCCCAATGTACTCGTCCAAGATTAGCCATAAACTAACTCAGGACTCCCACTGCTTTGGCAATGTCTAGTCTAGTATAGACCATAGCATACATAAGACTACCAACTACACTAACATAAGGTACTCTACTCATGTCCTCCACCTCACTTGGAGATTTTGGACAATCATCTACAGATAACTTTGTTCCCACATAAATAGGAACACATAGTGGTCTACAATCTGCCATGCTGAACCTGTCCAACACAGACTTCACATACTTACTCTAACTCAACCAAAGTTTTCTGTTAGACTTGTCTCTACTAATTTTCATACCCAAGATGTACCTAGCTACCCCAAGATCTTTCATCTCAAACTATGCTAACAACTGAGATTTAAAATTAGAAATCATACCCTTACCCTTCCCAAACAACAACATATCATCAACATATAATGCAACAATAAGAAGGTGATCATTTTGAACTCTAAAATAAACACAATGATCTGATTTCAATCTTACAAATCCAATTGACAACACAAAGGCATCAAAATTAAGGTACCACATCCTAGGGGATTGCTTCAAACCATATAGAGATTTCTTTAATTTGTAAACTAAGGATTCTTTACCTTTAACAATGTAGTGCTCAGGCTGTGACATATAAATCTCTTTCTCCAAATCACCATGAAGGAAATTTGTCTTCACATCCATCTATTCTATCTCTAAATCATATGATGCAGCAAGAGATAACATAAATCTAATGGATGTCAACTGTGCAATAGGAGAGAATATTTCACCATAATCTATTCTCTCTACCTGTGAATACCCCTTTGCAACCAATCTAGCTTTGTACCTTTCAACACTGCCATCTGCACATAATTTCTTCTTGAACACCCATTTACAGCCAACAAATTTTCTCCTTTTAGGAAAAGGTACAAGGTCCCAAGTTTTTTTTTTCTCTAATGAAGTCATCTCATCATCCATAGCCTCAATCCAGGAACTTGCATCTTCCATGCCCAATGCCTCTTTCACAGATCTAGGCTCATCAGTGTTAGTAATCAAAGCAAAAGCACAACTAGAATCTAACATAGAATAACCAAACCTTTCTGGTTTCTTTCTTTCTCTTGTGGATCTCCTCAAGGGCTGAGGTTGAGGTTGTTCTTCCTCTTCTTCTGAACTATCAAAGCTGCTAGAGCTCTCCTCATCATTAGACCCAACATGGTCTCTCTGTTCAGTCTTCTCAAGGGTAGGAGGCAACTAAACAACATCTTTTTTCTTTTCTTTTTCATCTGGTTGTACCACAATAGGAGATGTTAACTCTCTAAAAATAACATTTCTACTATACAACACCTTACTAGTCACAGGATCCCAAAGCTTGTATCCTTTCACACTAGCACTGTACTTGATGAAAATACATTTAATAGCTTTGCTTTCCAACTTAGATCTTTTCTCCTTTGGAATATGTGAATAAGCTTCACAACCAAAAACATGAAGATGTCTAATTGAAGGCTTCTTACCAGACCACACCTCCATGGGTGTCTTACCAACAAGGGCTGATTTAGGAGATCTTTTAACCAGATAGCAAGTAGTGGCCATAGCTTCGGCCCAAAACCTTTGCTCTAAACTGGCTCCACTAAGCATACTCCTAGCCTTCTCCATCAATGTCCTACTCATTCTCTCTACAAATCCATTTTGCTCTAGGGTATAAGGAGTTGTCTTATGCCTCTCGATACCTTGTTCTTTACAGAACTGTTCAAACTCTGCTGAGAAAAAATCACCACCATTGTCAGTTCTCACACACTTAATCTTCTTACTAGTCTGATTCTCTACAAGGGCTTTAAATTCCTTGAATCAACTAAATACTTGTGTCTTACTTTTAAGGAAATAAATCCATGTCCTTCTACTATAATCATCTATGAAAGATACAAAAAATATAGACTTGGAGATTGAAGGAACTTTTACAGGACCAAATACATTAGAATGAATAAGATCCAAAACATCAGAAGATTTGTGAGAACTAGAGTAAAACTGAACATGATTTTGTTTACCATAGACATAGTGTTCACAAAATTCAAACTCGAGATTGTAATCATTTAACCCCTTGATGAGATTTTTATTTTTCAGGGCTCTGAGACCCTTTTCACCAATGTGACCAAATCTCAAATGCCATAACATTGTCTTTTCTATAGGAAGCTTACCTTCCAAAGTGTTTGCATTGCCGTCAGAACCAATAACCAAAAAAAATTTCACTGCTCGTTTAGATGGTGAGGATGAAGAACTATTACATAGAGGAATATATGCATCTAGCTGAAATAAGGCACCTCTCCTAGTACCCCTTGCAAGCACTATCGATCCTCTCATCATCTTGCATCCTTCTTTAAAAAAAAAAAAATTACACACCTACATCATTCAGTATACTTACAGATAATAGGTTTTGTGCTAAACCTAGAATGTGCATAACTCCATTGATTCCCTTTACTTGTCCATCAGAAAATTTGATAATGACCCTTCTGCATCCAACTATCTTTAGGTGAGAATCATCAACCAAGTACACCTTTCCACCATCAAACTCTTCATATTTTGAGAACCAGTTTCAATGAGAGGTCATGTAAAAAGATGCACCCAAGTCAACCAACCACACATCATTAGATGCATGGGCTGCCAAAGCTACGATGAATACATCGCCATCTTCTTGAGATCTTTTTGAAGCTGAATCTGAACCTTTCTTCTTCTTCTTTGACTCTTTGTAATCTTTACAAAAATGCCCATGTTTATCACAGTTCCAACATTTTTCCTTGGACTTATTGGAAGTCTTTGACTTCCCATGGGATTTGGATCTACCCTTATTGTTAGACTTATTGTCATTTTTCTTCCCTCTTTCCATTGATCTCCCATGAATAACAAGGGCTTCTTTTTCTGAAATGGAAGCCTTTCTCCACATCTCCTCTGATAGTAGCAAAGACACCACATCATCCATTTTGAAATTGAGTAATGTGCTTCTGAGAGCCATCACAAGATGGTCCCATGAATCCAGTAAAGAACAAAAAAGTGTGTAGCAATGATCCTCCTCCTCTAACTTGACACTAGCTGATGTCAATTGTACAACTAGCAAATTAAATGCATTTAAATGATCTGTTAAGGATCCACCTTCCTCCATTCATAGAAAGTACAACTTCTTCCTCAAGAACAACTTGTTCATGAAAGATTTGGCCTGATACATGGCCCCAAGTCTTTCCCACAAACTATATGCAGTTTTCTCATCTAGAACATTCAGCAAGACTGCATCAGTTAAATAGAGTTTTATGAGACCCTTAGCTTTATGGTCTTTGATATCCTAATCTACTTGAGCTATAGTTGTTGATCTTGTAGCATTTGAAGTCACTTCCCATAGGTCACGATCTTCCAACATGTCTTCCATCTTGAGTTTCCACAACTCAAAATTAGTGCCATTAAATTTCTCCACCTCCATTCTTCCATATGATGAACTTGCCATCTCAATTTGAAAATAAGATTCATGATGCTCTGCACAAGACTCCCACTCAACTTGAGATTAGCTCAAAAAACCCTACCCAACAACTAGGATCAAAAGTTGATCAGGCTCTGATACCACTTGTAAGGAAAATTAGGTGTGAAAACAACTTCCTAAACTAATCTCTTAAGAGAACTATTGTGCAAATCCTATTAAAAATATTTACACTTGCAAATTCAATATCATATAAAAAACAATATTACAGCCAATCATGCATACAGAAAATAGATAAAGAAAGAAACACATAACACAAAGATTTGCCGGTGGGGAAAAACCTTTTAGTAAAACAACCCCACCCCTTCAAAATCTGCACAAGGTATTATCTTCAACACAAGGTTACAATACACTTGCAATGCAAGTTTAACAACAACAATAGAAGACTCTAGTAGCACCTCAGTACCTGCACACTCTCCTCTTTGTCTCTCTTGCATTTACAACATGAAATAATACTTTTATAAACATCTTAAGACCCAAAAAAATGCCCACAAAGGAGTTGGGCATTTTTCATGGCTCAACCACCAAGAACCATGCATAATGCCACATGTACATTCAATACCAAGAAAAGGGTGTCCATCCCTTGAATTGGCAATGACAGCTTGTCATAGAATTCAGCAAAAATAGTGGTCACAAGAGAAGTGTAAGGGAATCCATCATACCAACCTATTTTTGGCATATTCTCTTACATACACCAACCACTCATTCTTGGGCACCCAAATAGGCCCCATGTCATAAGATGCTCTTACACCTGTCATAGCTCATTGCTTAAATAGCTCTTATGCATCATAGGAATCCGTCATAACCATTTCAGCCATGATCTCCTTCACACACTTCAAGATGCCGACACATGTAAGTGACCAACATGCCAACTAGACATGTACACTCACATTTACAAAACAAATAATAATAAGAATAGGAATTATACAAGGTTGAGACACCTTATTCCTAACAATATGATATTTGGAGGTATTAGTATGCCCTTGGGAGGTGGAAAACCTTCTCAATATTTTGAGGTCTAAGGTTGAGGACTATCTCTTTTGTCACACTCTTTATGACCTTATCATCTAGCACATCATGTTAGGCCAATATCATAATTAGTTTAGAGGATTGAATAGATGTAGAGTATAAAGTGATGATCACTCACTCACTCTAAATTAGAGAAGTTACCATCACTGATCTTTCCTTTGGTTTGTTGCAAAACATCAAGAAAGCATTCTAGTCAATTTGTTTTAGTTCAATATCCTAGATCTTCGTGTGTTCATCTTGGAATTGAGATTTTTTAGGAGATCCTTGGTACTTGAGCACTATCAATTTTGGTACCATATTTTCCACCATATAAGATGATGATGATGCCATTATATCTACACAAAAGAGGGAAACATTAGTATCAAATGTCACAAAACACTAGTGTGGCTTAGCTAGTACCCAGACTAACAAAAAAAAAAGGAAAAACCAATAAAACCTAACAAGACCCCCTTTAAGTTCCTAAAGTCCACACTAGTGCACCAAGTGCACCTATGTAGGTGCACATGGTGTGCTTTCTATTTTTCACAATGGAACAATGTTTGTAGTACACATTGTGCACCTACACATGTTTGGCACAAATGAATTGTGCTATGTTTTAATGGGTGGACTATGTCTTTGTCCACACTACACACCTCCAAGAGGAGATAATTACCTTTAGAAGGTAGAAGAGAGGATGTTTGGATGCTCACATGTTGAGTTAGAGGAGTTGTGAGGGAGTGCTTACAGAGTTGGAGGTAGAAGACAATGGGGAGATGAATGAGGAGGGGGTCTATTTAGAAACCCCCTAGCACAAGTGTGCACCTCTAAAGGGTGCACAAGTGCACATTTACACTTATTGAAGAAGAACCTCCCAAAAAAATTGTTTTTTATGCCTCTAACCTCTTCAACAATGCCCAATCAAAGACTAGAGCTTGGCTTAGACCTATAGGAGGGTCCTAAATGATTGAGGAGTTAGACTAGGTGCCTTGTAGAGGATATTGAATCAAGGGGGTCTCAATTTTGTGACTTAAAATGGGGTGTGTGTTGTGGGACCACAATAGTTCTCTTTTGATAAAATGTGATTCCCTTTTTTAATACATTCTTAGTCATTACAAAATGTTCAACTACCTTATTTAACCTACCAGTTACATTATATCTCTTCAAATTCATCAATTTCATATTTGTGGCATCTTTCCTAATTATTAATTTTTGCAAGAGAGTGTATTTTAAACATCTTAAATTGGGTTTACATAATCATTTATACTTGGGAAATGCTTGAACTTTAACTCATCAAAAATTTAAAAATGATAGGATTTTAACAATGTCAAGGTGCTCCTACACCATGCTTTCAACCTTAAAAAATTCCATGTTTCATGGAAATGTAATGGTTAACACCTACAAACTATGCCTCTATTATTCATAATATTTTAAATAGTGACCCCTATCAATGCATTTCATGTTGGTTTCCTCCAAGGTGTTGCACCATGTCAAAGTATACTCCTCTAATGCTGCTACAAACTAACTTTTGCCCCTCACTTGGGAGTCCTCTTCTTGTAACTCTCCCTAGTCTTTTGGTGACACCCAATAAACCATCTCCTCTAGCCCTCTTTGGTAGACCTCCATGTCCACCTATCAATAGCAACTGAACCTAAAATTACAACCAAACTTCATAACAAGAATCAATAAGCAAATATCCAAGGTCTTGGTGTGTATTTCCTCCTTTAGTGCTATGTCCACAGACTCATGATCTTCAAGCTCTAATACTAATCTAATGTAAACAATCATTGAACATTTCTAAATATGAAAATTTGAAAAAAACTTCTTCTATCTCAAGCTTAACATTGTAGAGGAAATCTTCTCAACATCACAAATTCCTCTATCATGGATTGTGAAATCATACTTCAATTTCATACAAAGAAACCATTATATTCAAAATCAGACACAAAACATAAATTTTCTACTATCCAAGTTAGAGACTGAGAATTTAGAGTTGTCCTCCTTTGAATTAGTTTAAAACAAGATCATTAATTTTGGTTTCCATGCCTTTTCCTAAATCATAGTAAATAACCACTAAGTTTGAGAATGGTATTCCATGTGGTAGGAATAATTTATTGACTCTATAAACCATTAAAATCTTTTGTAAAAAAATCATATTTTTTGAGTCAAATTTGCACTAAAGATTCTCACATGTTAACAATCTGAATTTTTCCTTAGAAAAATTTATTATGTATGTGAATGAACCATGAATTGATGAATAAAGAATCTATTTTATGAAGTAATTAAAAATCACATAAAACTTTGATTTTTCCAAGCCAAATCTACTCCAAATAAATCGATACTAAGAATGAGTGCAACTTTCATTCAAATCAGATTTTTCTTTCAAAGTAAACCCTTCTCTAATGAAAAATGATATCAAACTATTAGAAAGTAAAGTCCACCAAGATAACTGAGAGGGAGGTAAATCAATTAACTAATTAAAACAACTCTTATTAACCTTATTAAATCTCAACATGTACTCAAAAAGTGTAATAACCATAAGAAGATAACCATACTCAAAACACTAGATTTTTTAACTAGGGAGACCCTTGATTAAAGGGGAAACCCTAGTGGGGATGGTACCTAGAAAATGATGTACTAATATATAATTTTCTCACAAAATAATGTACCCTATTAGGAGTCAATAAAATACTTTCAATACATATCATTCCTTGTTAGGAGACTTTGAATCCTTGTGATGATATTCCAACCCTATTAAGAGTTGTGGAAGGTAGAAGGACCCACTATCCAAAAATATTCAAGGGCAAGACCACCAAACTCACTGTGTAATCAGTCTTACTATTGTTCCTTTTAGAACAATACCAAATGTTTAACTATCCACTAGCACTCTCTTCCTAATACAATCACATCACTCTTTCAATATGCCTCTACTACAACAAAGACTTCTCCAATCTCAATACTAGATCTATGTACTCACATCACATAAATCTCTTAAATTACTCACTCATGTGTTATTTATACTTATAATCTTATTACATTCACACTTCATATCTTTCAATCATGAGAAAAATAACTTTAATTTATACCAATTCCTCAAATTAGTTTATTGAGTTGATCTTGCAGCTTTCTCTATTTATAATTACAAGAGGACCACTTTAAGATAAAATAATATACATTGCATTACATCTTCTCATAATTACATAACACTTTCATCTTACAATCTTCACAAATATTCATATGTGAAACCTTAGACTCTATGTTCTCAATCATGTCATTGTCATGATTTCATCTACCTCTATCTAACTATACTTAAAAAAATTCTATCGCTATTAGGAGATATAATCCAATTACCAAAAATTGCTTCTTAACAACTCTGTCTATATATTATTTTTAGTAATTCTCAAATAATTATCACCATTCTTCATCTTTCTACATGCACACTTAACCATATCATCAAGATACTCTATAGAACATATCCTCAATTTTGCTCAACCTCATCTCTAATACTTGAACCTCATGATCTAAATCTCCATCTATTTCTCTATCAATCTTTATAGCATAACTAGTATGTTGACATCAATCACAAACACTACCATGAATGCAACATATGATCATACTAACAATTTCCCAAATGCTCTAACTATATTAAGATACCCCCCCCCATAGGAATATGATTAGAACTCATGCTAATAGTCTCCACCTTTGGAATTTATGGAAAAATAGATGAAAAATATCTAAGTTCTAAGAATACCAAACATACAACTCTATTGTTGTACTCTTTCTTTTCAAATCATCTTCATCAATCAAATATGAATCTCAAGAATAACTTACCATCATTTTTGTTTCTCCCCCATAGATATACTTCACTTATTAATATCAATACTCTTTACATCTTCTTTCTCATTTGAATATATAGTGAAATTTTTTCTGTGTACATCTTCTTCCCCATTGATATCAATGACAAAGGCATCAATATATCAATTCTGCTACAAAAATGTCTTCATCAAGCTTAAGTATCCAAAGACACTATTAAATAAAAACTATTGAGATTCATTCATTACTTATCTCAAACACTTATACTCCCCCATAGAGGAAGCATCTTAAATCTAGTCCAGATAAGTAATAGTGTAATATACCACTGGACTAATGCAATCCCTACATCATCTACTCAAAAATAGGCAGTGGCATAACCCCAAGCATACCTCTCAAATAATCAAATGTATCCTTTGGAAAAAGATTTGTAAATATATATTCTATCTTCTCCTTTGTGTTGATATATTCCAATATGATTTCTTTCTCTGTGATGTTCTCTCTCAAAACATGATACTAAATAGATATGTGATTTTCCTTAGAATGTAACACAAGATTCTTAGACATAATCACTATACTTGTGTTATCATAATGTATGATAATAGGATCTATAAACTCAACTCTAATATCCTTCAACATCTACTTCATCCACATGATCAAATTACAATTATTCATCACTAATACATATTCTTCTCTTGTTGTACTCTGTAAGATACAATCTTGTTTCTTGATTAGCCAAGAAACAAATCTTCCTCCTAAGAGAAATGCTCCACCACTTGTACTATTTTTTTCATCCATATTTCTTCCCCAATCCACATCAGTATATGCACATAAAGTAATCTCATTTGATCTTTTGTACCATAACCCAAAAGAAAGTGTTTCCTTCAAATATCTAAAAATCCTCTTTATTACTACATATGCCAAAGAGATTCTAACTACATCTATTCTAGCAATAGGTGAAAATTTTTCCTCATAATAAATACCTTCTTGTTATAAATAACCTTTTCATACCTATCTTTTTTTATTTCTCACAACCTCACCTTGTTCATTTATCTTATTTTTGAAAACCCACTTAATTCATATCACCTTCTTGTCCTTGGGTCTAGGAACTAATTCCCATGTAGCATTCTTCTCACTTTGATATAATTCTTCTCCCATAGCCTTAATCCAAAGGTCATCTTTACTAGCTTCATCTTTACTTTTAGGATCTACATGAGAGATCAAGCATAGTTCTTCTCTATGTACCTTATCTTTTGTCATTTATCCTCTATCCTTACTACCAATAATATCAATAAAAGGATGATTCTTTATTAGGTTCTTATTATGTGTTACTATCTCAACTCATTCTTTATCTCTAGGTTCACTCCTTGGTTATTCTCTTTTTTCTAGAATCTATATGTTATTCTACAATTACGTGTCAATTTCATAAAATAGCTCAACATTCTCTTGCTAGCCTTTGGATTAGTTTCTTCATTATAAACCTAATCATGTATTCTTTCTTGAATTCAAAACTTCTCGTCAAATCTAACATTTGAACTTTCAACAATAGCCGTAGTTCTCTAATTAGAACATATGTATCCTTTAATCTTCAATGAATAACCAAGAAACACACCTTCATCACTTCTTTCATTGAATTTACCAATGTCATCTTCTCTATTAATGTAACACTTACTTTCAAAAATTCTGAAATACTTAACTAGTGGTACACGTCCAAACTAAAGCTCACAAGGGTTCTTACTAGTAGCTTGTCTAACCTATACTCTATTCATTATATATACAAGTTTTTAATTACTTCTCTCCAAAATATCTTTGAGACATCATTTTTAAACATCATAGCTCTTGCTACCTCTGGTACTGATCAATTTCCCCCTTCAACTTAGGTGTCTTAGGGGTAAAAAGCTATCTTTTAATACCATTTACTTCACAATTTTTTTAAAACTTAATCGAAGTAAACTCTCCACCTCTATCAAATCTTAGAAATTTAATCTTCAACCCAAATTCATTTTTAAGTCTATTCTTAAACAGCTTAAACTTCTAAAATGCTTCCAATTTTTCTCTAAGAAATGTTACCCACATCAACCTAGTAAAATCATCAACAAGAATCATGAAGTGCCTTTCACTATGAATTTATCTTGTCTTTGTAGGACCACTCAAGTCTCTTTGTACTATATCCAACTTCTTTAATGTAGTAGACTTGTTGCTCAAAAAAAAACTTTTCTTCTACTTAGCCATAACACATTCCTTGCATAACATGTTAGTAGGTTTCACTATTTTAGGAAAATCTCTAATATCAATTGTAGTTCTCACTTTCACAATGTTTAAAAAATTTATAGGAAAAAGCTTTGGTTCCTTAGCCAACCATTATCAACTTTAGCAACCAAGCATGTCATCTCTATAGGGTTCAATTGAAAAATATCACCTCTTGATCTTGTATGAGTATCAATCATCTTACCATCTTTATCTTTGGTAATACATGTTTGATTTTTGAATTACAAATGGTATCCCTTGTCAACCAACTATCCAACACTCAAAATATTATGCTTAAAATTATTAACAAAATAAACTCATCAGTGTGTTAGTTTTACCAACAAAAGTAATAGATCTTATTCCTTTTATATGACAAATTGCATTGTTTCTAGCCCTAAAAATTCCTCCATTACAAATGTTGAACTTGTTGGGGTTTTAAAACTACCAAGCAACAAAAAACTTGATATTAGGATGTAGAGGATAGATCTCAATTTGGTTTGTTAGGTTAAATACTTTTGGTCTTGAGACACTGGTTCATCTCTTCTACAACATTGGTTTTGAAAATAGTATCTCCTACATATGATACCATTTTATCTTGATAAAACCCTACTTCATGATAATGCATTGTGAAAACATTACCCAAGAGCATAGTGGTTTTAGATTCAAAACTGTGAGATGAAATTTCTTTCTTAGTTGAGGGCTGGTATTGTGGGCTATCTCTAAGTTTCCAAGTATGACTAGATTCCCCTTTCTTTTTAGGGAAATTTTTTCTACCATCCTTTGGTAAATCAATATAAAATGGGATATCTAGGTTTTCTTTTACATAATTTTCTGTATTCTTTCTCTTATCATCCATCTTTCACTTTTAACATAAGCACTAGTATCAAACCTAAGATTGAGTCACCACCTACTAGGGGAAAATATCTTTATTTGACTAAATTACAAGGAACTTTTACGAGGGAAATTTTTATTCAAATAGATCTGACAAAAGGGAACCCAACCCTAATACTTTTATATTGTATACTTTTTAGAAAGAAACTCTATTTGACCAATAAGGAATGTTACAAATCCATTCTATGCCACAACTTCCTTAGTACTAGACTTTTAGATTATCTCACAGTTTGTCATTTAGTAGCAACCAAAACCAAGCATGGACTTACAAAATAACATGATTATGACAGTAGATATGTAATTATAGTAGAGATTCTAGAACTTCAAAGTTATTTTCTTTCATTGACTCCCTACTAGAGTCATCATTTTTTTGGGGTTTTAAAAATACTAGGCAATAAAAAACCTGATATCAGGATGCATAAGATAGATCTTAGCCTAAGGGTTAGATACTTCCTATATTCAACTAAAAGTTCCTCAGATTTGGACCCAACATTAAAAAAATTATAGGGATTCTCTACTCTTCAAGCTCTACAGAGTTTAGGCAGGTGCATCTTAGGGATTAGGACGATTGGGTGCTTGATATTCTTTTCACAATTCACTAATTGGTATTCTTTTCTTATAAAAGTATATCTCTTATAGCAAAAATGGTCACAATTCTTCTTGAATTTGCAAATAGCTCTTGATTATAGCAGCTAACTATGACACACAGAAAACTATTCCAAATAAGTGTTAACTAGCATTTTATTTTTCAAATAGTAAAGTAAAATTTGATTTGATTTTAATTTTATGCTTCATGTAACCCCATGATTTATTCAACATGCAGTCAAATAGATGATTAGTTCCCTATCCATTAGTATTCAAAGTCTACCCAACAAACTTTGACATAATTAATTGCCTTATAATCAATTATATCAACAATTAACCATAAACCCCATTCTTATGAATATCCTTCTTATATGACTAGAAATCCTACCAATTTATTGAAGCATCTACTTAATTCATTGAATTAAATAAATAAAAAAATTGATATACAACCTATCCTAGTTGCATTAAATTGCATAAAGCTTGCTCATACAATCCCATCATAACCAATACATAAAAATGGAGACAGAACTTAGAGAAAATAGATATGGCAAAACATTCCCTTTGTATTAATTCTCCTTGAAAATCATACATTACTGATGTAAACTCAAAAATACTTCAAGACATGAAAAATTATCATTCAATTTTCACTTGTATTCTTAGATTTGTAGATGAATACATCACAAAAATTGATACCAAGACTAACTGGACTAAATGCAAATAGTGTAACACTAAAAATTACATGAATTTTAGACCTCAACTCCACATCTTGGAAATCCTTTTATAAGAAGGATTGCAACAAGCTTTAGATGGGAGGACACTTGTCAAAATTTAATTGGAAAGAAAATACAAATATTTTTTATATTAGATTACAATACAAAACATTCTCTATACTTGCTCAAAATTTTGGATTGTAGTTACAAAACTAGCAGGTGGCATTGTCAGTAGGTATCTCTTAGCAAATTTTGTTTGTCTTTAGCTCCTATCACCATCCATGCCTTTTCTTTGTTCCTTGTGCCTTTCACTATATCCTAACTACACCTTTTTGTTATATTAGTCACTTTCACCAGATGGTAGGACTTTTATGTCTACAATGAATTCTTATATGGCAATATCAGTATCTACATCTTGCCAAGTGGCATTTCTAATTACATCCAATTCATCTAGGCATTTGGTCCACTTAGCATTTGTTATTACCTTGACTTCAAAACTTACTTTAGACATCTATGCCTCTATTCTATAAAGCACATCAATCATATCATAAACTTCTATAACACTTGCTTGATTGTTGCAATAAGCTGAAAACCTAGGATGACCAAGAATATCATCAAAAGAAGATGACCACTCTACCCAACCTTTCATCTTTCCATTATTATCCAAAATTGTAGGCACAAAACTAGGTGTACATATAGTAATTATCTTTATCTTATTTTGGATCAGCTACATTTTTCCACTAAAGAAACCATTTAGATCATTTACTTTACAATGGTTATCTTTGGAAAATATTTCTTTTGTGCCAACACGTGTACCAAGTTATCAAAAAGTGGAATCTATGGCCCCCATGTGGTGAAAAGTGGAGGTAATAGAGGAATAGCCTATAAACATGTATATTTTGCTCCGTGCAATTCAAGATAACTACTATGCACATTAATATGAAATGTCATTGGGCCTCCAAGGTCAAATGCCTCAATGAATGTCTCTTTATCTAAGGCTAAGAAGATTCTTCTATCTCTCCTATGAAATGAATTATTGACCAGATTATAGCATTAATTAGGGCCTTCACTAGTTCTACATCCACAATAATTTCTGGCATGATTAACTTGCCCTTATTTCTTACCCAAGGATTATAGACTAGTGCCTTCTTTGTACTATTTTTGTAAAAATACTAGAACAATTTGAATCCATTTCTATTAGGAATTACTACATCTTTATATAATACATATGAATCCTTGAAAGCATGATTATTTATAGCTTGTGTATTGGCGGAACTAGGAAGAATATGTATTCATTCCTCTATGAATGAGCTAGATCTTTTTGTTGGTGATGATGGTTCTTCAATTACTATTTTTGTAATCAAATCTCCTTCTTTTTGATCCATTTCTGCAAATAATTCAATCAACTTTGGTTATTGAATATTGAAAAATCACTAGAAATTACTCTTCAATTTGAAATTCACTTTAAAAACTTAAGCAATTATGAAACTAGTAAAAGAAATCTTTGTACCTCGTAGAATTTATCTATTTCTACAAGGGGAGCATGTCATTAATGGCATTTAGGATTAGCACACTTGAAAACCTACTAGTTCTTGAAAAGCTAGCAAAATTTAAGCTTTTTCATATTTTGTACTTCCAGCTCATGTTCTTTTTATCCATCTTGGATTTGGCCATTACAACTTCTTTTATGCCTTTAAACTAACAGTTGCAATGGTGTGAAGACTAGTTGATCACTCCTTTTACATGATTTCTATGTTTTTCTTAATTTTAGTTGCAACCATGCAAGTAGGGTTAAATTTTTAATATTCACAATCTCACATCTTATCTCTTTAACTATTGATTTTGGCTTGCAATGTTGTGATTGGCTTTGTTCACTCCTTTGTTGCTTCATTTTACTTTACCTGATAGACTGCTATGATCTGATGATGACTACTTTATTTACCATTTCACATCTTTTTTTCCACTCATATCCTAACACCTTTTATCCTTGTAATGTTGTGATTCTTTATATATTTAACTTATCACTCCTTCACAACCACCAAACAAGATGTTCATTCTAATTGTGTGATGTTGTGGCAAGCATTTTTCTCTAACATCTTCTACATCTCACAGTATCGCAACTTAACATGTTGGCTATCTATGGAACCATGTAAGAGTGTGATAAACACTTTTAACTATAACAATTCCTTTGTTCACATGTTCACATCATTACTTCTTTAACTTGTGTAAAACCTCAAAAATGTGCTAGCCCTTAACCTTAACCATTCTGAACTTATTTCACAAGTTTGCAACTTCAAATTTGCAACTTTAATTAAACCTTGCGACAATGTGATCCTAAGAATTTTCCATTTCGCAACCTTTTCTTTGAGTCAATCACTAACTGAAGAAACATTATGATAGTGTGAAGAGTTAACTACATGATCACTTAATCACTCCATCACAACTTAATTTATCACTTTGCATTAGACCTTTGTGAGCTAGTAACAAGCATTTCTTCTAACTTTTGGGAATATTTTGTGGCTTCATGACTTAGAATTATCCTTCACAAATTAACTATGCAATCATCTAAATAAGACTCTAAAATGACTATTTTCTTTCCATTGTTGCTTCATTGCTTAAACTCTTTAACTCAGCAAGAAACCCTATGAAGGCATGATCATAAGCTTTTGCAGCCTCACTCAATTAACCCAAGGTTTCCTTAACTCACTTGAAAAGATGTAGTCTCCCTTAATTCTTAACCATAACTACCTTTCTGCATCCTCCTAGCATAATCTTCACAATTTATCTAATCCTTTATGATGTTGTGCTGACATTTCAGCTATCTCCTTATATTTGCACAGTCACAACTTAAGATATCCTTGATTCTTTAGGACTTGAAACCTTGTGATGACTCTTAGAACTTAACCTTTTTTGTTTATCATAGCATTACCATTTGTATTACTTTAATTCAAAAATAATCTGCAATGATGTGCTCTTCATTCTTTCACTCAATAACACCTTTGACATTGATGTTATCTTTAACTATTGTGAGGCCATGCTGAGCTAAAAGATGGACTATTTCACCTTTTTGTAACCTTAAAGAGGGTTAGTGAGTATAATAGAGTGATGTTGCAATTATAGAGACTTCACAACATTGTGACTTAAAAGACATAAGAGATCATGAAATATATAATCAAGATTAGTTCAAAACTTAGGGATGTAAATATATACATAAAAGGCTTTTCATGTATACCCTTTTTGAATTGCAAATTGATTTCAAATGAACTCCATTGAAGAAAAAGATAAGGCTTTTCCCTTAGGGTTTTTCTATGAGGTTTACAAAACTTCAAAAACCCTAAGCAAGGATAAATACAACTCTTTTCCTATTTTATCACATATTTTAACAAGATTTCAGCCAAGTGAAAATTTAGGCCAACAAAACTCAATAAATTTATCCATATCACTAGTCATGTGATATAAATAGCCAATTTCTATGATCCAATTAGATTTCTTCTTTTCAACTTGTGAAACTAATTCCTTTTCTTCTCTATCTTCTCCTTTTTTAAGACTTTCTTCTTTAATTGCAATAAATCCTAGTTCATCAGTCCCATCATCACTTTCAATCAAAACTATTTCGATGGTAGTTTCTAGATCTTCATCATTTATTGTCTTAGGTAATTTAGAAGAAAAATTGCCATATTAATTAGAAGTACAACATTTAAAGATTTTCTTACCTCCAGGTTCTCTTTTCACAAGTAGGGAAATTCCTTCTTCAATATTTCTATCTTCTTCAATTTTTCCTCTACTATTGCTAGTATAATGTCCACTAGTACTCATGCTTCTTGTTAATGTAGGTCAAAAACTCAATACATTCAATGCATTTTTAACTCTAGGTAAGTCTCCACTCCGTCTCACACTTATTTTTGTGCATTCTAATCTTCCAAGAATAGTCTCTCTTGTGAACTTATCTATTCAATGTATTGTTGCAAACTTACAATTGGAACAATTGTTGTTTTGTCATTGATGTCAAATATATTGATAAGACATATTGCTACCTAATATAAATGCAATATCTATTTAATTGATGAAGAGGATTTGAGAAGTTTCTCATAACAGTAACACCTAAAGGAAAGGTTGAGTTATGTAAAGGAATTTATAATAAACATTTGATTAGATAGACTTTGATAATGAAAAGTGATTGTTTATATGAAGAAAGCTAAGCCAAGCTTAGCAATAGAGGAAAATGCTAAGGAATATCAAGTAATGCTAATGTAAACTAAGCTATTATTAGTGCCAAGAAAATCTAGTGTTGATTTAGCATTAGTATCAACCGAGTGAGTTAATTGATGCCGAGCTAGAAAGGTTTAAAGTGAATGAGTAATTTAGTGATGACTAAGTGTTAGAACTGAAGATTGTTGAGTGATAGTATGAGAATGAATTCGAGGAAACCATAAGATCAAGTTAACACAGTTGATTTCTTGGGAGATGCAAAACAAATTTAAGATAACATTGATAAGTTGGATCATTAAATTCAAGGAAAGGATTAGGTAAAGATCTAACAGACATATTCTAGAGAAGTTTCTAGAAGATGAACAAATACAATGAATCGAGTTGAACCTGATCATAAACCCTAAGATCTATAGTGGATGTAGATAATAGTAAAGCATGAATTTCCTATTTAAAGAGACATAGAGCTAAATAATTGGTGTTTTGTGTGTGTGTGTGTATGTGCAAAGTGTAAGTGTGTGTGAAAGAGACATATAGAGAAAGATTGATCAGAAATGCACAAGTGTGAGTGAATGAAAAGCTAAAGGAAAAATATTGTAGAGATGATACTAATGTTGATAAGTGAATCTAAGTAGAAGGATTAAGTGTTTTTGAGAAGAGTGGACTAGTTACTTGAAGGTTTTATGAGTGAATCAAGATCAGGGATGACAATGGAAGACTTATCAACAAGTCAACACAAGGACTGAATTGAGATTTGAACTTGCAAAAGTTAGTTGTAATCACATAGATCAAAACCTATTATTTTCTTTCTAGCCATTGTAAATAGTTTGTATTAAAATCCTTTTAATAGAGGTTGACCTAAGAAATTATTTGGAAGACTTAATAGTCTATGTAAATCCTTTAACTAGGTGATATTCTAAATGGAATGACCAAAGTCCTCTAACAAGACCACTCCTAATAGGGTGGTTAAATCCTGTAACAAGGTCACATTTAACAGTGTGTTTTATAACCTTTAATAGGTATGGCTCCTAATAGAGCTCACTTTGAAAGAGTGAAAAAGAGTGACATGTTCCTAGTAGTTTTTCTCAAATTGGATTTCCATGTAAAAATCCTAGTTCAAATATGTGATGAATGCTTTGTTGGAAATATAAGAGGGTAAATAAGAGGGAAAAGGTTAATAAATTACCAAAAAATAAATCCTAGACTCCTTATATGTTAAGACATATCAAAACAAAACTCTACTAAAACTAAAAATACTATTGTAACTTGGTTAGAATTGAATTACTCGACAAACACAAAAAAAATTGTTACTCAACAATCACTAAAATAAATGTTTCTTAAGATGTTTAATGTGATTAAGCTTAATTAACCTAGTTGCATAATCATAAATAAAATAACATGAACAAATATGATGCCAGGATTTAATGTGGATACCTAATTTGGGAAAAACCACCAATTGCAACTAGTTATTATTTTTCACTCTTCTAAAGTGATCCCTGTTAGGAGCCAACCCTGTTAAAGGTTACAAAATACACTGTTAGGTGTGAACATATTAAAGGATTTAAATCACCATATTAGGAGTGGCCTTTTTAGAGGTCTTTAGACACTTCAATCTACAAATGCCACCTTGTTAGAGGATTTGGAAAATAGATATTAAGATAAGTCTATTAAGAGATTTGATACACTGCTACAATTATTAGAGGGCAATAGTGATATGGCCTAATTTTTTATCCAATTGTATTGCTAATTTTAGATCTTTGTTCTAGCTTGAATACTTGAACCCCCTTGATCAAATAAAACTTTGCAGCTCGGTCAACTCAGGATACTCTATTATCCTTCCAATTCGCTTCATTGGTTTATCCTTTTAATCCCATACTTCTCTCTTTTAATCCCATAACTTGACCTTATCCTTATATCTTTTTCATTTTCAAGTTGGCTTGAATACAATTACAAATATCCAATATTCATCCTTTAAGTCGGCTAGACTTAACAAATAAATTCATCAAACTAAATATGTTGATTCAAAAAAATCCTTTGTTAGTTGACCTATCTTGGTCAAAACTAACTCAGAAAAAGAATTTCTTTAGACTTCCTTTGGTAACTAAGTGAGCTTGGTTAACTTTGGTTCTATGCCAACTTCTCTTTGGTGCCCAAGTGAACTTAGTAGACACTGTCTTCTTACAAACTTCTTTTGGTGCCTAAGTTAACTCAACAAATACTATCTTTGAGCTTGATTATCTCTAGGATACTCGGTAGATATTGGAAACTATCTTCATTTCTTGACTGAGCTCAAAGTACACTAATTGGTATTGACTTGACATTTTGTGTAACATCAAGGACAATAAACAATTGAACAATCATTTTCAACAAAGTCCCTCTTTGGCATTGATGAAAACACATCATAGTATAATGAAATTTTAGAGAAAATATAACTAAGGAAAATATCCTTAGTTTCATTTTGATTCTCATCCATGAGAACTCCCTTTATTAGTGAAAACTCCCACTAACATCAAACTCTCCTTTTGGAATGATTCTCTAATTATAGTTTCTCTCTCTTTGTTAGAAAACTTTTCTTCTCTTCGTCTGTGTTGACAACAAAATCTCCCTTTATGCTAAAAGCATAAACAATCATAAAATTTCTTGATATTGACAAAAAGCTCTCCCTCTTTTACATCTCATCCCAAAGATAACATTTAGTGGACTTCCATTACCTAATTTACCAATTTATATGTATTCTTCTCTTCATAATAGTGCATCAACTTGATTGATCTTCAACATGCTTGGTTGATGCATCACTAAAATATAAATAGTGAGCTTTAGATAAGGGAATGACCCCTAGCTTACCTCTTAGATACAAAAATGCATCCTCAAGTAATGGCTTGGTGACTATATCTTCAATTTGTTCTTTTGTATTCACATATTCCAATATTACTTCCTTGTCTTGCACCAATTCTCTCAAGAAATGATACTTTATTGTAATGTTCTTGGTTTTGGTATGCATCATTGAATTCTTGAAAATGTTAATTGCATTGGTGTTATCATAGAAAATAACAATTGGATCCTTGATTTCTTCCTTCATACCTATGAACATTTGTTTGAACCAAAAAAAATTGAATAATTGATTATTGTAGCAACATATTCTACTTCTACTATTAACTAAGAGATACAATTTTCTTTCTTTCTTGTCCAAGATACTAGCCTCTTTCCAAGAAAGAATGCTCCACCACTAGTGGTTTTTTTTCATCAATCCTTCTTGCCCAATTAGCATCAGTGAATTCTTTCAATTAAATATTTTCTCCTTTCTTATACAACAAACCATAATTTTTAGTACTCTTTAGATACCTCATGATTCTTTTTATTTCCACCATGTGATTTTCTTCTAGATTAGTAGAGAATCTTTCCACCATTCCAACTACTAATGCTATATCAGGTCTTGTATGTACCACATATTGAATTTTCCAATCATTATTTTGTATGAATTTTGATCTACCTCTTTTTGAATAATCATCTTTGGAAAGCTTATATCTAGTAGACATAGGTGTTCCATCTGGTCTAGAATCCTCCATTCCAAACTTCTTTAGTATCTCCTTGATCTAATTTGATTGAGTAATAAAGATACCATCCTTCTTCTATTTAATCTACAGGCCAACAAAGAATTTGATCTCTCCAAACATTAACATTTCAAATTCTTTACTCATTTCATTAGAAAAAGATTTTCATAGATCATCATTTCTAGTAAAAAATGTATCATCCACAAAGATTTCTACCAACACAATCTTCTTTTTTAGTCTTTCTTTGATGTATAGGCTCTTGTGATCATTAGCTCTTTGAAAACCAATATTTATGTAACCTTTCATAACATGCTTTGGGGGCTTTTTTGAGACCATAAAAAGCTTTTTGTAATATAAAAACCATGTCCTTTTTGCTAGGATCAATGAAACCTTCTAGTTGTTCATTGTAGACTTCCTCTTCTAAGATTCCATTCACGAATGTTGATTTCACATCCATCTAATACACTTTGAATCCTTTGTGTGTTTTGTATGCAAGGAATCTTCTAACACCTTCTAGTATAGAAATAGCAAGAAAAGTTTCTCCATAGTAAATACCTTCCTCTTGAGCATAGCCCTTACAAACTAGCCTTTCCTTGTTTCTTGAAACTTCTCCATTCTTATTCAACTTATTTTTGAATACCCATTTTGTGCCAATTACATTTTTATTTTTAGGTCTAGCAACAAGAGTACAAGTCATATTCCTTTCAATATAATAAATTTCTTCATTCATTGCTTCAATCCAACTTTCTTTCTCTAATGCATCTTTGATAGATCTAGCTTCAAATTTAGTAAGAAAACATGTACATTTTAATTTTTTCCTTGTCATTGTACTAACTGACTAATCTCCAACTATTTGCTTAGGTTCATGATGCCTTCTAACATATCTAACAAGTCTAGTCTCCTTTCTTAATTAACTAGGTTCACCATGATCTTCTAAATTGTGCTCAGGTCCCACTAATTATGACTTGGGTCCATCAGACTATGACTCAATTTTCACATGTTAAAACTTGGGTCCTTCTTATGACTCTAGTTACACTAGCTACAATTTGGGTTAAATTGGAGATCTCAGGGGCTTAGATCATGAAGGTTGTTGATTCCCAATTGAATTAGATAAAGTGTTGGGCTCATAGTAAATAGAGATTCTATAGTTTTCAAGTTCCTTACTACTTTTTTCTTTGCTCTTTTATGCAAACTCATCAATCTTCACATGTTCACATTCTTTAACTTTATGAGTAGATAAATTTAGACATTTATATGCTTTGGTCTTATTAGATTATGCCAGAATATGCCTTCGTCACTTTTCACATCAGATTCTCATTTTCTTGACTCCTTTAGAATATACCATTTACTGCCAGATACTTTGAAGTTACACACATTAGGTTTATAGCCAAACCATAGTTCAAAAGGTGTTTTATTCAAATCCTTCATCAACTAAATTTGGTTCAAGGTATGAACTATAGTTTTGATTTGATAGCAATATTCTTCTCTATCATCAAGGTCCTTGCACAATCTATGATTGATCTATTCCTTCTTTCAGCAATGTCATTCTATTAAGGTGTGCTAAGTCTAGAGACTTATCTTTTGATTCAACTTTCATTGTAGAATTTATTGAATTCATTAGAAATGAATTCTCCTCCTCTGTCTGATCTTAAAAAAATAGTTTCTTTCTAGTTTCTTTCTCCACTCTATCTAGATACCATTTGAACTTTTGAAAAGCTTTTGATTAATCTTTTAAATACATAATTATCATTAGTCTAGAATAATCATCAACAAAAAAAAAAAGTACTTTTCTCCTATGTAGCTTTATGTGCCAATAGGTCCACAAAGGTCTATATGAACCAGCTCCAACACTTCTTTAGAATGATAGTTTTTTATTTTAAAACATTTCTTTCTCATCTTAACAATTTAACAATTCTTGAACATGCCCATGTCAAGTTTCTTTAGGCTTGAAATTCCTCTCACTCTTTTGTTTTTTCTTATGTCCACCAAATTATCAAATTTCACATAACACAAACTTTTATGCCATAACTAGCTTTCTTCTACTTGATCTACGAAACATGAAAATTCATTTAGATCTAGGTAAAATAGGTTACCTTTTTTTGCTTGCCAGTCCCAACCAGGTTTTCTTTCTCATCCAGAAGATTGGCTTTTCCATTCATGAGTTCTACCTTGAATCCAATGTTATTCAATTGAGATACACTAAGTATATTATGATTTAGTCCTTCAATCCAATAAGAATTATCACATTTGAGATCATTGGTTAGTGCAATACATCCTTTACCTTTCACATATCATGGTCCACATTAATAAATCTAACATTTCCACCATCATAGTATACCAAGTTCTTAAATTTAGATTTGTCACCAGTCATATGGTGAGAATAGCCACTATCAATAATCCATGTATCATTCTTACCAATATGTGAGATAAGTGGCATCTTATCATTCTCATCATATGATTCATCCTTAACAACAATGTAGACCATTTCATCATCTTCTTCACTATTATCAAAAACTTTAGCAATCTAATAGAATTTCTTACCTTTGTCTTTGTATTCCTTGTAGCTTTTGAAGTCCTTTTTTCCCTTGCACTTTTCATGTGCTTCTTTTCTTCTTTGCCTTCTCTATTTGGATAGCCTGGAGCAATGTGACCAACTTCTTTAGAAGAAAAGCAGATCAAGGGAATTTTCCCTTTGTATTTTCCTTTGCCCTTGGGAAATCTTCTTGAAGTAATGCTTCAATGACTTCAAGATCATCGTCAAAACCATCTTCATCTTCATTTTCATATTTCCTTTTAGATTTTGCATCTTTATTCTTGAGTGATAGCTTGGCTTGAAATGCAAACTCAAGGTTGCTAGAGTTAGGAACATAGTTTTTGATTTGGAAAAAAAGTTTTACAGGGATCCTAAAACCCAAATTTTTACAGCATTAAACAACTTAAAGCATAAAAGACAAAAAAAACAAAAATAGCCTCAAAAGGCTAGAAACAAAAAGGCTCGAAGCTAAGGAAACAAAAGCCAGGAACAGAGCCTGGCGAGAAGACTAGTGTCCCTTCATCTCCATTGCCTGCAGGATTTTTGCAGCGTCGCTTTCCTTCTGGATGGCCTCCTCATCCTGGGTCGTGTGGGGGGAAATGCATCTGGTCCCCTTGGCTTTCCTAGATTCCAGTCTCTTTCTTAGGGTCCTTTTGGTTGGTTCCATTCTCTGTACTCTACTCCATGTTCCCCACAAGATCGACATTGGTCAAATAGTCCCCCAGATTAGCAATGTTTTCATTCAAGGTATGGAGGGTATCCACAATTTGTTTAGTCACAACCTGGTGGACGAAATCCAGCCTTTGGACCTTCTTCTCGAGCTGGGTGATTCTGTCCTCCTGATTGTCATGGGGGTCCTTGCTTCTGTCTTTTTCTTGGCTGCCCACCTAGTCTTTGCTGCCTCTAGCCTCATGATCCTTGACTTCCCCCCTGTTGTTGGTCTAGTTGGACCTGTCCTTCAGAGTCTCAATTTCTTGAAAAAGCCACTTAATGGAGCAGAAATTTTCAATCAGGCTATACTTTGCATTGTTGAGGAAGTTGAAACTTGTTTCATGGGCATTGTCAGAGAGAACTAGAAGAGTCAGGTCAAGGAGCTCGTCATAGTGGGTGCTACTGTCGAGATCCCCCAACACCTAGATTTTAGCAGGTTCTCTAACAATGCCCATACTAACACTATCCATATTGAAATTTTACTAGGCTCTTCTCTTATTTTTCCTAATGGCCTCCCCTCCCTTTTCAACCATAATTTCTATCATCTCTTTTGGGGGTGAAATGGGGGTCTCCAGGGGGGAGGTTGGCACAGTGGGGCTGGGGGGTAAATCAGCGTTATCGTTGAGATGATCATGGGTTGGGGTTTGGTCCAATTTTATTTTCTTGGGGTATTCCTGGGTTACCAAGGGGGTCACCTCCTTCTTGTTAATATCTTTTTCCTTGTCATCTTCCAACTCACTTTCCTTCTCTGCCACCGAATCTGCTTCCTCTGACTCCGTGTCTGACTCCTCACTAGACTCCTTAGGATGAGGGGTAGGGGGGTTAGGGGGAGGGCACCTAGGGCTCTTCCTACTAGGGAAGTGAGGAGAGGGTTTGGCTTTTGGGGTTTCAGACTTGATAGATTTCACAATGCGCACTTCCCCTGATTCTGAGCTAGCAGTGTTCTCCGAGGAGCCACCCAAAGCCCCAATGGGCTTGACTCTTGTTTGGGTTTTTAGAAACTCAAAAATGAGGAGTAGAAGACCTTCATGAAGGGTGGGATTCTTGACAGGACATTTTTTGTAACTCTCTATATTCTTAGTCATGGAAGTAAAAATATAGAAAGGAAAGGAGATTTTCACTTTATGTCTAAAATGATTAAGCAAAAAAAAATGATGGGTTCTGACTCTATCAAACCTAGGCTCCAAAGTGACATACACAATGATGATCCTCAGAACAAGCCCCCAGAACTTCTTGATGGACTCTATGTCGTAGAAGGTGTCAATCTTTACCAGTTTTCTTTTCTCCTTGTCATTCTTGACGAAAGCATTGACAGCATTGGTAGACATCTTCTTATCCCTGAAAAAGCTAATGCCTTCTTGGGAGAAGCCTTCCACCTCCGCAATGAGACCCTCTGTGATTTGGTGGGATACACCATCAATTATGACCTTTCCATTGTGCTAGGTATCAACCATTATGTTGGTAACCCCTACATCGAAACCATGGAGCCTCTCCATGAAGCTGGTTATGCCACCCTTCTGGAGTTTTTTCCAAACCTTCCCTTTTTCTTTCTAGCTCTCCATTTCTTCCCATGGCTCTCTTCTAATCCTTTCTCCCACCATTGTGATTTTATGCCACTCTAACCCTAAACCCTAAAAAGAATTGCAGAGCTCAAAGATGGACAAGTCACTAAGGATGAGAGCTTTAATGCGCATGTTTTTGGGTTTAACTCTGGCTTTCTTTTGCTTGTGTAATCTGTATACGTTATTATGAAATGGTGGGGGTTTCGCATAACTCCTATTGATTCCCTTTTTAAAACATGAATTAGCATGTGTCATCATCATAAAAAAGATTTTGAGTTGGTACCTTGAATTTTCTCCTTTTGGATGAGCTCAATAGCCACCACCGAAAAATGATTATTATTTCCCCACGTCATCACCGAATTGTATGTGACCGCTGCGTTAGTGAACCAATCAGCAACCACATTAGCTTCATGGTAGACATGGCTAACATGGTATTTTAAAAATTTTCTCAAGTCCATTTTTAGGTCCTCAATTATGCTTTCAATGGTTCATGATGGTTTGGTTACTCCTAAAATACAATTATTTATATTTAGGGAGTCACCTTCAGGCCACAGTTGTTCGATCCCTGAGTTGAGGGCTAGCTTAACAGTGAGTCTAGCCGCACTAGCTTCATCGAAATGGTTGGTTTGGTGACCAATAGGGGAGGAGATAGCAGTAATGCCCCCTTCCAAACTATTTCTTATGATTCCACCGCATCCGGCAGGACCAGGGTTCCCCTTAGCCGCTCCATCGAAATTGGCTTTATGCCAATTTTCAGGGGGGAAGGACCAAGAAGCCTATTGTCTTCTTTTGATCTTGTCTTCTTTCCTGGTCTTAATTTTCCCTCCATCCTTTATGATTCCATCTCTAGTTGTGGAATAGTTCTCTTTCATGAGGCTATCAATTTTCTCTACTATAATACCCTCAGGAGCTTCTCTATCTCTGAATATCTTGTTGTTGCACTCCTTCCAGATTCCCCAGCAAAAGTGTGGGATAATCCAAGAACTCAAAATTTGGGATTCCAGGCCTTTGTGGAAGCTTCTCCATTAAATGAAGAAATTCTGGATACTGGCTGGCGGGCACCAGTAGGAATTCATATTGGAAGTCAGAAGACTTCACACTCTAGAGGAAAAGGGGCAGTGAATGAAAATGTGATTAACCATTTCCAGGTCAATTTTATAGAGGCAACATCTGTTGGGAATAATTTGGCCTCTTTTGGCTAAATTATCCAGGGTTAGGATCTTGTCTTACAAGAGGAGCCAAAAGAAAATGTTGATTTTGGGTGTTAATCTAGGGGTCCAGGCCTTGACCCAAATAGGTTTCTCCCCTGTTCCCACAAGGGAAAGATATCCTAAGGCTACAATATAATGGCCTCCAGAAGAGTCTCCCTAGACTAAGGCATCGCTTATCTAGTTGATGTTAATAGCGTTCAAAGAGGCCATCAAAGGCTCGAGATCCTACGAAAGTTCTGCCAGATTGTGCCAATCATTCCCATTTCTGTAGTTCCTAACCAACATACCATATCTGCCTATTTCTTGATCAACTCATCTGCCAAATGAAGGATGGTTATTGAGAGGTTCCTGAAAAAGCCAGCTATCCTGCCAAAAAAGGATTTTGTCTCCCATTCTAGCTTTCCATTTGGCCCTAGATTTGGCAAGGGGAAGGGCCTTCAAAATACCTCTCCAAATGTAAGAACCCAACGGTAGCTCGGCCCCCTAGAAAATGGAGGAGAGAGACAGGCCTCCCAGGTACTTCTCAACCAAAATGTCCCTCCAAACCCCTATGCCTTGGAAGATGTGCGAAGGGAGTTTAGCTAAAAGGGATTGATTGAGGTGAGAAATTTTCCTGATTCTAAGACCTCCCTAACTTTTGGGCAAGCAAACTTGGTCCCAGGCTACCAGGTGGTATCTCTTGTGGTCATCAATTCTAATCCAAAGAAAGTCCCTCTAAATCCTCTCCATTCTATTTGCAAACTTAACCAAAATCCCAAAGAGACTGAGGGCATAGGTGGGGAGGTTTTGGAGAATCGAGTTAACCAGGGTGCATTTACCTACCTGACTAAGGGTGGCCCCTTTCTAGCTAGCAAGTTTCTTTTTGAAGTTGTTGATAATGCCTATCCAAAAGGAGTCCGGGGGTTTGGAGCCTAGAGGAAGCCCAAGATAAGTCGCCGGTAGGGACCCAATGCCACAACCTAGAATTCGAGCAATTTTACTTTGCCTCTCTAGAGGAGTGTTGAGGAAGAAGACATAGCTCTTGTCTAAGTTAATAGCTTGGCCAGAACCCCTTGTGTAGGAATTAAGAATGCTTTTGAAGGTCCTGGCCTCCTGAACTAAAGCTTCGCCCCCCAAAATTGTGTCATCGACAAATTGCTAATGAGTGAAAGAGGATGGACCTGAAGAAGGCCTCAAACCCACTAAACACCTGTCCCTGATCTTCTTCTGAATGAGTCTACCAAGGCATTTTGCCAAGATAACAAATAGGATTGGAGAGATGGGGTCTCCTTGCCTTAGGCCCCTGGAGGGGGAGAAGAAAGGAGAGGGGTGGCCATTGACCAAAACCAACAAAGAGGGTGAAGACATAAGCTGAGAGATGAGTTTTTAAACCTGATCATCGAGGCCAAAGGCACGAAGAAAAGAAAAGAGAAACTTCCAGTCAACCCTATCATAAGCTTTTGATAGGTCTAGCTTAAGAAGGAATCCTTCCTTTTTTCTCGCCTCAAGAGAGTGGATGACCTCATGAACCGAAACAATAGAATCAAGGATCTGCCTACCAGGGACAAAGCCAGTTTGCTAAGGAGAGATAATCAAAAGGAGAACTTTGAGGAGCCTGGAAGTGAGAACCTTGGCAATGATCTTATAGAAGGAATTGCAGAGGCTAATGGGCCTAAATTTATCCAGAGAATCAGCACCCGAGATTTTAGGAATGAGAACCAGAAAGGTAGCATTAAGTTCTTTAAGAAAATTCCTAGCTCCAAAGAACTCCTGAACTACTTTAACCACATCCTTTTTCACAACATTCCAAAAGATCTGAAAAAAGAAAGTAGGGAAACCATCCAGGCTAGGAGCTTTATCCCCCAGGAGAGAGAAGAGGGCCTGATGGATTTCCTCCAAGGAGGGGATTGCCTTCAGCATGGAGTTGTGGAAATCTTGAAGAATTGGGGGAATGGTCACTAGGATTTCCTCTTGTTCAGACCTAGAGAGGGAAGGATCAACAGAGAGGAGAGATGAGAAGTAGCAGACAACTTCCTTCTCAATTTCATCCTCTTTGGTAATCTGAACCTGGCCTTTTACGATGTTGGATATTCTATTATTAGCCCAGTGCTTAAGGGTGGTCAGGTGAAAAAATATAGTATTGCGGTCTCCTTCCTTCAACCAACTGACTCTAGATCTCTATTTCCAGAAAAGCTCTTCCTTAGAAATGATGTTGTGCAGATTCGAAAGGATGGCCTTTTCTTGCTGGCCATTATGTGCACTGTATCCTGAATGTTGGATTTCATCCTGAATAGAAGAGAGATGATTAGTAACCTCATCTTTCTCCTAGAAGATGTGGACAAAGTCAGTTCTATTCCATGATTTGATGTTTCTTTTCACATTTTTCAGCTTCTAGACAACTCTATACATTGCAGTGCCTTCAACCTCAATGCTCCACTAATGGGATATATTATCTTCCAGCACAGGGTGTGAGAGCCACATTTTCTCAAAGCAGAAAGGAAAGGCCTTGTTGTTGGAAAGGGGGGAGGCAGAAAGAGAAATCGGGGAATGATCAGAGCCCACCCTGGGGAGGAGGGATAATCTATAAGAGAGGGAGAGGAGCCATTCAAGGGAGATGAGGGCTCTATCAAGATGAACCTGGATACTATCACCCCCAATTCTTTTGTTAGACCAAGTGAAGCTGCCACCTTGAAGGTCCAAATCTAGGAAAGCAAGATTCTGAATGAACGAAGCAAGGTCACGTTTGCTATCCTGATCTGGGGCAATGACCCCCCCTTTTGTCTGCATCAGATAGAGGCGAGTTGAAGTCCCCCATTATAATCCCTTTATTCAAGTTACATTTAGATAAGATGCCAAGGAGCTTAGTCCAGAAGAAGTTCCTATCTTTCTTGGTATTGGGGGCGTACAGGTTAAGGATTAGCCAAGATTCATTGCTTTGGATGTGAAAAACCTTACAAAGAAGAGCATTAGTAGAGGTGTAAAGAGTAGTTAACTTGAAAGCTCTGGTGTTATACAAGGTTAGGAAACCACCTGAAGCTCCATCCAAATCAGAAGCTTTGCAGCAAAAAGTTTTACTGAAAGATATCCTTCTTACTAGGTTCCTTTTCATCTTAGTTTCCTGTAACAACAGAAAGTTAGGTCTTTGGTCTCTAATCATATTTCTAATGAGTTCATGTTTGTGAGCCCCATCAAGGCCCCTTATTTTTCATGAGACAACTTTCATTTCTTACATCTTGAGAAATCCTTGATGGACCTCTGGCTTCCATCTGCCAGGTTCCTTCTTGTTTCTTCTTGCATTATCTGATTTAAGTTCTTTCTTCCTACTCCCTTAGGGGGTGACCCAATATCAGCTTTAACCCTGCTTTTGGTTGAAGCAGGAGATAGGGGGGGAAAATTTTCTTCTAGTTCTTCTTTTTCTTCTTGACCATGCACCAATCATCAAGGTTATCCATCACACTATTATCTAACCTATCTTCCCAAAGGGCAAGATGAGATGGATCAGTGTTCTTAATGAGGAGATGAAGCTTGGCCTCAATTCCTATAGGGGCTGAAGAATCTCCCCCCATGCCAAAGATGACCCCTGGAGAAACCAGAGTGTTCTCAAGGGGAAGACACTTAGCTTGGGTATCCTTGTCTTGAGCTGAGGATTCTAGTTCTAGTCGATTCAACATTGTAGCTCCCAAAAGAGGGACTTCCTCCACTACGGGTGAAAACTATACTATAGTATCCAGAGGAAGATTTTGCTCCACAACGAGACTCGTGGCTAAGGAGGGGGAGCTTACTTGCACCTTAGGGACCTCCAATAGGTTAGAGATTGTCTTTTCCAATACAGGGCCTTGTTCAAGCGGGGGGGGGGGGGGGGGGGAGATGGTATTTTCCTTGGGGGGATCCTTCTGAATAGTGTCCTTCGCTGCTGCATCTTTTAGGCTAACAACCTTTCTCCCCTGTGCCATAGAAAGTTTTCACCTCCATAGAATCTTCATCTTTCCCTTACCAGAAGGGTGTGTAGAAAGTTTCTTGGTTTGATCAGGGATGACTAGTTTCGTGGTCTTCTTCTTTGCTGCCTCATTGGGACACTGGTGGGCCTTATGACCAGCCTTCAGATAGAGGAAGCATGCAAAGGGGATCGTTTCATAGATGATTTTCTAGTTGTGCACTCCAAGTTTGGAATGAAGTTCAACGAACTCAAGCATGTCTGTTCCATCTCTCACCCCTATGCAGATGCGTGCAAAATTGAGGTGACGCTTGGAAGTAGTGATCGAATTAGTTGAGAGAAGTTCCCCAAAGGTTCTCACTATACCCCCAAAGATCTCCTCAATCTAGTATTCAAGTGGCAGTCCTGGCAGTCTTACCCACACTGGAGCTTGGGTGAAAAAAGAATCATTCAAGCTCATGCCAGAAGACCATTTCTGGAGAACAAGGGAAGAATGACCCATGGCCCATTGCCCTTCACTCAGAATGCTAGCAAGGTCTTCTGAGCAAGTGAAATCGAAAGACATAAAGCCTTTCGCCATAGCCATGACCAAGAACTAGCCCTTGAGAGCCCATTTATGTTTTATGAGCTACCTAACTTCATCAATGCTCGATCTAGGCCCCAAAAATTTCCCAACCAAAGTAGAAGCCATAGTCTGAATATTGTGATCCACAATCTCATCTAGGATGGCTATCGCATAAGAACCAATCACTGAATTTTGAATAGTTTTAATAGGCGAGAAAGAGGACTTACTAGAGGGTTTAACCTCAAAGAGTAAGGACCATTTTGTAGGTCCTTTCATGTTTGTTTTGGAGACCAAAGGAGACTTGGTTGCTTCCTTGATTAGGATAGCTGGACCCCCAACCACACTTTTTGACTTGTCCCTAGTGCCAGGAGTAGCCAAACAGCCTCCATCTTGTTTTCCATGCTCCAGTCTAGGGGCTCAAAACTGACCATCCAAGGAATTCCCGCTCTTGCATGAATTCAAATTTTGAAAACACCCGCTCTCTCCTCTCCCATCGCTATCCGCTCCCATCGCGTAGATTCTTATTATGTTAATTGTGAGTTGGGAACATAGTTATCACATATATCTAAGTCAAATATTGTCAACCTTCCCACTAGTACATCCAATGATATACCATTCTTAGGATCACGTGTCATTCCTCTAATTCCTAAAAATCTAATTGTATATATAGGAAGAAGTATTCTAAGAACCTTTCTTACCACTATTTCATCATCTATCTTTCCTCTTGAGGCTTTGATTACACACACATTGGCTTTGATTCTGTCACTATATTTTGAAATGTTCTCATCATCTTTCATCCTCATTTAATAAAATTGACCTCTGAGACTTTCTTCCTTAGCTCTCCTTACATTTTCATAACCTCCATAGATAGCTTTCAACTTGATCCACATCTCATAAGAAATACCACAATCTTTGGCTTCATCAAATTTAGCATACTTGAGAGTTGAAGCAATATCAATCATCATAATGCTATGATTCTTCTTTTATGTAATTTTTTCCACAGTCATAGTTCTAGTAGGTGCCACATACTTGGTGTCTAGGTACTTTAGGATTGAGTCTTCAATGGTTGCTCACGAGTTCCTATCATGCCTTGAAGTTATCTCTGTTAAACTTAGGGATCTTCCTTCTATAAGACATCTTGATCTTTAGCTTAGGTTCTTGAAACCTTCTCTACAAGCACCAAATGCTCAGATACAAGTTGTTGGAAATATAATAGGAGTAACTAAAAGGGGAGGGTCAATCAATTGCCACAAAATAAATCCCAGATCACTTAGATGTTAATACAAATCAAAACCAAACTTTGGTGAAACTGAAAATATAATTGTAACTCAATTAGCACTAAATCACTCGACAAACTCAAGAATTATTATTACTTGGAAATCACTGAAATAAATGTTTCCTAAGATGTTTAATGTGATTAATATTAATTAAATTAGTTGCATAATGATAAAGAAAATAACATAAACACATGTGACATCAAGATTTAATGTAGAAACCTAATTTAGGAAAAACCACCAATTGCAACTAGTTACTATTTTTTACTCTTCTAAAGTGAGGCTTGTTAGGAGCCAACATTGTTAAAGGTTAAAGGTTAAAAAACTAACTATTGGGTGTGATCTTGTTAAAGAATTTAAATCACCCTATTAGGAGTGGCCTTGTTAGAGGTCTTTAGACACTTGAATTGTTGGGATTTACAAGTGGGAAGAATAGTTTGTGGGGTGGGGGCGGTGAATCAAAAGTACCAAACTTTTAAGCTATAAATTTTTTCTCTAAAATTAATACATGCATGAAACATATCTAATAAACATGTAAGTAAAGGCATGCATGAAAATACACAACACAATATTTGATCACCCAGAAACCCTCCAAAATGAAAAGGTAAAACTGGGGTGGGGACGACACCCACAACTTATCACTATAGCAATATGTATCTTGTCAAGGTTAAAAAGTTTAACCATCATCAATGGTATACCTTGTGAGAGACCTACCCTATTGAAGGCTCTAAAAACTTGTTAAAGTTGACCTATCTAAAGGATTTACAAACATTCACTTGGAATGACACTCTGTTAAAGGATTTACAATATGGTTGTTAAACCAACCTATCTTCATGGGATTTTCATTCTCCTAATACAATGGCTAGAAAGTACAGTAGAATGTGTTGACCTAATAACTTACAAGCCTCAATTTCTGATTTTAGATCTTTCTTCTATCAAATATGATCTAATCCTTCTTTGATCTGATATGACTCTATTCGAAGTGCTAATACTCTATTCTTATTAACTGATGTTGCAATGCTATCCTTCCTCTAAGTCTTTTCACCCCTTTTCACTTCCCTTTAAACTTTGCTAGCATTCTCTCATGCATTCCATACAATTAGCACTTACTTAATTATGGGGTTTTGACCTCCTTAAAAGGTTTTGAGACATAGGGTTAGGCATGAATCTAAAATTGAGATTCATCCATCTTTCCTGCTCAATTCTTTCCATTTTTCTAATTGGTTGCATGTTGATTTTGTAGGGAATTAAAAAGATTCGATCTTATCTTTTAGATCCTTTGAGATTCATCATATGTTAGCTCAAAAATGGTTTACATATGAGTTTGTGAGAGCACAAACTCTTATGATGATTCTATGTTACTCAACACTTACTAATTATTGATGCTTGACACACATAGGAATTTTGTCATACTTGGCACCTATAGTTATTCTATCTTGCTTGACACATATAGTTCACTTGACATCTATATTAGCTTAGCATTAATTAGTCACTCAGCTTCTAAATGACTTAGCATTGTCTATTTGCTTTGCATCTACTGTAACTTGACACTTGATGAATTTCTGGCTTGGCACATACTATAGCTTGGCATCTATACTATACTCAACATCAACTAAGAAAATTTCTTAAGTGTGTTGAAACTTAATTTTCAAAACTAATCTGAGACCAACAATCTCCCCCTTTGACATGAGTGTCAAAAACACTTAACTATATATGATGAATCTAATCTCTTCAAGTATAATATACATTATGTTTGACATATATACAAATCTTCAAAAATTGTTCAAAATTTTGTATACCTCAAAATTTGTAACTCCCCTTGAGTTGATGTGTCATTGCTACAACCAAAACTTCTCATGCTAGATTTGTCTCATGTTGCTTTTGATAATCTTTCTTTAATGCCTTGTCTTTTAATTCTTTCTATATCTGCTCTATTCTAACTCCCCTTTTCACACATCTTCCCTTGCAATTTTAGTTTCCTTTTGGCTTATCTATTTTTTCTTCCTCAAAATTTATCTCCTTACCTCCCCCTTAGTTTTATCTCCCCCTTGTTATTATAATTATCCCCCCCTTTTTTGATACTTATGTTAAAGGGTTCTAAGCATTAACTGAATACTTAGCCAAAAAGGATTTATTTACCTCCATAACTATCCTTAGAGCAGCATCCCAATTGTCTAGTGTAATTTCTAGTGATTTGAGTTGGATGGCTATCTCTACTACAAGGTGAACTAGGTCTTTCAATTTAGAAATATTGGGGTCTTTCTTAATCATATTTTTAGCATAGGACAATTCTTTCTACAAAATTTCCATGTGTGTGGTGATAGCAGATTGAATCTGTATTAGCTTGGCCTTTGTATTTGCTTCATCGGCTATTAGTATAGCTAGTTCCTTCTGAGTGTGAAGCATAGTTTGAAAATGTTTCTCACTTTGAGCTAGATCCTTAGGTAATTGCATACTTGATATTTTAAGGTTCATCTCTAAGCTCATTATCCATTGGTTGGTTTCTTGTGTGAAAATGGATGAATCACACAATTTTGAGTACAATGAGAATATATTCTCAAGTATCGCCTTTACCTTTTCAATCTTCTTTTCCAACTTAACTTGTGAAAGTGCTATCTCACTTGATATTCTTTCATTCACTTTCATTTGAAACTTATTTTTAGACCATTTTAAACATTTTACATTAGTATCAAGGTCTTCATTCTATACCTAGTCCACTGTACTAGATAATTGTTCCATAATAGGCTTGGTTTCATCAGGTACCTACAAGCTAAGGCATCTAAAAAGATGTCCTTTATTTCAATCAAAGCTTTCCTTTCTTTATACTCATTTCTGAGTATCTCTTGCTTCTTCTTCTTCTTAAGTGCTTCTTGCACTTCATTGATCTGATCAATATTTATATTTTCATAGTCATACTTGGGTTTGATGATGTCCTCATCTAGTGTAAGGTCTCCATAATGAAGTACCCTTACAAATCTTCTAGAGCTTGAGCTTGGTGTAGATATTTGTAGTGGCATGGAAATAGTGCTTGGCTATTGGAGTCCCTATTGTAGGAAAATTGACCAATGTTTGTATTGCCTCTTGCTCCTTCTCCTTTGGGGTCTCCTCCTCAATTCTTCTTTGATCAATTGCTGTAATTTTTAGAACTATACCTTGTACTTGTGTTGTAGAGATAGATGTATCTATAGGTCTTGTTTGCTTCCTTGTAGGCTTCATCTCCTCTGTCTCTTGTATCTTGTGTTCAATCAACAAGACTTGAACTATGGAATCAACCTTTATAGATGTGCCTTGTGTAGCTTGCTCTTGGGGTTGTCCACTTGTAGCTATTAGGATATGAGAAGGTGGTTCTTGTGGATTCACCTTATCCCTTTTGATATTAGCTATAGCTTTTTGTAGTTCTTCCACACTCACTAAGACTAGATTTGTACAAAACTAAGCTTGTAGGGTAGTTTGGTGAAGAATATTTTTGAGATCCTCTATAGTTAGTGGATTTATGTTTTGAATAGAATTGTTAGGAACATCTTGAATAGTTATTGTATCTCCAGGTGTGGGAGTTACATGTGGAGGACTTGGTGGTTACAATTGTGTGTCATGCACACTCTAGTCTTGTTGCTACTCTTCAATAGTTTCCATGTCATCTTTTTGTGTATCCTTTTCCACTATAAAATTTTCCTTTTCTTTTTCTCCTTCTTCCTCCTTATTTTTTTCTTCTTCCTCTTCATTATTTCTTCCCTCAAAAGGATCTGCTTCTCTTTCTTTCACAACTATGAGGCCATAAATTAGCTTCCACATTTGTGTGGACTTTTTAACATCCTCAATTTTATTCTATAGAATACTAAATGCTCTATAGTTGGGTGCAAATTTGTTCTCATGTTTCTTATTTACCTTACTTATTTTCTCTTTAGTAAGTTTAGGCATTACTTGAGCCAATGTTGACTCCCTTATTTCTTTTTCCATATTAAGGCAATAATGCCATTTATTTTCTATAATGGAAGATAACTTCTTAGGCATTGTATTGTCAAGTTCAAGTGGAGTGTTCTTGAACTTGGCCATCATGGTGTAGACCAACTCTTCAACCATGTTTTGTTTCTCTCTATTCAACTTATTAAAATCAATGTTTTTAAAATGAGATAGCTACATTACCTCTAATGTTATCACATATTTTTTCTAAATTAGATTTAGTGGTGTGACTTACCAATCTGAATTATCCATTGTCATCAGATTTTGTTCTTTCTTCATCTGATTCCAGGGGTGCAACATATTTTCTCCTTAGCTTCTTCTAGGATACAACTCTTTGTTCAGTAGCCTTCTTCTTTTCCTGCTCCTTAGCCTTCTTTTATGTGGCCCTTGTGTTGGCCCTTGTGGTAGGCTTTGCAACTTTCTTTGGCTTAGCAACTGGTTTGGTGGTAGCTTTTATTTTCTTTTCCTCTGGCTATGCTTCCTTGGTTTCCTCTTCCTCCTTGGCACCTTCTTTCTCTTCTACATCTTCTCCCATGCCTTGGACCAATTCAAGTGGCCCTTGATCCTACTCTTCTTCTTCTTCACCTTCCACTTCATCATCCTCCTCACCTTCTGTAGTGCCTTCACCAAATTTAGCCTTAAGCTTCTTCACTATTTTATCTTTATTTTTCAAAGCTAAAGTTTTTTTAGTTCCATGTCTACCTTTTATTTGACAATATCATAAGTGCCAAAGGGTTGAGCACTTTTTTCAATATCTTCTACTAACAATATTGTTATTGCTACTGATGCCTCATCAATATTGATCTCATAACCAAGTGGCCTTAGCCATCTCACCCTTGGTACTACTACATGAATGTATGTGAAATAAATGTCTACTAAGAAACATATGTCATTTATGTGTTGTTCAACAAGAGAGACAAGTACCCTTAGTCTTTGCTTCATTGACTTCTTGAACTCTTCAAAGTAGCTAGTCAAAATAGTTTCAAAATTTTCCCCCATCTATTCTATGTATTCATTCACCTATACTATTATTGACCTATTTTTTTCTAGCTTACTTTTCCAAAAGAGGGGAATTCATTCTATACATAAAAGAATAAACATATCAAAATTGCTCCAAATTTGCATTGGGCTCCCTTGGACCTTCTTATGGCCCCCAAATTTTCCATGATCTATTGTAGTTGTAGTTCAGCTAGATCATAAGTATGATCTTTCTTGACAACTTTGTATCCCACATCAATTGCTATACAAGGTACATTGTTGAGTTAGCTAGACTGGTAAAATTTATGAGATATGACTCTAACAGAAAATTCTACAAGAGGATCTTTGATGGTGTCTATTGTTATCCCTCTCTTGTTCCACTTTGCACTAGTGTTCTTTTTTATGGCTTCTTTGGAATCACTCCTTAGGGTTTTTGGTTGTTCTAGGGTTGGGTACCTAGTTACTCTATGTATAATCCTTTTAGATAGTTTAATAGATCCATCTTCCAACCATATGCATCCATCATGGATTCTACTTAGTACAATTCTTACCCATTCAGTCTTAAACATAGTAGGGAACTCTAGGGCATGGGTTAAGCCCTTCCTCTCAACAATTTGAAATTCTTCTTTGAATACTCCATTTTTACACAGTTTATTGTATGCTTCCCTAATCTCCATATCACCAATAGCACCTATCTTTCAATCCTAATATCTTACCCTATTACAACTTTGGATGGAATCACGAATAAAGCCCCAACAAGGTCATTCTTATAAGAAACTTTAGGGATTGGTCTAAAATCTAGTTATTTGACTTCATTACTAACCAATTGAACCTCAAATGATTCATTTTCCTAGGTTTTCCTAGAGCTAGATGCCATTTCTTCAAACTAGGGTTTCAAAATGTAAAAATGGCTTAACTGTATAGCTCGACACTAGTGCAATTACCTTGAATTGATGAAAAGATGTTGAATCTTGGCTTGAAATCTTCACAAAAGGTTCAATCTCTTCTTGGAAACTATTTTTGCACTCTTCTTGCTCTTGCTCTATGTTCGCAATGATGAAAAATGATTAAAAAATTGACCTTATACCCTTCATTTCATAACATTTAATGCTTAGTGCATATACAATTGTCCATTGGGCTCCTTATATAATTTTGTTTCACTTGGCTTCCATTGATTTTCTAATACTGAGCATACACTAGAGTTTCCATTACTTGGCTTCAACTGGAATTTCCCTTCAATCAACTTCTACTAACTTTGGTAGACAACATGGCAACTGAAGGCAACTTTCCTCACTCAAAAATAATGTGAAAATATTGAATTTAACTTTGCATCTTTATTCATGTTGATATATTCTTTTCAATACTAATTTAGTCTTGGAACTGATGTATGATAAATCATTCAAATATCAATCCCACATACCTTCTTTTGCTTAGTTGGATGAAGTGTAACCACTTGACCCTTTAGGTGAAGTGATCCCTCCATTTGATGTGCTACATCAATATTTTCTTTTCCATGTTCTATTCATTTCTCCTCTAACATGCTCAACATATACTTTTCCTTTTCCTTTGTTAAACTCTGAATTGGGTGCCTTTGACCTTATTGGGCAATTTTTGCTAATATGTCCTATCTTTAGGCAACTGAAGCATGTAGTTTGACTTAACCATATACTGTAGCTTCAACTAAAATGTGTTCTTATGAAATTTTTAGGGATGTGTCCATATTCTTGATAGTAGTGACAACTCTACCTAGTGTTGTAGTCCCAATTGTAGTGATGTCCATGACTATATGACTTTGCTAGTTGGTTTTGTGTCCACATAGGCTTAGATCTACATTCAAAGGCTCTATGTCCATACTTCTTGCAATTTTAGTAGTTACCTTCAAATCTTGGTGTCCCGTTGGTTCTACTCCTACAATCATGTACCTAATGTCCTTGCCTTTTACACTTGTGATAGTGATCCATGTTTTTAGGTTTGTCATACTAATTGGCATTCTTGCTCCTGCATATACTAAAGGTATGTCCCTTTTTACCACAAAAATGACAAGTGGGTTTAGTGTTCTTACCTTTTTTGTTTCTTTCTTCTATAGTCTTAGATGACTCTCCTTTTCTAGTGCTGGTGTATCCAAGTCCTGAAGTGTCATTGTTGGATCTTGGTGATTTCAGTAATTGTTCAAAGTACTTAATAGCTTCATTAGGTTTTTTGAAGCTCTCTGCAATTTTCTTCTCTCTTCTCAAGTCATTTTTCATTTTTTCATTTTGCATCTTTAGTGTGGATATCTCAATGTCCTTGACATTCAGTTCATGATCAGCATTCATCATTTGGCTTTGGGTGTCTAGCTACATGTTAGAAATTCTTGCAAGCTCAATTGACTTTTCCTCTAATCTATTGGCTAGGTTTCTCTTTTCATCTTCTATCATAGATTTTTCTTCAATAGCTCTCTTCTTCTATTCAGTCACTTCACAAAGCATCATGGCTTGTGATTCTTGCTCAATCTTGAGAGTTTTGATCTCTTTTTCTTGAGCTCTATTCTTCTTCATCAGATCTACAATTGCTACATCAAACTCCTTGGAATCTCCATTTGTAAACACTTTTGATTTGTCAATCTCCTTGTACTGTGTATCATTTTTAGCTATGGAAATTTCTTTTCTTCTTTTTAAGGATTTCGTCAATTCTTCCCTAGCTTCTTCCAGAGAATTTAGAATGAGATGTATCTCAATCTCTTGATTCTTTATAATCTTCCCAAGCTTGTAGACCTCCATTTTTGGATCTTTTCTTCAAGTTGTAAAGCTTCTCCTTGTAATAACTTGGCTCTAGTACCAATTTTTGGGACTTGTAATTGGGAAGAATACTTTTGAGAGGGGGGGGGGGGGGGGGGTGGTGAATCAGAAGTACCAAACTTTTAAGCTATAAAACTTTTGATTGAAATTAATACATGCACAAAACACATATAATAAACATGTAAGTAAAGACATGCATGAAAATAGACAACACAATATTTTATCACCCAAAAGCCCTCCAAAATGAGAAGGTAAAATTGTGGTGGGGATGACACCCATAACCTATCACTATAGCAATATGTAACTTGTCAAGGTTGCAAAGTTTGACCATCATCAATGGTCTACCCTATGAGAGGCCTGCTTTGTTAAAGGCTCTAACACCCTATTAAAAGTGACCTATCTAAAGGGTTTACAAACATTCACTTGGAATGTCACCTTGTTGAAGGATTTACAATATGGTTGTTAAACCAACCTATCTTCATAGGATTTTAATTCTCCTAATAAAATGGCTAGAAAGTATAGTAGAATGTGTTGACCTAATAACTTACAATCCTTAACTGTTGATTTCAAATGCTTGTTCTATCCAATATGATATAATCCTTCTTTGATCTGATATGACTTTTTTTGAAATGTTGATACTTTGTTCTTTTTAACTGATGCTGTAATGTTGTCCTTCCTTTAAGTCTTTTCATCCTTTTCACTTCCCTTCAAACTTCACTAGCATTCTCTTACATTCCATATAATTAGTACTTACTTAATTATGGGGTTCTAAAATTCTTAAAAAGGTTTTGAGACTTAGGTTTAGGTATGAATCTATGATTGAGATTCACCCATCTTTCCTACTCAATTCTTTCCATTTTTCTGATTAGTTACATGTTGATTTCATAGGGAATTAAAAAGATTTGATCTTATCTTTTAGATCCTTCAAGATTCATCATATGTCAGCTCAAAAATGGTTTACATATAAGTTTGTGAGGGCACAAACTCTTATGTTGATTCTATGTTACTCAACACTTACTAATTATTGATGCTTGACACATAGGAATTCTATCTTGCTCAGCACCTATAGTACACTTGGCATCTATCCTAGCTCAACATCAATCAGTCACTTGGCTTCTAAATGACTCAACATTGTCTATCTACTCGACATCTATTGTAACTCGGCACTATCTATCTGCTCAGCATCTATTGTAACTTGGCACTTGATGAATTTTTGGCTTAGCACATATTGTATCTCAGCATCTATACTATACTTAGCATCAAATAAGAAAATTTCTTAAATGTGTTGACATTCAATTGTAAAAACCAATTTGAGACCAACATCAATCTACAAATGCCACCTTGTTAGAGGATTTGGAAAATAGTTGTTAAGATAACTCTATTAAGAGATTTGATACACTACTACAATTATTAGAGAGTAATAATGATACAACTTAATTGTTGATGCAACTATATTGTTGATTTTAGATTTTTGTTTTGGATTGAATAGTTGACCCTCCTTGATCAGATAAAACTTTGTAGCTTGATCAACTCAGGATACTCTGCTATCCTTCCAATTTGCTTCCTTTATCTTTTCAATCTCATACTTCTCTCTTCCAATCCCACAACTTGAACTTATAATTATATATTTTGACTTGTCAATTTAGCTTGAATATAGTCACAAATATTCAATATTCATCACTTAATTCATCTAGGCTTAACAAATAAATTCATCAAACTAAATATGTTGATTCAAGAAAATCCTTAACTCAAAAAAGACTTTCTCTAGACTTCCTTTGGAAACTGAGTGATCTCAGTTAACACTGGTTCTATGAGTGATCTCTAGACTTTCTCTAGACTTCCTTTGGAAACTTCCTTTGATGTCTACATTAACTTGGTAGATACTATCATCAAACTTGATTATCCTGGAATGCTCAGTAGATATTGGAAACCATCTTCATTTCCTAAGTGATCTCGGCAGTCACTGACTAATAAAGACTTGAAATTTTGTGTAGCATTAAGGATAATATACAAATTGAATAAATTTTTTCAACTTACATGTTTTAGATTTGATTTTTTTTAGTTACACAAAGATATTTATGTTTAAGATAGTATTTCTAGTAGAGATTGACAAACATCAGGATTAATATAACAATGACTATTTTTTTATTATTTAAATGGTTCATAAAGACCTTGAGTAACTAATTCAACCCTCCCCCCCAAGTTATTTTAAGAATTTCTAGTATGTATAGCTTGTTCAATCATTTGGGTTATCTACTTATATGCAGGTGATGGATTGAATTTTCACCTTGCAAGAATTTTTTCAAAACTTGTGAAAATTAGGTGGAATTGTGTTTATTCATGCCTAGGGTTTTTGAGAAATTGTGTTAACCCTTATTAAAAAACCTAAGGCAATTATTTTGTCTTTATGTGAATTGAAGTTCATTCAAAATTAATTTACAAATTTAAAAACGGGAATATGTGAAAAATATTACTTATATTTTTATATCCCTAAGTTTTTGAGCTAATGTTAATTTTTTATTTCATGGCCTTTTATTTCTTTTAAGTTGCAATGTTGTGAAGTCTCTTTAATCACAACATCAATTTTTTTTGCTTGCTAACTATGTCTAAGGTTGTGAGGAGGCAAAATAGTCTATTCTCAGCTCAGTGTTGCTTTATAGTAGTTACTATTAACATTCATGTTAGAGGTGTGAATAAGCATAACAATAAAAAGTGCATGATCAAAAGTCATTTATGGCTTAAGGGAATTCAATTTTTGATGTTGCAATGAAGGGAAATGGGTTAGTTTCAAAAATTCATCGCAAGGTTGTAGGCCAGAAAGTATTGATCATATTTTAAGTTGTGAACATGCAAATAGAAGGAAACAGTTAATGGAAATATCAGTGCAACATTGCAAATGGTCAAATAAACTATGAAGATAGAGTTGTGAGGATATGAAAAGGCAGTAGTGGTTAAGAGTTAAGAGTAAAACATCTTCACAAGTGGTTAAAGGAAACCTCAAGTTAATGTAGCAAGGCTATGAAAGATTGTAATCACACCTTTATAGGGTTACTTGTTGAGTTAAGAGTTTAAGTTGCAAAACTGTGATAAGAAAAAAATAATCAAGTTAAAGCCCCATTTGCATGATCGCATGATTAAGCCATGAAGGAGGATTATAAGTTGTGAAAATGAGAAAGATATCTAACAGTTAGAAGAAATGCTCATTTTTCTTTCACAAGGGTTTGAAGAAAAGTGATAAGTTAAGTCATGATGGTGTGAAATGTAATCATGTAGTTAAGTTTTAGACCATCACAAGTTAGAGTCAAAGCTAAAAAGTGGTGAATGTTGTGGATCACACTATCACAAGGCTTAGCAGCAGTTACATCTTTGAAGTTGTGAGCTTGTGAAATAAACTTACAATAGTTAAAGTGTCAATGCAAGATCACAAGGTTTTTAGAAATAGTTAAGATCTTTGTTTTGAAGTTGTGAAAGAATTGATAGCTAGACAGAGAGAAAGTCACATCTTCACATGGTTTCAATTTTTGTTAACATCTTAAGCTGCAAAGTGGCAAAGAACTGTTGATCACACTTTTGCAAGTTTTCAAAGATAGTTACATTTTTAAGTTGTGATTTTGCAAAGGATGAAGTAGCAATCAAATAAAATGCTTAGCAAAACATCACACAATTAAAATATACATTATGACTGGTAGTTATGAGGGACTGATAAAATAAATATTTGAAACATTGCATCATTATTGGAAAGAAAGGTGTCAAGCCTTAAACTGCAGCAAGGATGTGAAATGGGGAATAAAGAGTTCATCACCAAGTCACAATGGTTAGAGAGGTAAGGTGAAATTAAGATGCAAAGGGGTGAACAAAGGAAATCATAGCCTCACAAGATAAACCTAGAAATTAAAGTATAAGATGTGAGGTTGTGAAACAATTAAAGATAACCTTTTTCGAATGGTCATAGCCAGAAATAAGAAAGGGGAAGAAACCATGGAGGAGTGATAAGGAGGTAATTGCATCATCTCACCTTTCAATTTTTTAAGCATAAAAGAATTTTTAGCGGCCATGTCTAATTTGGATAAAAAGAACATGAGTTGAAAGTGTGAAGTATGAAAAAGTGAAGATCTTGCCAAATTTTTGAGAAATGATAGGTTTTGAAGTGTACTGACTTAATTTCCATTAACACCACTCTCCTATTGCAAAAAATAGATAAATTATAAGAAGAACTAAGATTTCATTATTAGTTGCATAATTATTTAAGTTGTATGAGTGAATTTTGAGTTGTAGAGTGATTTTCAATGATTTTTCAAGATACTACATACAAAGTTGATTTTTTTTTGAAAAAAATGGCTCAAAAAGAAAGATAGTTGATTGCACACAAGTAGTAATTAAGGAACCTACTTCATAGACAAAAATCCATAGCTCATTTGTTGAAGAATGGATACATATTTTAACTAGTTCTACTACTGAACAAACTACAAATGATCATGCTTTTAGAGATCCATATGCATTCTATAGAGATGTGAAGGTTCCAAATAGAAATGGATATGAATTGTTCTGGTTATTCTATAAGAACAAAATTGAGAAGGTTCCATTCTGCAACCCTTGGGTCAAAAACTTGGGCAAGTTGATCATGTCATGAGTATTTGTGATGTTTGCTTGGTGAAGGCTCTAATCAAATGCTACAATCTAGTAAGCAAGTCATTCCATAGGAGAGATAGAAGAATTTTCCTACCCCTAGATAAGGAGACATTCATAGAGGCATTTGATCTGGGAGGCCCAATGTTATTGCATATTGACATTGATGAATTAAACCAAGAATTTAAAGAACCAAAAGAATTTTTATATGGGCCAAGAAATGACAAGGCATATCCCCATGTCTCATAAAAAGAAGCGATAAATTCCAAAGAAGAAGGAAATAGAAAAGATTATGCCTCTTGAGTTCTTCCAGAGGTACTTCCAGAATATTGTCTTTGGTCTAAACAAGTTCCTAGGTTTAGATGGAACCATGAATGCCCTTGGAGGACATTATGTTATGGATTTGAACATTCAAGACCCCAACACCAATTTTGGGTACGATTATGTCACATACATAATTGACAAGATCCATGAGGAGATCACTGCTACTTAGTAAGGACATTTGGAGAATTTTAGGTTCCCATATTATTCAATGATTATGCATCTAATTATGTTAAAAAATGTTGATGCATTTGATCAAAGTTTCAAGTCCACACAAGAATGGGGAGAAATATTATGAGTGAAAAGGTGGAAAAGGGTATGGAAAAGATTCTATCCATATTCAAATTTCATTTCTTTTTATAATTATTTTGTTCATCCTATGTTAAAAATTATAGGAATGATGAATGAATGAATTCTTAGAAGTGTTAGAAAGGTTGTTAAACATAAAATGTGTTTTGATGTTGGTAAAAAATTAACACATGAATGAGGAAGTGTCTTTTTATTTGAGGAATATATTGTTATTAGAATTTATGGTTTCCCTTAGCCACCCCACATTCTACCCAAATATGTCCCTAAGAGACTAGGGTTTGTAGAAGTGTTTTGGCAACTAATTTCACCAAAGAGAGAATACCTAGGTAAACTTGTCAAGATGGGAACATTCTTGTGTAGATTCACCATGGTAGGAGACTTTGAGATAGGCAAGAATTCCATTGAGGAAATTGATGCCTATTTGAGAGGTTATAAATTGCCAATAGGGCCTGCTAGAACATATGACCCTTGTAATGTAGTCAAACATGCCTTAAAGAGTATGAGAGGATACACTTTACCTCCTACAAAACATATGCGGGAAGAGAATGACAATGCTGACAAGTTAAATAAGGATATTTGGAGGAAGAGAATGATTAAGTATAGGGATGTTGTCATCTTTGAGAAGAAAATGAAAAAAGAAGATCCATCCTTCAAGGGATTCTATCCTAAAGAAGACTATTGGTCAAAATTGGATGTGTATAGAAAATTTTGATGAAACAGTAGCACAAGTACCTATGGATATAAGGAAGAAGGTTGACCCTAAATATTTTGATGAAGAGGATCAGCCTGAAAGCTTAGAGTGGGTAGAGCAAAGAAGTAAGAAACAAAAAATGGTGGAAGTGCCATAGAAGGCTCAAAAAAAGGCCCTACAAATTCTACCAAGGGTTAGTCAATACTTTGATGATATTAGAAGGATATATTTAGTATCTCATGCATTTGAGGATGAACAAAGGGCCAAGAAGATATAGTTGCAAGCCTAGATGATTGATGATAGAATCATAGAAGCAACTAAGTTCATGAGTGATGATAACTTCATCAAAACTAAAAAGTTTTAAATATTATTATTTAAATTGAAACAAAATGAATTTTCCTTATAGATGAAACTAGGTGATTCTAATGAGTTAGTTGTTGAGTTAGTTTAGAAGCTACAAGAATATGATCCTGCCAGTGAAACCCTCATTGTGGAACAAGGAAGAGACCTAGTAAGAAGTAGTGTCGTGTTTGTTTTCCTAGGATAGTATATTAATTCATATTTTGCATTAGACCAAATGAGAATGCAAGATATGTCTATCTCATTTGAAGATGAAAATTAGCTTGGAGAGCTAAGAGGCTCTAGATGTAACATTGATGCCTAGACAATAGCAATATGGAGTTTAGCTCTAGAGGAGTAAAAGCCTGTTCTAATGGAAATCAAGGAATCCCCAAGGGGGAATGTTATTTTTTGGAATGTACACTCCACCTCTAGTAGCCAAATTTATGGGATGTACACTTTATTGGCTCTATTGGGTAAGAACAAGATGGATACCCTTTAAGTATAGTTAGAGGGAGCTTATGAGAGATACATTAAAACTAGGAGCTATGAGTAAGAGATGAAGAAGACCTATATCTTGGAGCAAAAGACCCTTAGGATGGAAAATAAGGTAGCAACATTAAAGAACATTGTTATAATAGCTATGGAAATTCATGACAAAGGTGTATAGACAGAGGGCCATGTACCTAAAATAGGGGAAGTATCAAGCCAAGTGATGGAGGTTGATGAAGAAGAAAATTTGAAATCAAGCAAGGAAATAGAAATCCAAACAATCAAGAACTTGTTGATTCATAAAATAAATGCATTGAAACAAGTCTCACAAAATGTACATAGCAACTACATTGTATTGCAAGGAGAAGAGTATAGATGTTTAGAGGGTTTTGCCTTATTATCTCCACCTTTTAGAACATGGCATCCATACACTCCATTTTTTTAATAATTTAGTACCTATGCTAGTATAGAAGAAGTATCTACCTAAAGTAACCATTATAAACACAAGAAAAATGATAAACAAGGTGAAAGATCTGAATAGTTTCTTTGTTGGCAAAATCCAACTAACCTAGAATAAGATGAAGATAATTGCCACAAGAACACCAAATTTTTTGCCTACAATTTTGTAGAATGATGGAAAAGTTAAGGAATGGGTAGAATGGTCAGCATCTTTTGATATCAAATTTGGATAATCCTAGATTCCTAGGTTACTATAATGATGACGTGGGTGTAGCAATAGTATATGATTTAATTAACATGCTTTATAGGTTAGAAATAGAGATGTCTAAAATAATTGTAGAGGTGAAGGCAATAATTGATGCCAAATGGAATAAATGCCTTGAAGAATTGGATATAGTTAGGGATGTCATCTAACCTGACATAGATATAGATATTTCCATATGGGAAGTCATTGCAAATATCAAAGCCCTACCATCTGGTGATAGTGATTAAGCAATGCTAACATGTAATCAAGGATGTAGTTAGAGGTAAAGGAGATAAGAGAATGGAAAGGAAAGTGATAGGAGGTTGAAGACTAACATAATTTTCTTAAAGACACTTGCATAAAGTGCCACCTGCCAATTGTGTAACTACATCTAGTTTTTTATTCAAGTAGATAGAATTTTTGTAATGTACCAATGTAAAATATCTTTTTATTTTGTTTTCAATAGTTTTTTGACATGTGTCCTCCCATCTGAAGCTTTTTGCAATCCTTTCTATAAAGGGTTATCCAAGATGTGGAGTTGAGGTCCAAAATCTCTATAATTTTCAGTGTTATGCTATTTTTTATTCAGTGCAGTTAGCTTTGGTGTCAATGTTATAAGTTGTATTCAATTTTGCAATCAAGGAATACTAGTGAATCTTGAATGGCATTCTATCATATTCTAAATTATTCTTGAGTTATACCAGTAAAAGTATTGTTTTCAAGGAAGATTAATACAAAGAAAAGTTTTTCCATATCTATGTCTCTAAATTTTGTCTCCATTTTTATATGCTAGTTATTTTGGGATTGAATGAGCAAGGTTCATATAATTCAATGCAGCTAGGATGAGTTGTATATCAATTTTTTCTTTCCTTTTTCAATGAATTAAGTAAATGCTTCAATAAATTGATAATGTTTCTAGTCATATGAGAGATATATTCATAAGAATGGGGTTTAGGGTTAACTATTGATGATTTAATTATAAGGAAATTAAATAGATCAAATTTTTCTGGTTAGACTCTATGTAGCAATGGATAAGAAACTGATCATTAGTTTAGATGCATATTGAAGAATTCATATGATTGCACAAAGAACAAATTTAAATCGAAACAAATTTTAGTTTTCTATATGAAGAAGAAAATTGTTGGTCAACACTTATTTACAATAGTTCTCTGTGTGTTATAGTTAGCTATTGTTGCCAAGAATTATTTGCAAAGCTAAGAAGAACTGTGACCATTTTTGCTATAGGGAATAGATTTGAAGAAAATAATATCAATGACTAAATTATGAAGAAAGTATTTAGTATCCAATCATTCCATCCCTATAGTACAGTGACCTAGGCCTCGCAAAACCTAAAGTGTAGAGACTCCTTGTGATTTTATTAAATGTTGGTCTAGATCTGAAGAGATTTCGATTGAATATAGGAAGTGGCTAACCCTTAGACTGAAATTTTTCCTCTACATCCTAGTATTAGGTCCTTATCAACCTAGTAGTTTTTAGACTCTGATAGTAGGTGTCAAAGTTTCTAAGATCTTCCATACAATTTGATCTTCATATTTAGCTCCATCACAATCCTTAATTCCTATGATGATTTTTGATATTTTGCAAAAATAACTTCTTATAGATTTATCTTCCATCAATTTATCTTCTTCAAATAAACATATAAAATTTTGTAATCTAACATTTTTAGCATTCTTATCACATTCATAAGTAGATTCCAAAGCTTTCCAAATTTCATATGATAATCTTAAATCTTTTACTTGACTATAGTCATTTTTTGGAAGGGTTTGTTGGAAATATAAGAGGAGTAACTATGGGGGGTGGGGAAGGGGTGTGAATCAGTTACCACTAAACTAAATCATAGATCCCTTGGATGTCAACGATAAAATTAAAACTGATAAAATTTGTTCCTACTAATACTCGATAAACACATAAAAAATGTTGTAACTTGGTAAATGCAAAGTGTGAATTACTTTAGTAAATTTTAAGGTGTTATCAATGATTGGTTGCAAGCATGAAAGAAATAACATGAACACATGAGCCACCATGATTTAATATGGAAACCCAATTTGGAAAAAACCACCAATGTAACTAGTTACTATTTTTCAGTCTTCTGAAGTGGGCCCTATTAGGAGCCAACCCTATTAAAGGTTACAATACACATTGTTAGGTGTGACCCTATTAGGAGTGGCCTTGCAAAAGGTCTTGAAACAATTCAAAGGAATTTTCACCTTGTTAGAGGATTTACAAATGGCTATTAGACCAACTCTGATGGGGACACAACCCAAGCACAGAATGGACACAACAGGAAAGGGAAAATTTTATTAACTATGAAAATATGCTAGTACACTTAGTGCAGAGAAACAAACTACAAAACATGCCCTATGGGCTTACAATAGCATAAATCTGGAGATAATTTCTTCTCCCAGTACCTTCTCTCAAACTCCACTCCGAACTACCTTTTACAATGCCAAAAATGTTCTTAAATAGACCTCGAAGGGTTAAGGATTAGGAATACATTCTATAAAGTGATAGTTGGCATCCACCAACCAAATAGAAGGCTCTAGAAATTGCTTTAGAAGTTGGTGCAAAATTAGAAGAATCCAGAAACAATAACCAAACTTTTGGGAGGCATAACTTTTGAACTGTAGCTTCGATTGACGAACCGTTTACATTTTCAAAAAGCTCTCGAAGCACTCTATAGCCCTATGGACCAGCTCCAATCATCCCCCATTTTTCAGCCCTGTACAAGTTTATTTAATTCCCTGAACTTGACTTTGAAGCATTCTTGGGAGGTCTCTAAAAACCAAAAAACTGTGATAACTTTCAAACCGTGCAGCCTTTTGACCTGACTCTTTTTCTGGAATACTCTAAATTACAATTTTAATCCTCCCTCCAATTTACACCTTATAATATACCATAATTATGGTTCAATTACATAGTCCTATTTTTTTGGTATTTACACGTATCCCAAGGTGCTCAAATACTCTAACCTAGAACACTAATAGTGGAACCGTGAGAGTTGGAACCTTTATTTGACCCAAATGGGTATCCAAAAATGAAAACACATGAAACAAAAACTATGTCTAGGTACATTTTTTTGGGTGATATAGGATTGCCCTTATACCTCTAGATGATCCTACATCAAACTCTGTTAAGAGATTTTAGATCACTGCTACAATGGTTAGAGGGTAACTAACTTGATTGTGATGCAACTAAATTAATAATTACAGATCTATGATTTGATTCATACTTGATCCTTCCTGATCAAATAATTCTTTTTTGCATCACTAGTATATCTCTTTATTCTTCAAGTTCACTTCCTTTTCTTATCTCTTTCAAAATTTTCAACTTGCACACACCACACTTGAAATCACAACTTGACCTTCTACTTATATGTTTCAAATTGTCAAGTCAACTCAAATATAAATTAAAATAACCAATATTCATCACCTCAGTTGGCTAGGTAAAATAATTAATCTTTATATGCCAAAACAATAAAATCCTTTGGTAGCCAACCCAACTCAGTAGAAACTAATTCTAAAGCAATTTCTTGTGTAAACAATAAAGGCTCGGTTAACACTGTGAGCTTGCAAAATTCCTTTGGTAACCAAGTGAACTCAGTTAGCACTAAATCTATTCAACTTTCCCTTCATTATTTGAGTGAGCTCAGTTAACACTCTTTTCTACTTAACTTCCTTCAATGCCTGAGTGAGCTCAATAGAAATTGACTTCTACATAGAGTAAACTTAGGAATGCTTGGTAGACTAGGAAAACTATCTTCACTGACCAAGTGAGCTCAGCATGCACTAACTATCAACTAATATGACATTTGTGTAACATCAAGGACAACACATAATTAATCAATTGTATCCAACAGGATTGTCAAAAGTGCATCCCTAGCAAGCATGTTACACATGAATAATTCTCTATGTCTTTTAGTACAATCTTCAATCTTTTCTTCTTCAATCACTTCTTTCTCATTTTTAGTAATCATCCAATATCTTGGACTCATGCATAGAAAATGTGTCTTCATCTTCTCTTTCCAACTATCATAGTTGGTCCCATCAAACTTTGGACTATCCTTTCTAGAATGACTCACCATAGATCTCCTTAAGCTATTAATATTTTCCTTCAAGGATTTTATGCTCTAATACCAATTGTTAGAAACTAAATTCCACCAATATAATTGAGAGGGGGAGTGGGGTGAATCAATTATCCAATTAAAACAACTCTTATTAACATTATTAAATTTGAAACATGTAATCAGAAAGTGCAATAACCATACTTAATAACACTAGATATGTTAACTAGGGAAGCCCTTGATCAGAGGGAAAACATTGGTGGGGATGGTACCCAAAAAATGATGTACTAATATACAAGTTACTTGCAAAAGGATAGACCTTGTTAGGAGTTAATGAAATATATTCCATACATATTAGTCCCTATTATGATACTTTAAATCCCTATGAGGTGATTCCAACCATATTAGGAGTTATGTTAAACCTATTAAGAGTTGTGGAAGGCAAAACGACCCATTTTCCAAAGAGCTTTAGGGGAAAGCCAACCAAATTCACTGTTCAACTATCCTTAGTATTATTCCTTTCAGAAAAACACCAAATGATCAACTATCCACTACCACACTTTTCAAATACAATTACCTTTCTCTTTCATGGTAGCTTTGTTTCACTAAACACTTCTCCAATATCAATACTAGATCCACATACATCACATAAATCCCTTAGACTTGTCAGTCACATGTAATTCACACTTGCAATTTTCTTACATTAATACTTCATATCTTTTAATCACAAGGAAAAGAACTTTCCTTTATACCAAGTCCTTAAATTAATTTATTGAGTTGACCTTGAGGCTTTATCAATTTAAAATTACAATAGGACCACTTTAAGATAAAATAAAACACATTATATTACATCTTTTCATAATTACATAACACTACCAACTCATAGTCTTCATAAATCTTCATGTGTATATTCTTAGAATTCACACTCAATTACATTATTATTGTGATGTCTTCTACCTCTATCTAACTATACTTAACCAAATTCTATCCCTGTTAAGAGATATAATCCAATTACCAAAGATGATTTCTTAGGAACTCTGTATATGTACTATCTTTAGTAATTCTTGAATAACTAATACCAATCTTCACCTTTTTGCATGTGCACTTAACCACATTATCAAGGCACTCTATAAAACATATTCTTAACTATGCTTGACCTTATCTTTGATCCTTGAACCTCGTAATCCCAATCTCTATTTTTTTCTATATTATTCTTTATGGAATAACCAATATGTTGACATCAATTAAAAATAGTTCCATGAATGCAACATATGAGTTGTTAGGTTGCTTTATAATTCAAAAACATATGATCATGCTAACAATTTCCTAGATACATTAGCAATGCCAAGATCCTCTTCCATAAGAATATCATCATCATTCATGCCAACACAAACTCCCTCTTTCCTTTCATTCCTAATAGCTTGAAGCAAAATCTGAAATATTCATGATTCAAAAAAAAATCTAGATCCCATTTTATATTAATCCAATAGATTGTAATTTGTCTTTCAATCCATGCATGTCTCAAGAATTATCACTACTAGACAAGTTTGATTGAAAGTATTTAACATAAATGAAAATATGGTTTCTAATTTCTTCAATCAATCCATACAACCAAGGAATTATACCTTAATAAGACTGATCAACAATTGATAAGCTTGATTAAACTTACAAATTTATATAGTTTAGGAATTAAGGAATCAAAATAAATAGGAATAGAATGAACAAAATTGGACTTTATTAACAATGTATTTCAAAATATTGAATTTTCTTAGCTACCGACAACCAAAGGAAAATTTAAATCTTATATTTCTTCCATCCTCTTGACTCTCTTTTAATAAAACACAACTCCATTTTAAAATACATTCTTGGAGATTATAGAATGTTCAACTATCCTATTTAACCTACTAGTTACATTATCTCTCATCAATTTCACCAATTACATATTTGGGGTATCTTGCATAATTATATCTTTTACAATATTTGAAACTTTAAAAATCTTAAATTAGGTTTACATGATCATTTATACCTAGGCCATACTTAAAATTTAATGCATCTAAAATTAAAATAATAAGATTTTAATAGTGTTAAGGTGTTCAACACCAATAAGGGGCAAAGAGTGTATTTCCTTGTATTTTGTTCTCCTTTATAATTTAAATTTTGTATTGGTGCCCTTATTCCTTTGGTTTATAGCTAATATAATTTGTATTATAGGTGGAATCATATTACAGGATTCCCTCTTTCCCTCACATACATATGTTGAATGGCTTAGTGGCTTGAAAGAGCGGATACCTGCAATCCTATAAAGTGTCTCCCTTTTCCCCCTAATTTTTTTGGTGAACATAGAATCATAACTCTTTCTTATCAGAGTTTGATTATTTACATTATTTTTTTATCTTCTTTTGGTGAACCTAACTTCTTCCTCCCTCTTTTTTGTTTTTGGGGTTGGATCTCTCTTATTTGTCTTAGGTGTTTAGCTTATTTTGGAGTTAGATCTAATCTTCTTGAGTGCTTAGCTCTTATTTTCACTTATGGAATTATTTTGGTCCATCATATTTTTAATGGTTACTATTATTCCTGAATTATTTACTATATTTATGATGTTTATGCAAGTTTCTATCACTTCATGTTGTTCATTTCTTTACATACATTTCTTAGGTATGTTCTTTATAGATACCAAACACACAATTTCTAGATAAGCTATATTTTAAGATTATCATTAGACTTTAATGTTGCTTTCTTATTTATATTTTAGATGGAAATATATATTTCATTATTAATCCTCCTAATTCCAACTCTAATCCTATGCCCTCTCTCCTTAATAATCAGATCTCTTATTTTCACCATATTCAATGTATGATTCATGATCCTGATATCTCTCAATTTTTAAATGAGCCACCTATTCTATCATCTCCTTGTACCTCTAAAAATTATATTCACACCACTTCTCCTAAAATTCCTCCCTAAACTACCTCATTATTATTCTAACACTACATTCTCTCCTTCTACCATCCATTGTACTCATACTACAGATTATAACATTATTACTCAACAAGGTTACAAAGGTTTACGTCTTGGTATTAATGAGCATGGTATTAGGAACCCTATTGACCCTCATACACAACATCATACAAGAGGTCTTTCATGTTCCTTCTTCTTCTTCTCCTACACCTTGACCTCCTTTATACCTTATTCTTGCTATTCTACATTTTTCTAGTATTGATACTAGGGAAGCTTTAACCTTAAGGGTTCATCATTACCATTTTTAGGCTCCTACCTTACAATATCAACCATCAATTTTGAATGTTGTTTCTATATTTAAATATCCTTTTAGCTACACTAATAAACATTCGCTTCATTATTTTATAGAATATATTATCTTATTCATGGTAACATTGAAAATGGTAAACTTTATTATAGACTAGATATTTACTCTATTCTTTGTAATAATTCTTAGCATATAAAACCTTTATTGTCACCACTCTCTATTGTTTTCTAATAACATGTTATGAATGGTACAATGGACCTTTTTCCTTTTTCACATTCACTAGGTGGAAAGGGTAATCCTTTCTTGGGATCTATTTTGGTTATTTGATACCTTAATATCCTTTCTTGAATGACACATATTTAGTATTGGAAGAGCTTCTTGTGTTATCCCATTTCCTTTTTATCCTTTTTAGGTGTGGTTTTTAATATAATTAAATTGATTGGTTGAATAAATTGATCTTTTTACTCTACATATTATAAGGATATCACTTATATGGTTATTGTTTCTTCATATTATCTCTTCCTATAGGTATCGCATGCTTCTCCTTTATCTTTTTTCTCTATAGATTTTATTATTATCTTTCATTATGAAAATATTTTGTTACATTTAGGATTATCTTTCTTTTTCTTAACAAATTTCTTTTGATATCTTGGATTCTAATGTTTCTCATTAAATATTCATGTATAGCTTACATCATATGTTATATATTCTCTTAGCATCTTATGATGTTTAGAGTAGGCTATCATCTACATCTTTTAATTGATTTATCCTTTTATGGTATGTCATTAGCCTACTGGTTGTTGATATTGGATATTTTGTGCATAACCATTGGTTGTTTCCTACATATTTATATGTCATGAGATATTGTGGCATAATCTTACCATAGACTGTCTTTCTTATTTCATACTTGAGGAGCAAGGCCTTTTGTATATTATTTCTCTATCCTTATCTAAAGGACTGACTTTTTGTTTGACCAACTACTAGCCTTCCCCTTCAGAATTCATGACATGGATTAATTGCCTCCTATATTCTATAAGTCTAGTAGTTGTATTGGGCATTAATAGGTCAATCTTTTTGTGCAACAACAAATCTAGCTTGTAACAAGTGGTATTAGAGCTTGGTTACAGGTTTGAATCTCCTCAAGTTTCCCCTTTTGGACTAACTGCTAGCCTTCCCATTTAGGATTCATGACATGGTTTAACCACCTCTTGTGTTCTATAAGTCTAGTGGTTGTATCAAGAATTAATAGCTCAATCTTTTGGTGCAATGACAACTCTAGCTTGGAACACTTTCCTTGGTAGGGTGGCATTTTTTTTTATGTGACATTCTTTTCCTATAAGGAATGGTGTTTTTATCATGACTCTCTCTTAGAGTTCCATGTCCTTGATTAGCACTCTTTCTTTATTTGCAAACTCATGTCCACAGTTAGCATTTTCCCTTACTATGTGTTTTAGTTCATCATCCTTCTTCCAAGGATCCCTATTTCACCTATACACAAGGGGCTAAATAAGTGCATCTGTGTCCTTCTTGAAATTGATCTTTGTTCATGACACTCCTATTGAAGGTATATTTTTTTATACAAGATTTCTTCATTTTAAGGTCTCTTCTCATTTATGATACATTGCTTCATAAATTATCTATATTCTTAGCTTATAAGACATAGTTCTCTTTGCTAAGCTTATGGTATACATTGGGTTTAAAGGATATGTCCTTATTAATAGAAGTAGTTATCCTTGATTATCATCCTTAAGATGTCTATGGATATGTAGTCATCCTAAGGAGGGGAAATATATATGCACTTTTTGTACATGGTTTCCATGAAGTGCAAATACATATGTTGAGTATGACTTGGAGTACTTTAGCCTTGTCCTCTAGGTATAATTTTTAGGTTACCCTCAAAGTTATGCATTATGACTTCACATCTCTTTTTCATACATGAGAACATATATGAAAACTCATATATATGGATAACACAAGTACATTTTCTAAGTCCTCCACAATATAAGTGACATCTCTTCATCTCGAGAAAATGCATCTTTTTTGTTTTTATTTTTTGCTAAATCATGTTGAGCAATCATTTTGGATAATGACAAAAAATAATATCCTTATGAATTTATATCTTGAAAATTTGATCTAGTTAACCAACTCCAAGGTTCTTGATGGTTATTTTTAAACCTATTGGGTAGCTCAATTGAATATAGATGTGTTTGTTTCCAAAGATGCCTTTATAGGTATCTATAAATTTTGTAGAAATTAAAAATTATATGACCACAAACCAATATATTTTTTAATATTTTTGAATTTTATGATGAATGGAAATTTCTAACAATTCAACTATATGAAATCATATTGTAAACATGTGTTCAAAAGAAAATTACTGAAATAAGGTAACAAGAAATAAATGAAAATTGCTAAAAATGAAAATACTAATGGACAAAATTTATAGTAATAATGCATCTAGAAATTAAATTTTTGAAAGGATAAAGAAGGAAAACAAATTAGGAGAAGCACACCCTTAACTCCACTAATGCAATCATTGAAGGAACTAATAAAAGCCATATGATGTTTAATAATTCATCAAATTATGCAGTCATAGAAAGTGTGCACACAAGAGACAAAATGCTATGGAAAAACTATAGAATGGTCATTTCTCCAATTCACTACAATAGATGAATTATGCTAGTAAATATGAGAAAGACTAAAAACCAAATAATTGTACAAGTGTTGAAACACAATAAGACTATTAGCTTTGATGGAACCTAAAAATTTAAGTGTTTTTATTAAATTTCACAATTTTGGGGCATGGCATTAGGTAATATTTTAATTTCTCTATTATTGAACATTTAATAACATTGAATTCCAATTTTGTGAATTAGGACTAAGTTCAAGTTTTTTTCAAATTTTGTGACTTCGAGAAGGGAGATATTCTTGATGATCAATTTTGCAATTTGGACATTAATGGTTCTCTAATAGTCTGTAGTTCCAAAAATCATGAAGGGACATTAATTTCATCAATTGATTGATAGAAAAGGTTAAGTCAATGATTCTTTTCTATTCTCCCAACTTCTTTTAATATCAAATTGGATTTACAAATGGCTCATGCTAAAGATTTAAGGAAAATAAGATCAGTTAATGTGCTTTGTCTCGCTCATGGTTATAATGACATTTAGTGGGTTTATTCTTCTTCAAAAAACATTCTTGTGTAGTTTTTATGTGTTTTTTTTGCAAGACAAAAATTATGGGGCACCAATACAATCACATGATGAAAATAAAGTACCACACCCACTCCTACAACTTGAATTAACCCTAGACTAGGAGGATCAATTGGACATCACTAGAAAAATGTATGAAATTGCATGGGATTTATGTACAACATATGGCCAGTATCAAAGTAACTATCATGAAATTATAATGGAGGAAGAAATAGAGGAAGCCTTGAACATTCTAATGGGAGTTCTAGATAAAGAAGTTGCCTTGTGCTTGGAAGAAATGCTCGACATGATGCAAGAATTATAATTCTCTTTTGTTTTCTTTTTTATTGTAATTAATTCATAACAAGTTGCAATTAGGATGAAAAGGCCTAAATATTTTTGCTTCCTTTCATGTTTTATAAGAAATATTACCAAGGCCTTATAGGAGTGATAGAGACATAGAAAAAAACATACTTAGAAAAGTAATTTTTTGCATATATAAGCATGTATAGTGGTGTAGATACTACAAATTTTTATATCCCAATGGTACTCTTTTTTCTAAATTAATACAATATACTCTGTTCATCTCCAAAAGATAGGGAATTGGTCATTTAGTTTTCTAAATTTTATTCTTCATTGGATTCACACTATTTTCAGGTAGAATTGAGGCAAGCCTTTGAGAAAAAAATTTGTATTCTTATGTATGTTTTGAATAAGTCATCTTCATTACAAAGTTGAAATCAATTATCTAGGATTTTTAGATTATTCTTAGTTTATCTTCTTATTAGTTGATGGTGGTGTGGTTGTCTCTAAAATATAAGATTTATTCAATAATTATAAAAGTTGACTCTCTTCTCCAATTTGGAAGACATCTTTCATATTTGTAATTCAAAAAATAGAGGACAACTTTGTGGAAGATAAATAATCAGTGTGCTCCCACTTTCATGCCTTGCATTACAAATTTACGCAATTGATTTAAGATTTACCCCTTTATACCTTACAAATACTTACTACTATAATCAATTTATCCTTGATAACCTTTTCCAACTCAATAATATTGTTAAGTCTACACTTTATTCATTATTCCCTTTATTAAACCAAAGGTACAAACACCTAGGTCTTGTAGAGCTTGAAGTGTGGAGGTTGAACAAGTAAATATTCAACCTTCTTCATTGATAAAAATTGCATTAAGTTTCCCAACATTGAGTAGGCAAGCTCATATGAATTCAACCAACAATTTTGTGCACCAATAGATTGGGGAATCTACTTGTGAGATTTGTTACAACTTGATTTGTGGAAATCATCCTGATATTCTACAAATCAAGGATAGAGTAAAATATCTCTAAACTTTGTTGGATAGTGAAAACCATAATTTTGCTTCAAGAAAAGTTGGCAACTCTACTACTTGTACATTGTTATGAATAACTGGTTGTTCATATTTGAGAATCAAAAAGCTGATAGACATCTATCCTTGAATTTTATGTGGGGAAGGAGGTCTATATATTTTGGACAATAGTTGCAATATAATCTAGAAAAGAGAAGTAGAAAGAATAAGAAATAAGTAAATATTTCATTAACAAGGTATAAAAAATTACCAAATAGTGAAAAGGATTTATTTGATGATGACCAGATAATGCCCATCATGAAAAGAACTCTTTTTCTGATTTAAATGTAGCTAGACAGTTTGAAGCTTATCAAGTTGGTAATGAGTCTAGTGAAGAACAATATGATGAAGAAACAAATTAGGACTCCTAGAAACTTATAGAAGCATTATAAATTTCATTATCCTTAAGAAGGGAAACAAAGGTATTAAGAAGCATCTGAGATGAATTGTTGCAAAAATTTGGCTTGAGAAAGGATGGTATCACTACACCAAAACATATTGAAGATAAGATTAATAAGGACAAAGGTTAGTCATTCAAATATAAACCTCCTCATAAAAATGCTTCTTTTAATACTATGCATAGAAATCCATTATATATAAATGAAGAAAGGAATCATTTTGCTAACTAAAATAAGGATTAGATGAATAGAGATGGATATAATTAGAGGGATAATATTGTTAATAATTAGAATAATAACCAAGGAAATTCTAGGAGATTCAATTTTAATCAAAAAAATCAATGGGTGAGAGCCCCTATGAATATATGATGATAAGAAAATACATTTCACAAGGATAACAAGATACCCTAATCCTATATCTAATGATTTGAGAACTATTATAACAAAATTATCTAGGGAAGAAGACCAGTCTATGGAAATGCATGTCATTAATCTTAAAATTACACTTGAGGAATTAGAAGATAATAATGAGGATGTATTCATAAAACTATTTTTTTAGTCCCTAACTAGTGTTGCAGAATGGTATAGAGGTTACTTGATAATTATATAACAAGTTGGAAAGATTTTATAGACACATTTCTTAATCGATTTTGGAATCACACTAACACATATTTTCCTTCTCATGAATTAACCAGCATAAAAAAGAACTCCATTGAGATAGTCTTTGAATTTAATAAAAGATTCAATAAAGTCCTAAATAGGATCCTCCAAAATATTAGACTTGTTTATTCTTTTCTTATAAACTTTTATTTAAGTTCCTTTGAAAGTAAGATAGACTATGAGATAAGCTCACATAGACGTAACACACTACATGAAGCCTTTAATGTAGCAATGAAAATTAAAAATGATAAAAGAGCTAAAGGTTGGATTGAAAAAAGAGAGGATCCTAGGTTGTTTGGTCCCAAGGACCCTAAGAAAAATAAGGAGGAAGGTATGATAGACAAGATCTTAGGGATGATTAAGGATTTGTACATGAAGGGTAAAAATGATGAAATGAAAAATAACTAACCTTAAAACAAGCTAGAAAAATAAAGAGTGCAGGATATGCCTTACACTACAACATGGAAATATGGAAAACCTATCAAGCACACTATTACTCCTAATCCTCTCAAGATAATTAATTATTATGTTGAGAATGGCGCATGGTGTGAAGCATGTAGAATGCCACATTCTTCTAAACAATGCTTTGTTGTTAAGAAAGTTTTTATAGTGACCTTCATTGTGGATATGAACCACAAATAAATGTATTATTTGTAAAATCCATTTGGGGAGAAGGATCCTTAGAAGATGAATATATGTCTAATGTTAATACAAGAAGAATAAGATAGATGGACCATAATGTTCTCTCAAATGAAGAAGAACCAATCAAAAGAATAACAAGAATTAAAGAAAGAAAGTCCCTCACAATCATTGCAGTTGAACAAGCCAAGAGAAATTATAGATTGAGGAATAGAATGATTAATCTAGACCCTAAAATAAATGACAAACCTTCTCTATGAAATGGGATTGCAACAAATAAGCCTCCTCAAAACATCTCACAAGAAGGGTCAAGTATGGATCAATAGGCACTAGGTAAGTAGTAGGTGATTAATTATTTTATTTCAAATTCTTTATCTCAATTAAAAGTTTATGTCCCATTTTTAGAAGTTGTGAAAATTCCTAAATATGGAAAAGAAGTTTTAAATATTATATTAGAGACTAATAAAGGTAATGAGGAGAATCATATTGAGGGGATTACACATGTTATTTATCTACTGACCAATGTTAATGAAACTATCCCCCAAGTAGACTTCTTTTATTTGACTCTTCATATAAATAATAAGTTAGTTAGGAATTTTATGATAGATTCAAGAGCTTCTATGAATATTATGCCTATTGAAATTATGGTTGAATTAGGATTGAAAGTTGACATACCTTATGGTAAGTTCTACATGATGGATAATAGATTTGTCCCTGTTATTGGGGTTGTTAAAAATGTTGACTTTAGGTTCCCCTCTTGTCTTGACATTTCATATAGGATAGGCATATTTGTGGTTGATGTCCTAGCCTCCTATGGTATGTTACTCTCAAGACAATGGTCAAATATGGTTGGAGGGGGCATATGCAATTGGATTTATCTTATGCAATAATCCTTATAAATGGTAAAATTATAAGAATTGATAAAGAACCTAGGTTTGAGTTTATCATCAAAAATTCTCACCCTGACATAATTTTTTTTTGTCAAATGAATATAGACAATTTTCAAATAAATGTTATCAAAACTATCTAAAGTGCAAGGAATTTTAGTATTCTTATACAGGAAGAAAGTGAAGGAATATGACATCTCCATTTTGATGGAGCATGTAGTAAAGAGGGAAATGGTGCTAGAATAATTTTGACATCCCCTTTAGGTAAAACTTTCAAGTATGCATTCCCACTTAATTCTAAATGTTCCAATAATGTTGTTGAATATGAAGCTTTAATTTTAGGGATTGAAATAGAAAAATATCATAAAATCAGGTTTCTATTAGTATTTGGTGATTCTAAACTAATTTTATACCAAAAATGAAACAAATTTGTGATAAATGTTCTAGACTAAAAATTTTAGGAATTATTTATGGGATTTGATTGAATATTTTGATGCCTTCTCAATCACTTGGATAGATAGGGATGATAATTCTCTTGTTGATCTAATGGATAATATAGTTGTAAAACAATTTGACATGCCATTAAAAGATATAGTTTAGGTGGAAATAAAGAACAAGCCGTTTGTACCAGACAATATTTATAATTGGTCAGTTTTTGAAGATGACAGGGACTTGTTTAAATTTTTAACATCTTAGGAGAATTATCAATATACTAAGATTGATTAGAATGGGTTGGTCAAAAGTTAGGATGGAAAATATACCATTTTGGTTGAGGTGTGTTGGAAAATGAAGATGGGGTAACTGAGAGGGGAGGGGTGAATCAGTTACCACAAAAACATTTTCAAAAGTCCCAAAGATGCCTTAAACTTAGTTGCTGCTGCTACTCAATAAACATAAGAATTACTGCTTAAAACTTGATAGATGTTTAGTTAATTTATGAAGCATTTACTGAAATAAGCGATTATGCAAAAGAAAGTAATCATTAACACAGTAGACACCAGATTTACGTGGAAACCCAATATGGGAAAAACCACCAGCAACTAGTCACCAATTTTCACTCTTCTGAAGTGAGCCCTATTAAGAGCCAACCCTGTTAAAGGTTACAAAACACACTGTTAGGTGTGACCCTGTTAGAGGATTTAATCACCTTGTTAGGAGTGGCCTTGTAAGAGGTCTTTTGAACAATTCAATTGAATTGCCACCCTGTTAAAGGATTTATGAAATGGCTGTTAAAACAACTCTATTATGAGATTTTGGAATCATTGTTACAATCGTTAGAAAGCAACATTGAATGATCTAAAAATACATGCAACTTATCTTGCTGAATACAGATCTCAGTTTTGCTCCACAAGATCCTTACTGATCAAATATATCTCTGTAGCTCCAAGATTTCCCTCTGCTCAATTCTACTTAGGCACACGCAAGTCTCTTCCTTGCACTTCCTTGCACTATCCGTACATACTTTTTTTTTCTCTTTTTTTTTGCATCTTGAGCACCTCTTTATATATTATTCATAGTACCAGGTCGGCCCAACCAACTTGTCAAAATAATTCCAAAGTCGGCCTTGAACTAAAAAACAAAATTCTTCACTGGCCGACACTGCTCGGTCAATATAGAACAAAAACTTCCTTCCTGTGTTAACCGGCAGAACTCGGTAAAAACTACAATTACCGGGGAATTCGGTAAACCTGCCACTTCCTTTGGAAACCGACTGGACTCAGTAAAAGCTGTCTTCGACTACCAAGTGAGCTCGGTGAAAACTTGGCTTTCCTTAGCTTACCGTGCGAACTCGGTTAACACTAACCGTTCGCTACAAAATCCTTTGATACCCGAGTGATCTTGGTAAGAACTAAACTTTCCTTAGCTTACCGAGTGAACTCGGTTAACACTAACTCACCGTGTGACATACAGGAACGCTCGGTATACACTGCAAAAGGCTTTTACTGACCGACTGAGCTCGGTAGACTCTGTAAACTATTTTCCTGGTTGATAGAACTCGGTAGACTCTATCTGATAACTGATATGACATTTGTGTAACATCAAACACAATACACAATTATTTAATTGTATTCAACAATCTCCCTCTTTGGCATTGATGGCAACACAACATGTCATAGCAGAAATGAAATTTGAAAGCAAGTCTACTGCTACACAACACAATTAACAATTCTCCCTCTAAGATAGAGAACTCTCCTTCTTACAGTAATCTCCCTCTGTGAAGAAATTACTTAATCAAATTTCAGATTTCGGAAAAGATATGACAGTAAAACTCTCCCTCTTTGACAACACATGCCAAAGACCATCTAATTTCAAATGAATTTCATTGTACCTTTAGTACTGATTCATATGCAATATTTCTTTGATTTGTTGCATCAACTGATGATTGTTCAATTTTGTAAGAGCTGATGCATCACTAAAACTTATTTTAGTGAACTTCAGATAGGGGAATAACCCCTAACTTACCTCTGAGATACAAAAATGCATCCTTAGGTAAAGGCTTTGTGAATATGTCAGCAATCTGTTCCTTTGTATGTACATATTCCAATCTGATTTCCTTGTCTTGCACCAATTCTCTGACAAAGTGATACTTGATTGCAATGTGCTTAGTCTTAGAATGCATTACTGGATTTTTAGATATATTGATTGCACTTGTGTTATCACAAAACATGACGACTGGTTCCTTGATTTCCATCTTCATGCCTTGTAGCAATTGCTTGAACCAAACAATATTAGAACAGTTTACTGCTATAGCAACATACTCTGCCTCTACTATTGATTGAGCTGTACAGTTTTTCTTTTTGCTTATCCAAGAAACCAACCTCTTTCCAAGAAAGAATGCACCTCCACTTGTGCTTTTTCTGTCGTCAAGGTTTCCTGCCCAATCAGCATCAGTAAACACTTTTAAGTCTAGGTTTCCTCCAAATTTATACCATAATCCATAATCTTCAGTTCCTTTCAGATATCTCATTATTCTCTTGATTGCCATCATGTGATTTTCTCTTGGTTTGGCTGAAAATCTTGCCACAATTCCAACTGCAAGAGCAATATCTGGCCTAGTATGAACTACATATTGCAACTTTCCAATCATAGATCTGTACAATGTCTGATCTATTTCCTTTGAATCATCTTCTTTGGTAAGTTTTAGTCCAGTACACATGGGAGTTCCAACTGGTTTACAGTCTTCCATACCAAACTTTTTCAATATCTCTTTGATATATTTTGCTTGAGTGATGTAGATGCCATTCTTGTTCTGCTGAATTTGAAGTCCCACAAAGAATTTGATTTCACTGAACATTGACATTTCAAATTCCTTGCTCATTTGTTTTGAAAAATCTTTGCAAAGATCATCATTCCCTGTAAAAATCGTATCATCTACAAATATTTCTGCCAGGACAATCTTATTTTCTGGTCCTTCCTTGATATACAAACTACTGTTATCATTATTTCTTTGAAATCCAATTTGAATAAGATAGCTATGCAATCTTTCATACCATGCTCTAGGGGCTTGTTTCAGACCATACAATGCCTTGTGCAATTTGCAAACCATGTTCTTTTTATCTGGATCAATAAAACCTTCATGTTGTTCAATGTAGACCTCTTCATCCAGTATACCATTCAGAAATGCTGACTTGACATCCATCTGATAAACTTTAAATCCTTTGTAGGCAGCATATGCTAATAAGGTTCTAACACCTTCCAATCTAGCAACAAGAGCAAAAGTTTCTCCATAATCTATGCCTTCTTCTTGAGAATATCCTTTGCACACTAATCTAGCTTTGTTTCTTGATACTTTACCATTTTCATCCAACTTATTTCTGAAAACCCACTTTGTACCGATTACATTTTTGTCTTTAGGCCTGGGTATAAGAGTCCATGTTTTGTTCTTCTCTATCTTCTCTATTTCTTCATTCATTGCTTCAATCCAAATATCATTTTCTAATGCATCTTTGATAGTTCTAGGTTCAAAATCAGCAAGTAAACAAGTACCTTTCAACTTACTTCTTGTGATGGTTCCATCAGATTTATTTCCAATGATCTGATCTACTGAATGATGTCTCTTGACATATTTGGCTAGAACAGGTTCTTTTTCTTTTGGATGAATTTTGTCGTTATCTTCTTGCATTTCTCCTCCTTGCTCGGTTTGGTCTGGCTCGGTATCAACTAGCACAATATGTACCTGCTCGGTTACCTCAGGCTTGGTAATCTCTAACTCGGTATTTTTTGACTCAGTAGACGTTGGCTCGGTAGATGTTTCCTGCAACTCGGTTAGTGATGACTCGGTAGAAGAAGATTTTTGATTCTCAGATGTAGTTGATATTATATCTGAATCACTGAAGACGAATCTTTTGTAATCTTCTGGTTCTTTTCTGCTTTCTTCTTCAGTCTTTTCTACAAATTCATCAACTTTCACATGTATACTTTCTATGACTTTGTGAGTAGATAAGTTCAAGCATCTATATGCTTTACTCTTGCATGAGTATCCAAGAAATATACCTTCATCACCTTTTATATCAAATTTACCTTTTCTAGATTCTTTCAAGATATAACATTTGCTTCCAAATACTTTCAGATAACTTACATTGGGTTTATAGCCATACCATATTTCGTAGGGAGTTTTGAATGAGTCCTTTTTTAACTATACTCGGTTTAAGGTATGAACTGCTGTACTGATAGCCTCCTTCCAGTATTTGATAGCAACATTTTTTTCTATCATCAAGGTTCTTGCACAATCCATGATGGATCTGTTCCTTCTTTTAGCTATGCCATTTTGTTCAGGTGTACCTGGTGCTGAAACCTGTCTTTTGATTCCTCTTTCAATACAAAAGTTATTAAATTCATGTGAAATAAATTCACCACCTCTGTCTGACCTTAGGCATTTCAATCTTTTCCCTGTTTCTTTTTCTACTCTTGCCAAATACCATTTGAACTTTTCAAATGCTTCTGATTTGTTCCTTAGGTACATGATGGTCATCATTCTTGAATAATCATCAACAAAAAGAATAAAATATTTTTCACTAGTATAGCTTTCAGTTTCAATAGGTCCACATAAGTCAGTATGCACAATTTCTAATAAATCTTCAGACTGATAATTTTTGCTTTTGAAACTAGACTTACCCATCTTTCCAATTTGACAATTCTTGCATAAACCGACCTTTGGTTTCTTTAAATCAGGAATGCCTCTCACTTTCTTGAATTTGCTTATCTTTACCAGATTGTCAAAATTCACATGACATAATCTTTTATGCCATAACCAACTCTCTTCTATTTGAACAATAAAACATGAATGTTCATCAAGTTCAAGATAGAACAAGTTACCTTTAGTTTGAATATCAGATCCAATCAGCTTTCCTTTACCGTTCAACAGTCTTGCTTTGCCTTGGATGAATTCTACTTTGAGTCCATTGTTGAGTAACTATGCCACACTCAATAAATTGTGCTTTAGTCCTTCTACCCAATAAGCATTATCACATACAAGTTCCTGGGTTAGAGTGATTCTTCCTTTTCCTTTGATGCAACAAGGTTCATTGTTTCCAAATTTTACACTGCCACCATCATACTCTTCAAATTGATCAAATTTTGTTTTATCTCCAGTCATATGATGTGAGCAGCCACTATCAATGATCCATGTATCATTCTTACTTATGTGAGAGATGAGTGCCATTTCTTCATTGTCAGATTCATCTTTTACAGCAATGTAAACAATCTCATCCTCTTCTTCATCATTAGAATCATTAGAATCTTTAGCCATAAAACATGATTTCTTACTTTTATCCTTAAATAATTTGAAATCTTTCTTACTATTCCATTTATTATCTTTCTTTTCATCTTTATCTTTCTTGTTTGGACACCTTGCAGCAATATGACCGACTTCTTCACATGAAAAGCAGATTAGGGGTACTTTACCTCTTTATTTACCTCTTCCTCTTGAATATTTCTTTGCAAGTAGGGCTTCAATTACTTCAAGGTCACTGTCAGAGCTCTGATCTGATTGATCTTCACTCTCTGACTGAGATTCCTTCTTCTTTTTGCCTTTGTCCTTGAGTGAAAGCTTGGCTTCAAATGCAGACTCAATGTTCTTTGCAACTGGAACATAATTATCAAAATTATCTAATTCAAATGCTGTCAATCTTCCAACTATGGCCTCTAGGTTTATCTTGTGATTGGCCTCACACCTTCTTTCTTGAATGGCTGATACCCTGATGGCATAAACTAGAAGTAGAGTTCTAAGAACTTTACTTATGACTGTCTCTTCACTGATACTTCCTCCAGAAGCTTTGATAGCACTGACACATGCTTTAATTCTTTCAACATATTTGGCAATATTTTCATCTTCTTTCATTTTCATCTGATCGAACTGTCCTCTCAGACTTTCAGCTTTGGCTCTTCTGACATTGTCATCTCCACCATAGATCTCTTTCAGTCTTTCCCACATTTCATAGGCAGTAGTGCAATCCTTGACATCATCAAACTCTTCATAACTCAAGGCAGATGCAATATCAATCATCATAATGTTATGAGTCTTCTTTATAGCAATGTCATTGACTGATAATGTACCTGATGGTTCTACATATTTCTCATCAAGATATTTCAGACCAGTGTCACCAATAGAAGCTAGATGAAGTCTCATTAATCCCTGCCATGCTGAGAAGTTGTTTCGGTTAAGCCTTGGGATTTCCCTCTTATAAGACATCTTGATCTTTGGCTTAGATCTTTGAAATCTTCTCCTGCAAGCACCAAATGCTCTGATACCAATTGTTGAAAAATGAAGATGGGGTAACTGAGAGGGGAGGGGTGAATCAGTTACCACAAAAACATTTTCAAAAGTCCCAAAGATGCCTTAAACTTAGTTGCTGCTGCTACTCAATAAACATAAGAATTACTGCTTAAAACTTGATAGATGTTTAGTTAATTTATGAAGCATTTACTGAAATAAGCGATTATGCAAAAGAAAGTAATCATTAACACAGTAGACACCAGATTTACGTGGAAACCCAATATGGAAAAAACCACCAGCAACTAGTCACCAATTTTCACTCTTCTGAAGTGAGCTCTGTTAAGAGCCAACCCTGTTAAAGGTTACAAAACACACTGTTCGGTGTGACCCTGTTAGAGGATTTAATCACCCTGTTAGGAGTGGCCTTGTAAGAGGTCTTTTGAACAATTCAATTGAATTGCCACCCTGTTAAACGATTTATGAAATGGCTGTTAAACCAACTCTGTTAGGAGATTTTGGAATCACTGTTACAATGGTTAGAAAGCAACAATGAATGATCTGAAAATACATGCAACTTATCTTGCTGAATACAGATCTCAGTTTTGCTCCATAAGATCCTTACTGATCAAATATATCTCTGCAGCTCCAAGATTTCCCTCTGCTCAATTCTACTTAGGCACACGCAAGTCTCTTCCTTGCACTTCTTTGCACTATCCGTACATACTTTTTTTTTCTCTTTTTTTTTGCATCTTGAGCACCTCTTTATATATTATTCATAGTACCAGGTCGGCCCAACCAACTTGTCAAAACAATTCCAAAGTCGGCCTTGAACTAAAAAACAAAATTCTTCACTGGCCGACGCTGCTCAGTCAATATAGAACAAAAACTTCCTTCCTGTGTTAACCGGCAGAACTCGGTAAAAACTACAATTATCGAGGAATTCGGTAAACCTGCCACTTCCTTTGGAAACTGACTAGACTCGGTAAAAGCTATCTTCGACTACCGAGTGAGCTCGGTGAAAACTCGGCTTTCCTTAGCTTACCGTGCGAACTCGGTTAACACTAACCGTTTGCTACAAAATCCTTTGATACCCGAGTGATCTTGGTAAGAACTAAACTTTTCTTAGCTTACCGAGTGAAGTCGGTTAACACTAACTCACCGTGTGACATACAGGAACGCTCGGTATACACTGCGAAAGGCTTTTACTGATCGACTGAGCTCGGTAGACTCTGTAAACTATTTTCCTGGTTGATAGAACTCGGTAGACTCTGTCTGATAACTGATATGACATTTGTGTAACATCAAAGACAATACACAATTATTTAATTGTATTCAATAGAGGTGATAGTTCAACTTAAGTCCAAAAATACCTAAAGGTTTGGTCACATTAGAAAGAGCCTTCAACGAACATGAAATGATTAAGACACATACCCCTACCATAATCGAAGAGAAAGTTGAGAATATTAACATGGAGAATGAATGTTCACCAAGATAAATATTTATTGGTAAAAGGTCACCTAAGTAATTAGGTTAGATTTAATTTCTTTACTAAGGAAATACATATATGTTTTTGCATGGTCATATGATGATTTTAAAGCATATAGAGAGGATCTCTTTTAGCATGAATTCCTTCCAAAGCCATATGCAAAACCATTTAGGACAGAGAAGCACCCAATAAATCTGATGTTAGCACCTAAATGAAATAATAATTAATCAAAATGAGAGATGTTGGCATAATAAAACCAATAAGATATTCTACATGGGTCTTTGACTTGGGTCCAATCAAAAAAAAGAATGGTGATATAAGGTTATGTGTTGATTTTAGGAACTTAGATATGTCTTCATTAAAAGAAAATTATGCATTTACACTTATGAAAGATCTATTATAAAATGTTGTAGGAATTGAATTGACATCTATGATGGATGGTTTTTCTGGTTAGAATCAAGTAAGAGTTAAAAAGATTGAGCAATATAAAACATCATTTACTACTCCATGAGGGACATACATGTATGCAAGGATGCCCTTTGGTCTAACTAATGTAGGAGAAACCTTCCACATGGCCATGGATATTACATTTGATGATCTAATTAATCACATTTTGGCTATTTATTAGGATGATTTGATAGCTTATTCAAAGGAAGCAAAAGACCATTACAATCACTTGGAAAAAATCTTTGAAAGATCTCTTGAATACTAAATATCTCTGAATCCAAAGAAGTATCAATTCTGAATAAAAGAAGGAAAATTACTTTTCGAGGGAAAGAGTTAGAATAAACCCTAATAGAGTGAAGGCTATTGACAATATAAAAATTTCAAAGATAGTCACAAAAATTCATCCCTTTTTGGTCAGATTAACTTTGTCAAAATATTTATAAATAATTTTTCTAAATTATCAAACCTATGTCAAGAATGCTCAAAAAAAGAGCTAACCTAATTTGGGATGATGAGGCTTTGCAATCCTTTGCAAACATAAAAAGAGCTATAAAAGAAGCACCTGTGCTTAAATCTCTAGATTTCAATAAACCTTTTTAGGTTTTTTCTGTTGCGTCTTAACATATAGTTGTTGATGTTATGCTCTATAAGAATGAAGAGTGGCACAAACAACCCATCACTTTCTTTAAAAAGAGCCTGCAATATTATGAGTTGAATTATTATATAAATTAGAAACAATTTTATGATTTGATTAAGGTGGTGAAGTCCTTCTTCTTGTGTTTGGTAGGTGCTAGTGTTGTAGCTTATGTTACCAATGCAATAGTCAAAGATATATTTAGACTGGCTAAAACTACATGCAGAATATGTAGATAGATTAACCAGATCTAAGAATTCAACATTGACATTTAGATAACCAAATTAGTCTGAGGTCAAGTATTGGTGAAACTCATGGTAGATGCTAATCTAGAGGCATCACAGATTAATCAAGTGGAAGTAGATCATACCATAGTGAGTATAGAGAATTTCCTTGGGTATATAGATGTTGTCTACTATCTAAGAACCATAAAAAGTCATGGTAGTTGGAGTGAATTTTTTTTTTAAAAAAGAGGATAGTTAAATTGCATGCAAAAAAATATGTTCTTATTGAAGGGGACTTATATTGGAAAAAATAGAGATGACATATTAAATTTTATCCTTGATACTCACTAGGAAAAAACCATTCAAAAATAATTACATGAAGGAGATTTTGGAGGATATTTCTACAACTAGACTACTACAAAAAAAATTCTAAGGGTAGGATATTGCTGCCCTTGTCTCTTCAAAGTCTATTGTAATTATGTGAGAAAATGTGAAGCATGCCAAAGGTTCTTAGGTAAATTGAAGTATGATGGAGCTTTTTCCCATAGAATATTTCAAGCATAAGAATCATTTCAAATGTGGGGAATAGATTTCATAGGTGAAATCACCAATAAGTCAACTAGCTAATTTAGTTGGATTATGGTTGGTACAAATTATTTCACCAAATGGGTTAAAACCATCCTAACTAGATGATCTAGTATTACTATTGTTACATATTTTTTGATGAATAACATATTAACAAGATTTGGTGCTCCAAAAAAGTTTATTATTGACAATGGGATGTGTTTTGGATCATAGAAATTCACAAACCTTTGTACAAAGTAAGGAATAACAATGTCATATTTGTCCCCTTACCATCCATAGGGAAATGGTCAAGATGAGTCAAATAATAAAAGTACTCTTAAAATCATAAAAAGGATGTTGGATAGTAACAAGAGATATTGGGAATCAAAATTACACTTGGTTGTCTGGGTTGATAGGATACCAAAAAAAAAGTCAACTAGATTCTCACATTTTGAACTCGTATATGGCCAAGAAGCAAGAATCCCTCAAAAAAATTTACTACCAATATCTAAATTTATCAAAATGAAGATACATGGAGATTTTGATTTTATGAATGAAATAATCACCACTCTTGCAAAATTAGATGAGAAGAAGAGATCAACATTGGAACATAACATCAAAAGGCAAAAGGGTGTGAAATACTTGCATGAAAAGAAGGCTACAGAAAGAATATTTAACTTGGGTGTTAAAATGGAATATTAAGGAGCAAGAAAAAGGGAAGCACAATAAATTTGATTCATTATGGTTAGGGACTTATATTATATCTAACAAAGCTAGAGAGCATTCCTTTCTTCTTCAAGAGATAGATGGACAAGAATTAGAATTTCATTTCATGGGAAATACCTTAAATCATTTTTCTCTTAAATGATTATGCTTTTATTTTTTATTATTAAATATGAATAATGCTTTATGTTTCATGTTTTATGCTTTTCTTTTTGTATTTTTTGTCCCAAAGATAGCTATATTCTCACCATATCCTAGAGGAATATGTGTCCCCAGAAAGAGCCATTAGTAGAACCTAAAAATTTAAGTGTTCCCATTGAATTTCATAATTTTAAAGCATGGAATTATATTATTTCAATTTCACTATTACGGAACATTAAATAATGCCAACTTTGATTTTGCAAAATCAAGACTAAGTTTAGGGTTGTCTTCTAATTTTGTGACTTTGGGAAGTGAGATATTTTTATGATCGATTTTGCGATTTTGACATTAATGGTTCTCTAACAATTTGAAGTTCTAAAAATCATGAAGAAGAATTAATTTCATTAATTTATTGATAGAAAAGGTTATGTCAATGATTTTTTCCTATTTTACCAACTTGTTCAATTTGATGTTGCATTTACAAATGACTCATGCTAAAAATTTGAGTAAAATATGGTCATTTAATGCTCACTACCTCACTCATGGTTATAAGCACATTTGGTGGGTTTATTCTTCTTCAAAAAACATTCTCATTTTTTTTGTGGTTTTTTTTAGGAAAAAAATTAATGGGGCTACTACTGTGATCATGCAATAAAAATGAAGTACCACACCAAGTCCTACAACCTAAATTAACACAATCCTAGGAGGATCAATTTGATATCATTAATAATGTGTACATAGCCACATGGGATTTATGTACAATATATGATTGATATCAAAGTGACTTCCATGAAATTCTAATGGAGAAAGTAACAAGGGAAGCCTTGAATATGTTGTTGGGAGTTCTAAATGAATAAGTTTCCTTGCACCTGGAAGAAATTCTCGGCATGATGCAAGAATTATAATTCTCTTTTGTTTTGTTTTTATTTCAATTGATTTGGAACAAGTTTTGGTTAGTTTTTAGTTAGTTAGGATAAGAAGACCTGAATGTTTTTGCACCCTTTTGTGTTTTATAAGAAAGGGTACCAATAACTTATATGAGTGATAGAGACATACAAAATATATATTCAGAAAAGTAATTTTTTATAGATATAGCCATGTATAGCAGTGTAGATATTGCAACTTGTTATAGCCTATTTGTACTCTTTTTCTAAATTATTAAAAAAGTTGTGTTCTTCTCCAAAAGATAGGGAGTTGGCCATTGATTTTTTTGAATTTGACTCTTTATTGGATTCACACTATTTTTAGGCAAAATTGAAGCAAGCCTTTGAGAACAAAATTCATATTCTTATATATGTTTTGAATAATTTTTCTTCATTATGAAGTTAAATTTAATTATCTAGGGTTTGTATATTATTCTTAGTTTTTCTTCTTATTAGTTGATGGTGGTGCAATTGTCTCCAAAATATAAGATTTATTCAATAATTATCAAAGTTGACTCTCTTCTCCAATTTGGAAGACACCAGTAATATTTGCAATTTAAAAAATAGAGGATGACTTTGTGGAAGGTAAACAATCAGTGTGCACCCATTTTCATGCCTTGCGTTAAAAATTTAAACAATTATTTTAAGATTGCCCATTTATACCTTACAAATATTACTATTATAATCAATTTCTTGTTGAGAACCTTTGCCAACTCAAGAGTAATGTTAAGTTTGCACTTTATTCACTATTCCCTTTATTAAATCAAAGGTACAACCACCTAGGTCTTGTAAAGCCTAAAGTGTGGAGGTTGAACAAGTAAAGAGTTAACCTTCTTCATTGACTAAAATTGTATTGAGTTTCCCAACATCGAGTATGCAAGCTCATATGAATTCAACCAACAATTTTGCAAACCAACAAGCTCCATCACTATTATTGAACATAAAATTCATAAAGGAAACACATATTATAAAAAGAAATACTACATACACAATAACTAACCATTAACATACTTTATTGTATCAAAATACTGGCCTTGAAGACATATTAAATTTATGTATTTATAAGAAACCCTATTCTTCATGTAATTTTTGAATCTAGGGATTATCCCTTGTAAAAGGCATTTTAAAAACACTAATTTAATGAAAATTATGTATAAATAGACTACTATCTAGGTATGAAGTAGACCTGTACTCTTTACTTTATTCATTACATGGTGCATGAGCTTTAAAAATAATTTTAAATTGACATAGAAGAAGGATATAAGAAGAAATAAGAATCTAGATGGAACTCAAGCTTTTAGAGCTTCTAAAATCTATAATTATCCTTATCCATGAGTTTGTACTAGTTAGACTATGATCAAAATCACAAAAGTACATTTTTAGTGTATAAAAATACCCCAAAATTAGAACTTGTAGTTAATTGTTGGTTCAACTGAAAGTGTTCATAGATCATTGCAAATGTGCACCTTTAGAATTTGCATACCTGCACACCTTTGTAGACAAAATTTACTTCTCTTCCAAAACTTTAAAATGCAAAACTACACACTTTTGCACCTTCAAAGCTCTCTAATTTAAAAATCACATGATTTTTCTAAGTCTGAAATCTTAATTCCCAACATCTAGGTCCTATTAAATTTTGACAAAAATGATGTATAGATGGGTTGCCTTGAACTTTTGCATGGTAAAAGTGATCTTTTGGGGATTTGGAAAGTCTAAGGCTTGATACCTAGCCCTCACTTACCCCATGAAAATAACAAACCTCCTGTTGTACTTCTGTAAAATCATCCAATTTGGAATCTAGTTCTTTTAGTGTCTCCTTAGCATTAAATATTCATTGAATATCATCCTTGGAGGACATTGCTTCAAAAGATGTTTTCAATTGTTGTAAAATTATTTCCATCAAGCATAAAAATATTCTAGAGTCTTCATAAAAATTATCCAAGCTAGTTGTACTATAACATCTTTTTGCTTCCAAAAATTGGGCATGAGTCTTATGTTGCATCTCCTGGATATCTTCATATAAAGATAACATGAACTTATTCTTAGTTTGTATCTTCTCAATCCAATAATTGATTTTGTCCAATTCTTCTTAGGGAAAAATTTCCTAGTAGTATTTTGTATCTCTACCATTTTATTGTCTAAAGTGCTTTGAGATCATTAGTCCAAGTGTATACCTCATCCATTTACCCGAAATTCTAGTTGATCACATATCCCAACATCTCTTCATTCTTATGCATGATATTTAATAAATGTATATTGGCTTCTATTACCTCTACCCCTTGCCCCTCAAAACTAAGATGTCATCTTTAACTTGAGTGTCCAAAAATGAATCACTTGGTTCTAGGACTGGAGCTTATTTCTTGAGGGCAGTCGATAAAGAAATCTCAAAGTAGTCAGGGTTAATAGGACCCGCCACCTCTTTCACAAACCCTTGCAAGATGGTTCTTTTCTTCCTCAAAACTTAGAGTTCCTCTTTTTCTTGGTCTAAATGGTTAAATACCTATTTAAGACCCATATTTGCCAAAACTTTCATCATATCCTTAGTGGCCTTTCCCAAAATGACCTCTTGCATTTAGTAGTCTTGAGAGGTGATGGTGTCCATATCTTGATGAGGAGGAATGGTTGTATGCCACCAAATCTTGTTGTTTATTCTTCATAATGAATAATATATTTTTTATGTCCTGTCGAATAGACATTGTCAACTTTACTTTCTTTGTTAAAACTACCACTCCTTCCTCAATGGTCTTCACATACCTCATTTTTCAGGTATCTAGCTCTCATTTCATCCAAGATGGAGTAGTGCCCATTAGAGACATGTACTGAAAAAATGATAAAAGAATCATAAAAGTTGGTCCTTTTCCTTTATTTTCTCTCTTTATGGTCTTCTCTACTCTTATCCATTCTAATACTAGGGTGGTTGTTATGGTTCTACGAGGGGAGGAAGGTGATTATACTATAGGTGGAGCTTGATCATCTGATGTAATGACTTGTCCTTCTTTAGAAAATCCCTATGTATTTTGTACTACATATACCTCCTCTTCTATAGTCTAGCTCTATTTATCTATAACAAGAACACGTAAGGCCATATCATCTTGTTTATGTGGTTGTGGAGGTGGTTTTTTTGGATTTCACAAAGATGAAAGAGGTATCCCAACTAGACCATGTAGGAGTTGAGGTAGTTTATTCTAATCATCTCCCAATATCACCTAGTGTGTTGTATCCCTTATTTCTCCTTCCTCCAAATAGATCCCCATGGGAATTAAGTTGAAGTTAGAAAGATCAAATTGATATGACCCCTCCCCTATTATGGGCTCCATCCATCCTTCCTATTTTTAATCCATAGATTCTTCAATCTAGATCAATAATTCTTGGGTTACTCGAGGCATTTGTATTTAACTTATCCTTATTCCTTCCTCAGTGGCCTACACTAAATGGGTCCTCTTATTCAAAGGAAGACATCTAATTTCATCCTCTTGTTCTCTCTCCACTTTAGCCTCCAACATAGTCTTGCAAATATGAGGCAAAGGAGTATTTTTATTCTTCAATCTTATTCGCTTTAATCTAACTACTATTGTCTCTATTATTCTCCATTTAGGGAGTAATGGGGAAGCTTCTACTTGGAATAATATGTTCTTTAGGTTGTGCTTCTTCTACCTCTATAGTTTCTTTCTTCTTATTTCCCTTATATTTTTCCTTCCTTTGCATGTATACTACATCCCTTTCATGGTTGTGCACTATCTCTGATCTAATTGGGGACTTCTCCTTATAAGTGGGGATGGTTACTTTGGTTCCATTTTCTTATATAACCTTTTTGGTGCATTTGGATTTGGAATGTTAGGCACAATATCTAAGTGTAAGGATTTTGTACCTAGTCCATTATTAGATCAGTAACATATCTTTTTTGATGTTGAATGTTATCATTCTCCTCTCTAATCACCTTTGTATTCATTATAAGACAGTCAAATATCTTCTCTTTGTTGTAGATGGAATCTAGGATATTAGGGAGATCCTTTTTTACACTTTAATAGGTATGCATAGGTTTAGGAACTTCTCTTCTAGTACTAGACTCATCTTACAATAGGCCTTTATCTATACTCCATCATAATCTATAGAGTTTAACCAATGATCTACTATACCAACATCTTGAATAAAGTATTTGCATGCAACATATTGGATCATCTCAATGTTATCAAAATATGGGTGGGCCACAAGGAAATCCTCTAGAGGATACTTCTCCTATTCCATCTCGCAAGTGCAAATGTATTACTTCTAATTCACCTCATTAGGCCCAGTAGTAATCAACCATACCCATGTCTTCCTATTCTTCTTTTGAACCCTGTCATATGTTGAGGTCAACTGTCAAGCAATCTCAAGAAAAGAAATCCTATGTGATGAATAATGTAGTAAATTATTTGGCTAAAGGAGAGCCCTTGTCACTTAGATATAGGTGAATGTATTATAATGGATGAAGTATCCTCTCACCTGTGTTACTCTAGTTTCTACTAAAATTGGTAGAATTTTTCTATAATTCCCTTCTATGAATTAGATTATGGAAAAGATAAAGGAATCATGGACTATTCTATACTCTAGGATCTCATCTAAGATCTTATTCTATACCAAGTGTAGGTACACAATGTGTGGCCATGCATTAGGATCCTATAAGTTTCCTCTTCTTACTAGACTCAAATAGTTTTCCTCTCTTTCTTCCAACAAGTAGACTATATATGAATTCATATACAATTGTGGGTCATTCTGATGTAAAGTAAGTTTCTCATCCAACGATCTAATTATGATGGTGTCCCAATTAATCTTGTGATACGTAGTTTTGATTATTTCTATAAAATGCACCATCCATGTCTCTAGATGGCATGCAACAGGAAATCTAATCACTCTACATAAGAGGACAATATAATAGCCAATATGATAATTCATGGACCTATGTGTCATATCCACTTTATCTAACCTCTTATTCTTGTACCACCTTTAAATGGATGCACTTTCCTTTTAAGACTATTGAGCTCCCTCATCTTCATGATTCCTTATTTGGACCATGGATATGCTCATACTGACTCTTATTTTTCTCCATTTTCTCTTCTCTCTTCCATCTTTCTACCTTATCTCTCTAGCATCTATCTTTTCTCTCTATGGCACCTAGGACCTATCCTCTTAGACTAGGTTGACCCAGGTTGACCTAGTTCCCTAATAGTTTTTTTTATCAAGGTCTATGGGAGTTTAATTATCTTGTGACCATTATCCATTTGGCCTATATTATTTTCCCACTCAAAAAATCTTAAATAAGTTGACTTGGAGGATTCATTTTGATATCTTTCACATTCAAGATCATTCATTCACCCAAGCTCCTATCTCTCATGAAGATTTCTTCCTTTTTAATTCAAGGAGTTCATGTACTCAACCATTCAAGAAAGGAGATTTTATCTAGCATTGGAGAATCCTTTGTGAGCATTTCCTCTTCAAGATCTAACATATTGTTGGCTATCAAGGAAGGAGGTCCACATTGAATCATTCATCCTCTTCAATGATACTTATCTATGACCATAGAACCATGATGGAGTTATGATACATAAATTGCAAAGAGTGGAAATATCCTACATTCTTGATTCAAGATCTACATTACCTACACATTACATAACATGAGCAAGATGAATCCTAACATTTATCTTGTTCTTTATATTCCTTTACATTAACATTCTCATTGTGGTCAATTTCTTAACCTAGGGCTTCACCAAGGAAATACCTCATCAAACCCCAATTCCCAATCATTTCTTTTTGTGGTGATTTGTAGGTTGGGAAAAAGAATAGTTGCATATCTAGAACCTACAATTCATAAGCTTTTTGGAGTCATCAATTTTAGAGTGTTAAACTACATTAACCTAGTTGTTAGATGTCCTTCCATATTGACCTTGCTCTTTAGTCTTAGATCCTAGTGAGATTTCTAGGATTTTTTACTTTTTTCATTTCATTCCAAGATTTGTAAATGGAATTTTAGAAAAGATTCAGATTAAAAATTTATTAGGCAAAAATACACCTTGGTCTACGTATTTCAAGATGAGTCTTTTACATTTTATTTCATTTCATATTTTTACCGTATATTTACATCTTAATTAGGATAATCATACTCGCATAGCATCTATATTTACATTTCCTAAGAAATTAATTCAATCTCACATTAACATTATCCTATGAAGGGCCTAAGAGAGTGTATTTCTTGGTATTGCATTCATCTTTACAACCCAAATTTAGTCTTAGCACCATTATTCCTCATTTTCCTAGATAATATAATTTGTATCATAAGTGGAAACATACTTGGAAATCACCCTTTTTCCCTCACACACACATGTTTGAATGACTTGTTTTCATATAGATTGGAGTCCTACAACCTATTAAAGTGCTCCCATTTTACCACTAAACATTTTGGTGAACCCAATGTGAACCCCATGTCTTTTTTTGTTGGATTATTTTCATATTTGTTCTCTTATATTGGATGTTCTTTACTTTTTTAAGATCTCATTAGGGTTTCCCTTTTTGATCTCCTCTTTTATGAGCTTGATTACATGAAGCCCTACCTATCGCATTCCCATTAGGTGAAGCCATAGAATCATGGGTTTGTTTGATAATTCTCACATTTTTTCTCATGATCTTAATCCTTTCATGGGTAATAAATCTTCTCACTCATCTCATGATGAGGATAATTCTTTAAGAGTTCCTCCTTCACAAGTTATAAGTTTTCTAATGAATATTATAAATTTGAACTTGGATTTTTCAATAAAATTAGAATCTTGATAATGTTTCTACTGTTGAATCTCTTAAGAAGCTTATTAATAATGATTACAAAAACCTTTCTATCTTGTGTGGTGCATCTCACCTTATTAATACTCATTCTACATATTTGATGGAATACTCTCAAGAGTTAGGATACCTTCCCTTTTCTTCCACCACCATTGAACCTTATATCCCAATTTCTACCATACTTTCCATCATACCTACATATGCTCCACATTTTATGACTACTTCTACACAAGTTTCCACTCCTTTAACTATTAGTCTTCCTAGTCTTTCACTTCACATGAATGTTCCTCCTACTTCCATTCCTTCTTCATTTCCTTTTTATAATATGGTTCATTTTACTTATTTGAACACTTTACCCATTCCTTCTCATTATCTTCCACCATCTTTACATATTCCTTTTTTTCTAATACCTTTCCTAATCCATCTAGCATACCTATGGTTACTAGTGTATCTTTTGATACTATTGTTAGTACATTAGTTCAAACTATCCCTTCTTTATAATCACAACTTTCTCATTTATCTTAATCTAAGTACCATAGTCCTATAGAAAATCTCATTTCCTTCAATATCATTTATGTTGTTATTCCATAACATATTGAGGTACCTTGTCTTCAGACATATAAAGGTAAGGGAGATTTTATAATTCATAATAAAAATTTCCTAACTATATGTACTAATTTTTCTCATGACTATAGGCTGATGGGTAAGTTGTTTCCACACAGCTTTCAAGATAGAGCCTTTCAATGGTATTTCTCTTTGCCTCCTTATTCTATTTATAGTTCTCAAACTCTTTCTAATGCTTTCATTTAATAGTTTTAGAATAATATTAGTCCAAAAGTTTACCAAACTACTTTAATGCATTGTATGTAAAATGTTAAAGAGAAAATTATTGATTTTATTGGTAGATTTAAACATTTGTATGCTTAGATTTATTATCTTGTGCCTAATCATGCTATCGAACATGTTTTTATTTATTATTTATAAAAAAAGACATTAGGGATAAGATTCTATTTGTTGAGTACATCTCCTTTTCACACCTATGTGTTGTGCTTCACCATTACTAGTTACAAGTGAGTCAACTTGAGAGCTCTACTCGAATGGCTCTTATTTCTAGTGATAAGAGTGATGGCATCAAATATTCAAACAAGCTCTATATATCTAACAACTTTATCAAAATAAAATCTCCACACATAGATGGTGATCAATTGGCTATTAAATCTCAAGGTACAGATACTTTTTCCTCTATATTCCATCCTAATCATCAATATACTAACCTATCTGAGCCTTTTTCTGATGTGATGACTAAGTTGATTCATGCTCATGTTCTTTGTATTATTCATCCTATTTATTGTTAGATTGTGGTGACTGATCAGGAAAGTACTATACATACTTCATAAATACTTGTATAAAAGGGCTTAGGGTTGGGTATTTTTCATAATGTTGTGATACAAAATTGGTTCTTGCAGCGGTATTGAGCTGTAAGGGATTACGGATTGTAATCAGGTTGTAATCACTGGATTGTAATAAGATCGGACTTGTTGTTTGGTGGACATAGCCCAAGGATTGGGTGAACCACGTTAAATCTTGGTGCCTTGTGTTCATTTCTGTGTGTTCTATTATTTTCTATTATTTGGTTATATTTGCATGTAGTTTCTATTTCTATCCGTGACAGTAAACCTTTGCCTAAATATTTTGATTCTAATGATTTATGTCAATATCACAATCAACCTTGTCATGATACTAAAAAATATTATGGTTTAAAGAATGCTATCCAAGACCTTATTTATTCTAAGGCTATTTCTTTTGATTCTCAAGTGAATCATTTGAATTTGCAAACCTGCACTAATCCTTTTCCTTCATAGTCATTGAATGCCATTAATAAACCTTCTTCTTCTAATTTCCATATTTCTTATGAGGAGAATATGGAAGAAGAAAACCATGTCATTAGTCATATTGAGTTAGAGTCTCAACCTCTGATTTCTTCTTCACCTGATCCTTGACAAACAATACCTATTATTGGTTTTAGTTATTCTAATATGTTTAATGGACCTAATGGTCCTCTTTACATCACTACTAGAGTGGTTTGTTTTCCTACTTTTGGTACTTTTTTTGACCCTTCCTCTATTGTGAATTTTATCACCAAAGAATACCTTTTCAATAAATGATTACATAAAGATACTTATGATTCTACTCTTGTATGGATTTGAACTTGTAATATTTTTCTCTATAATCCTCGGGCCTCTATCACTTTATGCATTGATATTTTAGGGAAAACTATTTTTACTACTTTTTTAGTTATTCCTACTTATGATCAATCTCAAGTTAATCTTGGTATTCCATGGCTTTCTACCATGCAAGTTATAGCTTCTCCTATTCATAAATGTCTAAAAATTTCCTAGTGATGGAGTCGTTATATTTAACCATTCTCATTATAAACCATCATGTCCTAGAGATTATGTTGATATTATTTTTACTGTCCATCTCATCTTGAAAAATAACCTACTCATCCTGGTCATCTATATAGAAACTATCAATGACATAAAGTAGCTAAGATTATGGAGCTTAGTGTTCCTAAAGGTTGTTTACCTCTTCCTATTTTGCATACTTCTTCCACATCTTTTACTTGTGCACATGTTTTAACTTCTACATCTATTCCTTCTACTATTCTATCTCATTTTATTGATGTTCATTTTGTGGAACCTATGATGGTCGATCCTAATCCTTCTATTATGCCTCATAAAGTTGTTTGTAATCAACATGCTCATCAAAATTGTAAGAACCATCAAGCTAGACCTAAGGCTGAAGTTCATCCCCATTCTTCTCAACCAACATCTTCATCACAATATTATCGATGTTCGATTAACAAAGGAATCTTAAGATTATTTAAATGGTTTTATCCTTTAGTAACTTAGTTTTAGAAATATAAAGCATAAGAAAATAACATGAACACAAATGACACCAAGATTTAACATAGAAATCCAATTTGGAAAAAGCCACCTTGCAACTAGTCACGATAATTTTCACTCTTCTAAAGTGAGCCTTGTTAGGAGCCAACCTAATTAAAGGTTACAAAATATACTATTAAGTATGACCATGTTAGAAGCCCTATTAGGAGTGGCCTAGTTAAAGGTATTTAAACACTTCAATCTTGAAATGTCATCTTATTAAAGGATTTACAAAAATGATTGTTAATTCAACTTTGTTAAGAGATTTCTTTACTACTACAATGGTTAGAAAGAAATAACAATTTGACCTGATTAATGAAGAAAATTTATTTGTAGATTCAAATCTTTTTTGTGGCTTCACCTTTGGATCCTTCCTAATCAAATGTTCTTTTTAATTTATCTTCCACACTTTCTTGCTCTGCCTTTTTCCTTCACTAACATATCCATCTTTTTATCTTCTACTTATACACTTTGTCTTCTCAAATCAACCTTTCTTATATATCATAAGCTAGGAAAATTAGGTCTGAATGCCCTTCAAAAAAATCAATAAACATCCAAATAGTCAACCTCAATTAATAAAATATTTGACAATTTAATTTATTCTCACTTACTCAACACTTAGTTGAAATTATGACTCCTTCATTGCCTGACCACTTGGTCAATACTACAAGTAGGAATCATTTTCATTAATTGACTACTTAGTTACTATTGGAAAGTATTCATTACCTTAATGCTCAGTTAATACTGAGATATATAAGGTTAATACTACAAACTATATATTTCTTGATTAATACTAACATTTTTGTAAGCATCAATGACAAAATACAATTGAAGAATTGTTTCCAACAAACTCCCTCTTTGGAATTGATGGCAACACAACATGGCAACACAAGCTAATAAAAATATGACCAATTAGATAATGTCCTTAGTTTGATTCTAATTCTTATCCATACCAAATCCCTCTGAGATTTAGCTTGGATTTATCTTTGTTACTTTTTTGTCACTTCTCTTTTGTCATATTCTCCCTCTTAGTTGTAAATGTATGCATGAAAATGAGGCCTATACTAACACACACACTTCAACACGGTCCTTATTTGCGAATTCATTGCGGAATGAACATTGAATTGTACATCCAAAATTTTCCCTGCAAAGCGACCTATTGCCTTCTATCTAAAGGGATTTTGCCTATTAATATCCTCAGAATCGAGGTGTAGGCAACTAGACCCTCTAAGAACGAAGGATTTGACAATGGAATTAAGCTAAGAATGAGTATATGGATTAATCTAAGAAAATGAAAGATGCAATGTAATCTAAGAACAAATGAAGCAAACTAGATTAAGCATATGCATGATTAAACTAAAATGAGATTAAACTAAAAATGAGAATGTGTACAAGAAATGGAAGTAAATATGAGCATGAATTTCAACAGCAATTCGATAGCAAATCAATTCATCCTCCCTGAAATGAAGAGATGAGGGTCTCTTAAATAGAGTTTCCTAGAATCCATCAACGGTTGAGATCGATTCAGATCAACGGTCAGGATTGAAGATGAGTTTCAGTCATAAAGGGAGATTCTCAAGTTAAAGGGAGTTAATAGACTTAATTTAAGATAAATAAGGAGTTAATTGTTTTAATTTGAGTAGAAAAAGGAGTTAACTGTGTTAACTCATTTTTGATCAATAGTGAACTGGAAATTCCCCTTTTTTGAACTGAAGAGAGATTTTGTTGAGATATTTAATTTAATAAAATGAAATATGCTCTCATAATTACTTTTTCTATTTAATTAAATAATCTTTAATTAATTAGAGACACTTTTTTTAATTAAATAACTTTATTTAATTAATTAGGAATGTCTTCCCATTTAATTAAATAACTTTGTTTAATTATTTAGAAGTAAGTACTCTAATTAATTAAATAATTTCTTTTAATTAATTAGAAATACCTTTCTCATTTAATTAAATAATTACATTTAATTAATTAAGATAGGCGTATTTATTAAATTAAATAAATTTAATTCCATAGTATATTAGCATTAGGATATAATTTAATTTAATTAAAGTATAAATACTTAATAATTAAATTAAATATTAATCAAGTAGGTTTAATGCAACTAATATGAGTACGTACTATAGGAATTAAATAAGAAATATGATGAATGCAGATTAGGGTTTTTCTGCATCTGACAATTAGGTCAAGTAGCGAATAGCAGAATGAGAATTGCCTATTAGAATAGGACTTTGGAATTATCAGAAATAGACTAGAATTGGTATAATGGCAATGAGCCAATTTTGGGGTATTACATTTTGCCCCTCTTTGAATGAATGTGCGAGAAACACGTTCAATTCAAAGATAATCAGAAAGCATGACGTGAACATGAGATTGGTTCCGAAGGTGATGACACGGAGACCAATTGATAAGATTTTTAAGGACCTTCTCTAGAGCAGAGCTTAATCCTAAGGAATTCAAGCAGAGCACTTAGATACCTAAGATCAATAGCATTTAAAAGACTATCTTCAGAACGAAGCGTAATCTTTAAGGATCTAGACAGAATGTCTAGATACCTAAAATTGATAAGCATTTAAAAAGTTTCTTCATAACGAAGTTTAACCTTTAAGGATCCAGATAGAACACCTAGATACCTGAAATTGATAGTATTTAGAAGATTATCTCTAGAATGAAGCTTAACCTTCAAGGATCCAGATAGAACACCTAGATACCCGAAATTAATAGCATTTAGAAAGTTATCTCCAGGACGAAGCTTAACCTTCAAGGATCCAGATAGAACACCTAGATACCCGAAATTAATAGCATTTAGAAAGTTATCTCCAGAACGAAGCTTAACCTTCAAGGATCCAGATAAAACATCTAGATACCCAAAATTAATAGCATTTAGAAAGCTATCTCCAGAATGAAGCTTAACCTTCAAGGATCAAGATAGAACACCTAGATATCCGAAATTGATAAAAGATAACAAGGTCTCATTAGAGTCATAGAATCATCCCCAGAACGAGGCTTGATCCTCAAGAGTCAAGGTTTAGACTGTCCCAATACCTGTCCATTGAACTCTGAGAAGAGTTGTTATAAGGTTGATCAATTGATGAAAAGATAAGATAGATGGCAGAAATGTCAAATAGAAGGGAACAAAAAGCCCCAAGTGATGAGATGCCCCAAGTGACGAGATGCCCCAAGTGACTAGGACATAAGATGGGAACTAAATGCCCTGAGCAATAAGTATTTAATGATGTAATCATCATGCCCCCTCGGGAGCAAAATCAAAAGATGACACACCAGAAATATGATTTGAAGCAGTAAAGTTGACTTCAGTTGACTATTTTCAAAATGAATTTTGAAAATATGGAGAATGTAAAGTTGAAAAGATTCCAAGAATTATAAAGTATCAGAAAGATTGACTGCACAAGCGTTTGATCACATTGGTCCCTAAAATTTTAAAATGCATTTTTAAGGCTTTTGGGTGTGTCAGATCTCGAATTTGATCTCGAAAATGGATCCAGAATGGTCCAATTAGCCAAGGGTGCAATTTTTGCACAAATTCAAGCACTTTGAAAAATTTGGTCAACACCTATATAATGGCTTGAAGGGTCATTTTCAATTCATTTGTGCTTTTGTCTTTTAGTGATTTTGAGCTCTGATATAGACATGGAAGTGAACTTGAGATATCATCATTTTGAGCGCTCCAGATGACATAGTTGACCAGCAGACTACGGACCACCGATGAGTCATTGATCTCCCATCTTCGTACTTTTGATTACACATTTTTCAAGATCATTTATGCACATTTTTAGCATGTTTTAGGATGTGCAATTCTTTCTTCATGCGAGACCGATCTCTTCTTGCGTGAAGATATTCTTTCTTTGCGTGAAGAAACATGATGTGCTGTTTCTTCGCGCGTGGTCAAAATATCTTCACGCAAGGCGATTTTGGCTTTGCGCGAAGATGTAGATTCTTCGTGCGTGGCAAATCCTATTTCGCATGAGAACCTCTTTTCTCGCACGAGATGATCTATCTTCGCGTGAGGAGATCTATTTTCATGCGAAGGAGAGTTTCTTCGCGTGAGGAGAGAACTTATTTCGCATGAAAGCATATGTATTCGCGCGAGATTTCAACAATCTCATGCAAAATTCTGTGCCATTTTTGTAGTTTTTTCAATTAGAAATTGCATTGTATTTTGTTTTGATGCTTCGATTCGACTTGATACTGATCGTTTGTTAATCATTTTTTTTTGTTGTGCGTATAGGAGGTATTTGGAGATGTATCATTTAGATCTCATTATCCACCTTATGGAGAGTTATTGTAGAGTTTGGATGACGCAAATCGGGCACACATTGCCCGATTGGGTTTGTCTTCACTATGCCGGATTCCAGCCATGATGGTGAATCACGGTTTACTGACTGCATTGGTAGAGCATTTCCATTTGGAGACGAACACATTTCATTTGCCGATGGGTGAGATGACCATCACACCAGAGGACATATGGAGGATCTTGAGGATTCCCTTTCACGGTGCTCGGGTTGTATATGATACAGTGCCTCGATTAGGGACAGAGGCACTATCCATTATTTTTGAGAGAGAGCTACCGAGGGGCAGGGCCATCAGCTGGGATGAGCTGATGCATACTTATGGACCTACACATAGGTTAGCATCTATGTTAGGTATTTTCTTGAGCTGCTTCCTATGTCCTGACAGGGGACAACATGGGTTGGAGTGTGGATGGGGTGTCATGCTCCGTAGGATGGTTGAGGCACTTGAGATCTTTGGGTGGGGTTAGTGTATGTTGGCCCATCTTTTTCATGAGATGCATGAGGTCATCTTCCATGAGAAGAAGACCATGGCAGCAGGTGTTTATGTGTTACAGATCTGGGCCTGGGAGCATCTCCCTATATGTAGATCAATTTTTGAGGATTCTCGGGAGCCCATGGAGCCCTATATTTGTAGATATCGAGGGCATATTACCCAGGCCCACCTGGGTAAGACTGAGCATTGGTGGGCACATCTCGATGACCTGGTGTCTGTTATATGGCGACCTTGGAGAGAGATAGAGGATTGGGATGATGCCCCGAGAGAGCTGCCCTTGATGTTTAGTTCTCGACCGCAGGCAGGCAGGATGACATCTGTCATAGAGAGATTTGTCATCTCTCGAGTGTGGTGACAATATGGTAGACCACAGGACATTGTGGCTAAGTACTATGCCTATGCCAGGGTACAGAAGGATATAGAGCAGGGATGGCCTCCACGGATGGATCCAGGACGATCCATGATAGATATTCGTAGTTTGGTTGCAGTTCAGTGGGACTACCTGCCAAAGGTAGTAGATGTTGGGATGATGCCTACATATCAGGCATTTTTGATGAGCCATCCATTCCCATGCTTCACATATCCATTAGGGATGGCAGAGCAGGTACAGGGGCAGGGACAGGGATCACAGCAGCAGTAGGCACAGCCACAGGTGCCACCACAGGTCTAGCACCGAGTACAGCAGATGCCTATTCCCCCATGACAGATGGGATTAGACCCAGGTGCTAGGGTTAGTGGAGCAGGAAACAGTCAGTGGAGGAGGCAGAGGACAGAGGAGCAGGTTCTTCAACAGGAGATCCCACAATGGCAGGCACTTGCACCGCAACAGGCACCTCCACCTCAGCATGCACTAGAGATGGTCGATGAGGATATGCCGGATCAGCTGGTAGGTGGAGTACAGGACGCGATACGACGGTACCAAGAGCGAGTTCGTGTAGCCTCCCAACAATTGGGAGAGTTGTAGATTGTAGTGGCAGTCAGGGATGCATAGCTGGTAGAGAGACAGAGAGAGACAGATCGCCAAAGAGAGTGCACGGAGGCTGCAGAGCAGAGGCTAGAGTTGGCACAGGATGAGATCCGCTTCCAGTCTGCTCGAGCTACATATTATTATGCTGCATACACTAGTGCAGTACCTGATGAGACATTGCAGGTGCAGCGATTCTCTCAGTACGCACGAGAGTTTGGAGGTGCACGACCTCCTGTCAGGCCGAATATGCCACCACCGCCTCCACCACCTGTTGCCCCTATACCTCCTGCTCCTCCCGGAGGCAAGGGTTCGGGATAGAGTTAGATGCTCCATGCTTGACTTTTATTTTGATCTCTGGCTATGTATCGATTGGTGTGCCAACACCAGATGTATCATTTTTGATCGATTGCACTCGAGTAGCACCCATTTTATTTGTATTGACCCATTCTTTGATATATACATATATGAGATTTTGAGCCAAGTATTCCTGTGTACATGTCATTGTCTATTTTGTTTTGCTCTGATGTTCATGAGATGTATGTTTAGATAGAATGTATATGTATGAACTGACATCTGACATAGTTTTGTGCATTTTTTATTTGATAGTCACAAGTATTCCATCTAGGAATGAGAATCGATGAACCAAACGCTTGTGCAGTCGTGGAGGAATCTGATGCATGTGGAGTATGAATAGGATTACCGTTGAATTGCGTGCTAATGCCAATGAAGTATGCAAGACTATGATAAATGCAGCCTTAGGTCTGGTCACCAAGCCTCGATGATTTATCATCATTGGATATAAAACAAAGCTCGTATGTTACACAACTTCCACTGACATTGCAATCATGAAAATATGAATGTAACATACGTTATTGGAATGTCGAGGTTAAATGTAAGCATTTGAGGCATAAGAAGCCAGAATGACCAGAACATTTGTCCCTTTTAATGTAACAAGTTAACATAAGCATCAAAGCATGAATGCTAGGATGACCTGAATGTTGCTTGTATAACAGGCACACCAAACACATGGGAGATTCCTCTTATGCAAAGTATTCAATATTCATGCTGTCCGCAATGACCCTTGTGTTCGTAACCTGAGACAGAAGTGTGCTAAATATACTTGCAGTGACCCGTACGTTCACTTAATAGGACGAGTATCAGTATGTACTATAGCATGAAGAGTTCACTCCAACAAACAAGGAGAAGAACTAATATCGTTGACATATCTGTATAAAAGGAGTCGAGGTACACACGGCCATCCAATACGGAATGGAGGCTCTTATAGTGGACACCCCTCTTATAGGAATGTATCAACGTATTGGAACTAAACCGCAAACAAAAAACATATGAAAAGATCACGCCCCGAGTCATTACTTCTCTAGTCGGAGATGACATCATCGATGTTGCTCAAGGAGATATGATAAAGCAAAACAAAGCAATAAGAGAAAATGCTCAGAAGATCCAAACAAGTATATCATTGAGATTAATGTTTTCGGGATGATGTCAAGTGTCAATGTCCAAAATATATAAGAAAGAAATCTCTTCAGTAGGGTGACAACAGTAGGCAGACACAGTTAGAACAACTGGTGACTGTCACGAAGGAGATTCTATGAGGAACATCTCGAAAAGAGTGACACTGGTGACAGTAGGCAGACGTAGTCAGAACAATTGGTGACTGTCACGAAGGAGATTCTATGAGGAAAATCTCAAAAAGAGTGACACTAGAGGGGAATGCCCTCGACCTATGACAAAACTCAGTCCATGGATACATGAGTAGGACAAGCAGGAAAGCAAAAGTATGAAAGTGACTAACAAGAGGCGCCTGTTTACCAGGTTCTCACCTTCTTGGATAATTTATTTTTATTTTTATTTTTATTTTTTTTAGGACTTTTTCTGATTTTTAGGATTTTTTTTTCAGGACATTTAGATATGTACAGAGAGCTTGCTGAGATTGAATCAACTGAAAAATCACTTCAGGTGGAGAGTGTTCATAGGCTCTTTAAGCACTTCTCCTTTAGTTGTAGAAAGCGCCAGATCCATATACTGCAGTAATGATGTAAGGACCTAGCCAGTTTGGTTCAAACTTTCCCTTTTGCATTTGTTGTTGTTGATTCTTAGGATTCTCTCTTAGGATGAGATCACCTAGTTGGAAGTAACATGGCCTAATCCTCCTATTGTAGCTTCGCGCCATTCTTTGTTGATATGCTCATAGATGATCACAGGCCACTTGTCATCGTTCATCCAGCAACACAAGTTCTTGAAGCCAAGCTATCCTACAGTCATCATCTGTGATAAGGCCTTTCATAGTGATTCTCAAGGTAGGAATCTCAATCTCTATCAGGAGCACAACATCTGCCCCATATACCAACGCAAAAGGAGTCGTGCCCGTTGGAGTTCTAATGCTTGTTCTATATGCCCACAGGGCTGGATTGATCTAGAGATGCCAATCTCGCCCTGACTTACTGACTGTGCGATGAAGAATTTTGAGAATTGCCTTATTTGATACCTCAGCTTGCCCATTACCTTGGGGGTAATAAATGGAACACCAATGTTGTGTAATTTTAAATTTCTTGCACAATTCCTTAAGGTCTTTATTTTTGAATTGTCCTCCATTATCAGTAATGATTAAGGACGGTATACCATATCTACAGATGATGTAGTTTGTGATAAAAAGCGCTACGGTTTTGCCATCAGTAATTGTGAGAGGGACTGCCTCTACCCATTTCATGAAATAATCTGTAGTGGTGATAATGAACTTATGTCCATTAGAAGAGGTTGGTTAAATCTGTCCTACCAAGTCAAAGGCCCATTGTTGAAATGGCCATGTTGAAGTAGAGGGAATCAACTCTCTAGCTGGAGCGTGAATGAGATTCCTATGTAGTTGACACTATTTGCAGGACCTAGCATATTTAATAACTTCTTGCTCCATTTTAGGCTAGTAGTAACCAGCACGAAGGAGTTTGCGAGCTAGTGTTAGGCCATTGGAATGAGATCCACAAATGCCTTCGTGAACGTCAATTAGTGCACATTTGGACTCGTTGGGTTCTAAACACCTAAGGAATGTTCTGTCGAGACCTCTCCTATATAGATCATCAGCAATAATGACATAATGTGAAGCGTTACGGATTCGGTAACGTTTCTCATTCTGGGTCAAACCTTCCAGAATGGTTTGATTACAAAGGTAGGAATAGATGTGATGGTAGCGGGATGATTCTTGTCCTATAATAGAACAGATCATCTTGGAATCAGGTGTGTCATAGGTTGGGTAGTGTAACGCTTCCACCAAGAACTTGTGTCGAAGATCATTTTTTGGCATTTGTAGAAGGGAAGCCAGAGTGGCCATGGCATCAGCCACTTTATTATTTGCACGTGGAACCTGTTGGAAGGTGATGTGTGCAAAATATTTTGTCAAGTCATCAACCATGTGCTTATAAGGAATTAGTTTTTCATCCTTTGTTTGATACACATCATTTACTTGGTTGATGACAAGCTGGGAGTCACTGAAGATATCCAATTAATCTACTCTCCATTCAGCTACAATTTTCATACCATTGATCAAAGCTTCATATTCAGCAATGTTATTTGTACAAGGAAATAGAATCTTGTATGCTTTGGGCAATGAGTATTTTTGTGGTGTGATAAAAAGCAATCCAGCACCTGATCCTTTTTGTGTGAAGGATCCATCGAAGAACATAACCCATGTATGGTGAGTGAGTGTTAGAATTGACTCATCTGGAAAATCAATGTTTATTGGTAGGAGACTCGGTATGGGTGCCTCAGCTAGCTGGTCTGCAATTGCCTGTCCCTTTATAGCTTTGCGTTCAACATATTGGATGTTGAACTCACTTAGTATCATGACCCATTTAGCCAATCTTCCTGTGAGAGCTGCCTTACTGAGCAAATACTTTAAGGGATCTATTTTAGCCACAAGTCATGTAGTGTGGGCAAGCATGTAGTGTCTCAACTTTTAGGAAGCAAAGACAACTGCCAAGCAAGCTTTCTCAATAATACTGTAGTTTTTCTCATAAGAGACCAATGTTCGGCTCAAGTAATAAATAGCTCTTTCTTTTTTATCATTGTCTTCCTGAGCCAACAGGATTGGTGGATTGACAAGATACTGTTTGATCTGTGTTAAGCTTTGCTCACAATCCTGGCTCCAATTGAATTTCACACCCTTATGTAAAGTCTTTGTGAAGGGTTGTGATTTATCCGCCAATTGTGAAATAAATCTACGAATAGATTGAAGCCTTCCTTGTAGTCCTCTCATCTGACTGATGTTTCGAGGTGGTGGCATGTCCATTATTGCTTGTACTTTTTCTAGATCTACTTCAATTACCTTTGTAGAAACAATATATCCTAACAGTTTTCCTGATGTGACACCAAATGCACACTTCTTAGGATTGAGCCGAAGACTAAACTTTTCCATATGATCTAGGATTGGTCCCAAATCGTGCAAATGGTATTTTGTTTAGCGCTTTTGACCAAAGTATCATCAACATAGTCCTCTATAGTTCTATGCATCATGTCATGGAAGATTGTAGTAACAGCCCGCTGATATGTAGCTCTGGCATTCTTTAAACCAAATGGCATTACATTCCAACAAAAGGTTCCCCATGCACATGTGAAGGCTATTTTCTCTTGATCTTCATGTGCAATTTTTATTTGATTGTATCTAGAAAAACCATCCATAAGTGAGTACATTTCATAGCTAGCTGTCATGTCCACAATCATATCAATATTAGGGAGTGGGAAGTCATCTTTAGGACATGCCAAGTTAAGATCACGAAAATCTATACAAACTTTGATAGACTTATCATGCTTGGACACAGGGACAATATTGGATATCCATTCAGCATAATCAATTGCACGAATGAAACCAGCCTTCAGAAGTTTCTCCAATTTGGCTTTGACTAGCAATGCAACATGAGGATGCATTTTGCAGAGCTTCTGTTTAACTAGTTTTATGCCTGGCATTATGGACAAGTGGTGCATAATAAGATCAAGATCCAATCCTGGCATGTCAGAATATGTCCAGGAAAAATTTATTTTCTTTCCCTTGAAAAAGGCAATAAATTGTTCCTTTTCTTCAATTGACAATGACTGAGCCAATTGTATCACATGAGGATGTTCTTTTGTGCCTAGGTTAATCGGCTGTGTTGGCTCTATTAATACTGATGATCTCTCCCAAAAAGGACTGGGAAGGACATCAAATATCTCATCTGCGAGCACCTCAGAGAGGTTTTCACCCTTGGAAATGTCTTTTGTTTTTACTATTTTTGGATCCGACACTGCCACAATGTGGTTTTCAACATCGGACCTCTTGCAATTTTTATTTTTAATTATGTGACTAAGATATTTGATGTTGGCCTCAGTCATGTTGACTCTCTGCTCATTGGTGGAAGACGTTATAGGTTCAATAGTGTTTAGGTAACAGGCAAGAGTATAGTCATTCTGGAATGTGGGGACTTTGTTAGATGCATTGGGGTTCCAGTCTATAAGCTCAGGATGTGCGAGTGAGAGAGTAGTGACTGGTTCAATTGCATTCATAGTATAGTTATTAAATGCATGGACCAACAATTTGAGACCTACGACGACCTCACCCACAGGTGTATTCAAACGTCTCAGAGTACGAACATTAGTAATTAATGAATCTAAGACACTAGTTGGACCAGACCCCTGTGACCTATCCGTAGACATTTCACTCACTTTGATTTGATTTTCATAGACATGGACTTGGTCAATGTCTTTATCAGTAGTCACTTCTGAAATATTTTCAAATTCATATTCATGAGAATCGGTGCTACATGGTGAGAGACTATAGAACTCCCCAACAGTGATAGGGACATACTCTCCTTCAGCCTCTGGATTCTTACACAAATACTCAACATGACATGACTGACTAGATTCTCCCTTTTCTGAATGATATTCGAGTTGCTCAGTATTGTCCTCAGAAGAATCACTAGTATCATCCAGAGCGCTAACACATGGCACAAAGTCATCTAGCTCAGCAAAGAATTTAGCAAGATCATAAGGAATAGGATGAGGGTAAGAATCCTCATCATCAGATTCTTCCTTTTGAGTACCTGATTCAGATTGTGACTCATTTTCAGATGAACTCTCAGATACAGGTATGAATTTATTGGATCCCAAATGGAAAGGGACCTTCTTGAACCCTAGGCCAGTTGTGTCACTATTGGTTCGAGTTGTTGCTTTGATAGGATCTATTAAACCATTGTTATTGCACCCAATAGGGCTAGTTCCCTTGTAGCCAAAACGCTTCATAAGCTTAAGACCAGGTCCATACTTCTTAGGAGTGATTTCTCGAACTTGTTTTGTTAGGTCTACTGGAGACTCTTCTTTGTAAAGCCATGCAGCAATGGCTCTATTTTCGCTTTCATCTTCTAAGGGAACTGTAGCTTTGACAAAAGAACCATTAAACTTGGTATGAGGTGTCAATACGAATGGCTTCTTTGCTAGTGAGGGTCTCCCAACATGTCGAGGGGATTCTGGAATTGATGTTAATGATAACACTGGTTCCATGTGGTACTCTCCCATACTAGTTTCTTTCAATTTAAATGACTACTCAATTTGTTTCAGCTTATTGTTGTGACAATCAGTAGACTCACAGTTAGTAGGGACGAAAGATTCAGCAGCTTTGAGCATATTGCAAGTGTAGCTAGTAGTTGCTGGAATAGTAACTTTAGAGACATGAAATGGGAATTTAATGCATTGGTGGTATGTGGATGGCATAGCGCGCATCTCATGTATCCATGGCCATCCTAACAGAATGTTGTAGGCTAAGGGAATGTCGAGCACCTGATAGGTGACATCCCTTTCGACAGGACCGACATGAATTGGTAAAGTCACAAGACCTAGTGACTTTCGTTCTACTTCATTGTATGCTTTAATAGTGATCTTTCATCGAGGATCGATAGAGTCCTCAGAATAACTCAATTGTCTAAGCAGAGCTGCAAAAATAATATTTAGGCCAGCGCCATTGTCAATGAGTACCCGACGAACACGTGTCTGGTGGATCATAACCTCAATGTGTAGAGGCTGATTGTGTGGGTGATTCAGTGAGTTGTCATCCTCCTCGGAGAAGGTCATAAGATGAGGTGAGGTCAGGTGACCTACCATGGATTGAAATCGTTCAAGATCAAGATCCTGAGGAATGTTTGTCTCAGTGAGGGCTCTGTCCAAAATTTGCTTATGAGTGGGTGAGATTTTAAGAAGCTCAAATATAGAAATGTGAGCATTGGTTCATTTCAATTTATCTAGAACACTATAACTGGTTACAGTCAAGTTCGTCGTGTGTTTTGCACCTTTACTGGATGGACCAGCAAGGGCTTTGTCCTAGTGTTGTTTGAGATTTGAAGTAGGAGATGTAGGACCCTTGAGCACCAATTTTGCATGAGAGCGAGTAACAGCATTAGCACAGTGTTGCGAAGACGTATTATCCATGTTATTGAAAGTAGGGCCTCTCAAGACAAATGGTGTCTTGGGTTTATCATTATCTTGTTTCCCCTTTATGGTAATAACGTTGCAGTATTCAAAATCTACAGATTCAACCATGTGAATGACATTGTCATCATTGGAATACGTATAGTTGACCTTATTGTAGGGTTCTGGTTTCGAAGTCTCTCCTTTTTCATAAGGTGGGAAAGGCTCTTTGAATGCCTTGTGGTTCGAGTTTTTGTTATGTCCATCTACCACAAGTTCACCAGCATCAATCATGTCTTGGACTTTATGACGTAAGTTTATACAGTTGATGATTTTATGACCCTTGTTTTGGTGATACTCACAAAATGAGGTCTCATTCCACCATGGTGGACGTGGTTTTGGATCATAGGGATGAGGGTTATCCATTGGTGAGATAAGCTTGTGTTGTAGCAATGTTTTGTAAACCATATCCAAAGGTTCTCCTAAAGGCGTATACTCTCGCTTGGGTCGTGCTGCCAATGAGTTTCTCAGTTTATTCCTAGACATTTTATTGTCAAGAGGAGGCTTCTCAACACTTTTGGCCACTTTGAAGTAGTCTATGAGATTAAATGTTGCTTTAGCAGGTTTTGGTGTGACATTATCAACAACCCCATCATGTACAATTTCTCGATTCTTGTTGACATGTTTGATTTTATCCTTGTTGGAAGTGGAACCTTGTTTTGAGTCTCTCTAAAGAGTGAGCTCACCCTTCTTGACCATAAATTCTTCGATACGAATAGCCTATGTAATCATGTCTTCAAAGGTATGCGGACCTTGTAGTTGGACTCTATACTCGAAATCAGGTAAGAGTTTATCGGTGAAAATGTCGAGCTTCTCCGTTTCTAGAATTTTACGGGAGTACTTGGTATAAAGCTGTCTCCACCATTGGAGGAAAGTGAGAAAAGGCTCACTTGCCTTCTGTTTAAGGTTGCATAGATCTCGAATAATTACAAGGTGTTGAATGTTATGAGAATATTGCTGAACAAATGAATTAGCAATTTCGTCAAACATCTTAATGCCAAGAAGTAAATGTGAAAACCACTCCAAAGCTTGACCACCTAGGCTTCTAGGGAATAAACGCATGAGGTACGTTTGATTGTGTATAAACTCCATAGATAAAGCACCAAATTCTCGCAAGTGATCTTGGGGATTAGTAGTACCAAAGTACTTGTCATATTTGGGTAGTTCTACACCTCTTGGGAAAGGCAGCATGTTTATACTTTTGTCAAATGGAAATGAACAAAGAGTGTCCAATGTGTATGTCTTTTTAGGTTTCTCTTTCTCATGCATCATCTGAGCCAATTGGTCTTGCATAATTTTCGGTTGTTTTTGGAGTTTAGTGGTCTCGGTTTCTTCTTCACGTGTGATAATGGTCTCCACATCGAAATGTGTGGGCAGTTTAGCTCCCTCTTGGGCGAGTTTGAGAAAGTACTTTTCTTTCTCTTCGTTGATTAGGATTCCCATGACCTTCTGAAAGTTTTTGTCTCGTCGACATCTTGCTATGTGTTCAGGAAGGATTTCCACCTCTTCTTGTTCTTCATCAGTGTCATTTTCTTTCTCTTTCTCCTTGTCATCCCTAGGTTGTTCTTGATATCGACTATGGCTACCTCGTTCAAGTTCACGATTAGGCACTATAGGAACTTGTTCAATTTTCGTACATTGTGTTTGAAAAGGGTCCGTGGAGAAAGGGTCATACATTGTGTTTGAGAATGTAGGACTCCTACCTATCTTAGTATCCTTTTGGTAAAAAAATTCCCAATTTGTTGCAAATTTGGAAATGTTCGTTGATCTTGAGATGACCTTGCAGGTGAGGAAGACCGTGAAGATGCCTCACTAGCCAAACTAGATATGGATTGTGTAGCGAAAGGTAAGCTACCTCTGTCGTGATTATGACCCTTAGCATGACCACGTCTAATGTTATCAGGATAAAACACGTTGCCACTTCTGGTTGTGATAGTCATAGGCAAAGACACGAAGCTAGAACCTAGACAAGGACTATACTAAGACTGAGTCTCAAAAAGGACAAGATAGTAACAAGAATGTTGTTCACTAAGGCACAAATGGTCTGATTTAAAGGCTAAAACAGCCAGAGATTATGACCACTGCAACACAAAGTATGGCAAGCATTAAGACGAGGATGTATGAGACAAGACTAGTCAAGGTATAAGACACAAGTTTTCAATTAAGCAAAGTGTCGTTGTTCCAGGACTGTTTGCAAATAGAGAGTGATAAATGGATGCAAAAAAGGACAGCGTGCAGGCTGTAGATAGCTAAAACAGACCCAGATTGTAAATGCTGATACAAAACTTTGCACGAAAAATCTTTACGAGTCGCGCGAAGAAGTTTTATGGCCCGCGCGAAGATGTTTATGTCTCGTGCAAAGATCAGTAACAATTTTTAATTTCACGCGAGAATGTTTTTGTATCGCGCGAAGATGTGCAACAGAACTTTAATTTTGCGCGAGGGAAAAATGGCTTCACGTGAGATCCAAATGATTTCACACGAGAGAAAAATGATTTTGCGTGAAACCAAAATGATTTCGCGCGAACGGACAGAACAGTTTCACAACAGCGACTAATTTTGACAAAATTTTTGATCGATCCAATAACCAGGCAGATAAATAGGCACGTAGAAAAGGAAGCAAGTGATTTCAAGCACGTCCGAAAATAATGAGCAAGAGCAAAAGCAACCTTGCGCATGAACAATCAAGTGACTTAGTTTGTGTTTAATCCATAAGAGAGCTATTTGTGTACATTTTCAAAGAGTTTTGCAATCATCGCACATGTTCCTTAGAAAAATAAAAGTTGGCTTCTCTAAGGCGTTTAATAATGGTTTGACTCTGCAACTTTTATGGCTCACAGGGGTGACCTCCAATCTCGGCGCATCGAGGTTTTGACACAGTCTGAGAACTTAATCTTCAAAAGCTACTAGGGAGATCTGACAACCCACAGTGAACCACACCCGTGGAGATTTATTCCACAAGGACATTTATATAGTGGTTGTCACTACCATGGCGAAAATGGCTATTACCACTTGAGGTTCCGTCATCACAGTTTTCCCTGTAGAGGGATTGTCTGCTACGGTTAACCCTCTCTAAAGGTGACCGACTCACAATAGTATACCACAAGGGGACTTAGCTTCCAGATTCAAGGTTCTGACACCTTTTCACCTTTAGCTCAATCAAAGCAAACAGATTAATTTGACACGCTAGACTAAGATTATCCCTTAAAGATCTATGATATCATCTTCCTGTGATCTATCAACCTCTCCGGAGAAAGGATGCCTTAATCAACAAATTGAAGATTCATCTATCTATGAGATGCTCAAAGTATCCTCCCCACCCATAAGGAATCCATCTTAGAGAGGAGTTTCACTAGGAACCCACTCCCTCAAGATCCACAAATAGTGTTCATGGGGGCTTAATTACTATGTGTGTACAGATGTTAATTCCTGAAAGCAAATCTATCTAAAAGTAATCAAAAAGCACAAGGTGGTACACTCAATGCTTTAACTAATGTGAGGTGAGTCCAAAGATGTGGAACATTTAACCCCTCACACAAGCCAAAATGAGTCCACAACTCAGAAATTAGTGAGTTCTATAAAGCACAAAAGGGTTTCCTTGTGGAGCCTTCAACGCTTATGTCCTGTATACCCCTCCCCTATTTAACATGGCGCTGAGCTTGCAACCACAGGGTGGAACGAGGGGCCAGCGGATTAGCGAGTCCAATAACCCAAGATAGTTAATCAGATCTATCACTAAAGACTAAGCCTGCTAAATGAACACTAACAGAGATTACACCCTAGTATGAGTTTATGCATGTGTTGTAAAATGGAAGTACAGAAGGAAACACACAAGCTCGACATGAAAGATGTTTGTTTTAGATCCAAATGAAATGTTATCAGCTGATGAAGATTACCTGGTGATCCTCGCAACGTGCTTAGTAGATTCTTACCTGTTTCTAACAACTTTAGCATGCTTTTTCCATTATTCCTGAAACCGCTACTATGTTAAAAAAAAATCAAGACAAAACACGAAAACACTAGAAACTGCTAACAGTCAAAAGAAAAATCAGAAAAAAAAACATGCAAATCAATGCAAAATTTTTTTTGCCTCTGTCAGCAGAGTTTTGCGCGAAATTCCTGACAGTCCGTGCAAAGAAGTTTTACGGCCTGCACAAAATCAAATCTGGCTCACGCGAGATTAAATTTAGCTCGCGCAAAAAATAAAGTCTCGTGCAAAGATTTGCGCACCGAAGAACTTTCTCGCTCGATGCAGAAAGAATCTTCGCGCAAAGATTCTATATCCTCGCGTGAAAATAAACAGTTTCGCGCGAAGATTCGAACCTGTACGGAACAGTACGGACAGAGAACAAAAAAAAGATTAAAAAAATACAAAAAGAGGCTAGAAAAATTGATTTTCCCTGCCCCATGGTGGGCACCAGAAATGTATGCGTGAAAATGCGGCCTATACTAACACACACACTTCAACACGGTCCTTATTTGTGGATTCATCGTGGAATGAACATTGAATTGTACATCCGAAATTTTCCCTGCAAAGTGACCTGTTGCCTTCTATCTAAAGGGATTTTTCTTGTTAATATCCTCAGAATTGAGGTGTAGGCAACCAGACCCTCTAAGAATGAAGGATTTGACAATGGAATTAAGCTAAGAATGAGTATATGGATTAATCTAAGAAAATGAAAGATGCAATGTAATCTAAGAACAAATGAAGCAAACTAGATTAAGCATATGCATGATTAAACTAAAATGAGATTAAACTAAAAATGAGAATGTGTGCAAGAAATGGAAGTAAATATGAGCATGAATTTCAACAGCAATTCGATAGCAAATCAATTCATCCTCCCTAAAATGAAGAGATGAGGGTCTCTTAAATAGAGTTTCCTGGAATCCATCAACGGTTGAGATCGATTCAGATCAACGGTCAGGATTGAAGATGAGTTTCAGTCATAAAGGGAGATTCTCAAGTTAAAGGGAGTTAACAGACTTAATTTGAGATAAATAAGGAGTTAACTATTTTAATTTGAGTAGAAAAAGGAGTTAACTGTGTTAGCTCATTTTTTATCAACAGTGAACTGGAAATTCCCCTTTTTTGAACTGAAGAGAGATTTTGTTGAGATATTTAATTTAATAAAATGAAATATGCTCTAATAATTACTTTTTCTATTTAATTAAATAGTCTTTAATTAATTAGAGACACTTTGTTTAATTAAATAACTTTATTTAATTAATTAGGAATGTCTTCCCATTTAATTAAATAACTTTGTTTAATTATTTAGAAGTAAGTACTCTATTTAATTAAATAATTTCTTTTAATTAATTAGAAATACCTTTCTCATTTAATTAAATAATTACATTTAATTAATTAAGATAGGCGTATTTATTAAATTTAATTCCATAGTATATTAGCCTTAGGATATAATTTAATTTAATTAAAGTATAAATACTTAATAATTAAATTAAATATTAATCAAGTAGGTTTAATGCAACTAATATGAGTACGTACTATAGGAATTAAATAAGAAATATGATGAATGCAGATTAGGGTTTTTCTGCATCTGACAATTAAGTCAAGTAGCGAATAGCAGAATGAGAATTGCCTATTAGAATAGGACTTTGGAATTATCAAAAATAGACTAGAATTGGTATAACGGCAATGAGCCAATTTTGGGGTATTACAGTAAATACCATCATTTGAATATCAAGACTCTCCCTCTATCTCATTGATAGTAATATTTTCACAATATTTCATGTTGACACTAACTTCTCCCTCTTTGAATTCAATTGACAAAGAATAAAAACCATGAAATAGGTGTGTGCACCAAGATGGTGTACAATTTAGTGGACACCACACAAAAAAAACCCTAAAACATTAATAAATTGATCAAGTTGTTTAAAATTTCAAAAGTGGCTAGGATAGGTTATGAAACCTAGCCAAAATACATTAAAAAGAAAACTTGATCAAATTTTGAAGAAATAAAAATAGGCTTTACTTTGGAATCCATAACTTTTGCATTTAGAGTCTGATTGACTCCATTCAAAATGTGTTAAAAATGTATTAAATATCTCTACAACATAATGTAGATAATCCAATCCTATGCCATGAAAAAAAATTCCATAAATTTGTATTAAGCATAGTCTAAAATAGGTACTCATTATTTTCCAAATACATAATTAATAGGTAAACATGAATGCTAACATATTTTTAATTTTCTCTCTAAAAAACAAATATACGCACTCACTCACTGACTAAATAACCCCTAATATATCTTTATTGTCTCAAAAAGGAAGCACTCCCATGTTAAGAGTGTTTAGACCTCCAATTAAGTGGTCTAGGGTCATTTCAAGTGCCTTGAATAGGTCTTTGCATGGATCTAGTTGTTTTCCCCCTATTTTGCTTCTCTATCTCTCTATTTCTAACACATTTCTAACAACTTTAACTATGAAACTAAGGACTTTGACTTTCTAGGTCAAGGAAGATATTTTAGGTCAAGGTCAACCTTGGACCCTAACCTAGATCAATGATGACCTTCACCCTCACCTAGGTCAGGGTCAATCTCATCCCTGACCCTAGGTCCATTTTTCAATTCTGAGGGTTTCGAGACATGGAGCTTTAGAAAGTATCATTTTCCCACTTCTAGATTGGTTGTTTTAGGTTTTAGAATGGTGGACTCTTAAATTATATTTTATTTGGGTCCATTTCTAGTTGTTAAGGTTAAATGGGATTTAATGCTCCTATATCAACCTTCTCTAGAAGTTTGTGTCCTAAATCTCTATATAAGGAAGCCTTCTTCCCTCATTTTGAGATCTATATATTATCTACCTTTTATGAAGAGCATTTACAATCCATTATCAAGAATTTTATCATTTAAGCATTCAAGTTTTCCATTGAAGATCAAGGATAGAAGCATTCAAGCCTTTGAAAGGATTTGGTTCAAGCATTCAAGATTCATCATTCAAATCTTAGTTCGAGCCATTATGGTGGTGTGATCTTCCTTCAATATCCTTTGTTCTTCTTCAAAATCTATTCATTCTTCTATCATGGTGGATTTTGATAGCCCTTATTTTCACTATGCCAAAATTTGAAAAATGCACTACCAAAATATTTTGAAATGTGTCACATTGTTAGGGTTTGTGTTTTATTTATTTTTAGTTCCGAGAAAACAACCCTAATTTGGTTTTTTTTTCCTAGCCCAATGCTGAAAATCTTTCCCTATTGGAATAATGTGATATCCTAAGGTTATTTCTTCACCCTTATCATGAAAAAATTAACTAAAATCTGTAATTATTTTACCCATACCATAGGTCTTATTCTAAGTGGGAGATTGTACGTCATTCAAATCATGTGATATGATCTTATGATCAAGGGTTAGGCATCTAGTCTTAAGCTAAAAATCTCCCTCTCCCGATGTTACAATATAAGGGTTAGTGAAAGATCATAGGGGTAATGCACTGAGTCTCTTGATCTTAAGATATGTTATGTGTTCATAGCATCACAAGTGTTCAAAATAAGGTCTCTGATCTTATGACTCCCCTTGTGTCATGTCATTTTAACTTTTTGATGGAAGGTTTTAAAATCAAGATGTATGATGTAACAATAAATAGGTGATCATGGGATCATAAAGGCAGAAATGGAGGCTCATGACCATGTGATAAAGTGGTGATTGTAAGATCACAAGGACATAAAAGTGCAAAAGGTTAAGTAAGTCCTGATCTTACGAAAAAGGAAAGATCAAGGCATTGTGAAAGTTTTGAAGAAGATTTTTGAAGATACAAAAAGGTCATGAGCATAGGATTGTGGAAGCAAATTTTAGGATGTTCAATGACATGATGATCATCAGACTGTAAGGATCAGATGATAAAGCAATGTGGGGCCAAGCATATTTGCATAAGTTATTAAGACACGTGGCAAGTCATATCTTCTAATGTTATGATAAGTAGTAGATCATAAGATCTGAAGGCCAAGTTCAAAGGTTTATGAAGCTATGAAGTAGTGTTAGATTGTGAGATCATAAAGATAAAAATTAAAGCTTCCAAGGCTATTATAAAGAAAGGATAACTGTCATCATGTGGTCATGGGTCAATGGTAATAGCTAAAGGTAATCTCTGATGCTATGAAGTTAGTTTACTAACTATGTTTGAGAGGTCATAAGGAACAAAAAAATGAAGACACAATGTTATGCCAATGTTTAAGTCTCTTATGATCTCATAGTACTACTGAAGCTTGGTAAATACATAGAATATTGTAACTCAGTAATAACTAGATTAGCTCAATAAATGATTAACATATAAAGCTTTAGATGTTATATGTGGTTACCATTACTTTACCATGACTTTAACTTAGTTTCAAACACATAAAAAAAATAACATGAACACATTTGACACTAGGATTTAATGTGGAAACCCAATTCGGGAAAAACCACCAATAGCAACTAGTTATTGATTTTTACTCTTTTGAAGTGAGTCCTGTTAGGAGCCAACACTGTTAAGGGTTACAAAACACACTATTAGGTGTGACCCTATTAGATTTAATCACCCTATTAGGAGTGGCCTGGTTAGAGGTCTTGAGAACAACTCAATGGAATTGCCACTTTGTTAGAGGATTTGCAAATAGCTATTAAGCCAACTCTATTAAGAGATTTAGATCACTACTACAATGATTAGACAGAAACAATGAGATAACCTAATTTGACTACAACCAATTTGCTAATTTTAGATCTGTGTTCTAGTTTATACTTAATCCTTCCTAATCAAATATGACTTTTTTGTATCACAAGGATATTCTATTAATCCTTCAAATTTTCTTCCTTTGCTCATCAATAGATCTTCAATCACATCATCACAATTTGCACATTCTCTTTCACTTGCTACTTGCATACTTTGAAATCACAACTTGACCTTATACTTATATCTTTCACTTTGTCAAGTCGGCTCAAATACAACCTAGAAAAATAAATATTCATCACCTTAGTCTACTTAAATCAATAGATAAATCAAATTAGCTTAATACAACAAAATAAGAAAATCCTTCCTTATTTGACCCTTCTCAGTAGAAACTAACTCAAAAATGATTTTCTTTTTTAGCCAATAGAAGCTTAGTTAACACTATAAACTTATGAAAATCCTTTGGCAATCGACTAAGCTTGGTTAGCACTAATTCCATCCAACTTTCCTTCATTACCTGAGTGAGCTCAATTAACACTCACTTTTTGCAATTTTTCCTTTGATGCTCGAGTGAACTTGGTAGACACTACCTTCTAAAGTAGACAAACACAAGAACACTTGGTAGACTCTAAGAACTGTCTTCACTACCCGAGTGAGCTTGACATACTAACTAATAATGATAATGACATTTGTGTAACATCAAATACAACACACGATTAATAAAATGTATCCAACAATCCACATCCCTGAAAAGGTTAAATAGAGGACACTATAGATCCTACATGGTAAAAGCTAGTATTTTTCTAACAAAAGAAAAATTTTCATACAAGATAGAGTCAATGTAGTTGAGAACATACTAACTAACCTAGAACTAGTAGTAGCAAGGTTGAATAATAGGGTTATCCAAGCCAAAAAATTCATAGAACTAATAGTAGCAAGGTTGAATAATAGGGTTATCCAAGCCAAAAAATTCATAGAAGATGATAAGTTTATCAAATTAGCTAAGTTTAAGAGCTTGCTATACAAAATCAAATAGAGTGAACAAGTGTTAAAGGTGAAACTAGGTGAGTCAAATGAGAAGAGGCAAGAATTGGTTGAAAAACTGCATGTCTATGATCCAAAGAGTGAAGTAATGACTCTTGAGGAGGCAAGAGATTTAGTGTAGAGGAGTGGAATAATACTGGTACCTAGATGGGATTATGAAAAAGCATTTATGCTTGATCAAATTATAGGACAAGAGAAATGTCATCTCATATGAGGCATATGGTTCTAGTTAATTTCAAAGAGGATCTAGATTTAATATTGACACAAAAGCCCTAGTACTGCAAAGCATGGCTCCCACATCAAACAAGACCAAGCTAATAGATGTACAAAATATAGAATAGGGAAACTTGATTGTATGGACCCTATAAGATACCTCTGGTATAGAGATTTCCAAAGCCTTAAAACACTTCTCATTTATGAATAAAGAAAAGGTAGAGGAGATAGAAAAAATTTTAGCCAAATCCTTTCATGACTAGATTGATGTTATGAAGCTCTATGAGATTGAGCTTAGGAAAATCCATATATAAAAACAAAAATTTAAAGATCTTAAGGCTAAGGCTCAAGGATTCGAGGTTAAAGTTTTATCTCTCAAAGAGCAACTATAAAATGTAGAACAAATGGCCACTATAGAAAAGAGCAAGGAATGAGAGATTTAGGAATTAACACAGTGCAAGGTAGGAGAATCCCCAAAGGAGATGTCCTAGCCCCCAAAAATATAATCACATAGTGGAAACACAACATCAAGAAGAAAAAATATAAGATAAAACCAATTTCATCTAGTCCAGATACACAACTAGATAAGAACATCAAGAAGAATCCACACTTGTATCCTCAGGTCCACTAATAGATCCTCTAGTTCATAAGCCATAGCTCTAGCTCTTCAAATTTGCATATATGCTTCATTCCATCCCAACTCCATGACTAAAAGACTCCACAAGACTTCTACTTATACCAATCTAAGCCACAATTCAACCTAGAAATTACAAATTAAATACAACTTAACGTTAAATACTTGAAGAGACACAAGTCAGCCTATAATAGCAATTAAATATCTAGAAATTGATATCTAAGGAAAATCATGATATCTCCTAGCTCTAATTGAATTAGAACTTATACTTTGAAAAAATGATAAAAATTTAGGTCCTCTATAATTCCTTAAAGGTACAAAGGTTTATTCACTAAGGATAAGTGCACATCCATCTTGAAAGTCAAGCACATAAAACTATCATGCAAAACTGCCATAAATCAATACTCCAGGATAAATACCATATCTGCCAACTAATAAGGAACTAGAACTTGTGATTTTGACACAAGAAATTAATCTAGGCCCTCTTCAATCATTGAAAATTTAATCCTCTCATTCATTGCAAAAAAATTAGTTACATTGTCTACAATAGGAACCTAGAAACCAAAAAAAATAGTTCTAGCAGCAAGGTAAAAATAGTTCAAACTTCAACTCAATCCATTTAATCTCTATGAATTCATGAGGAAAGGTTCTCCAATGTGTCTCCAATACATCCCTAACCATGAAAACATAACTTCACCAAAATCCCTTCAAACATGCAAGATTGCAAGCAAGCCTAGGATGCTCCTACATCACACATCCTAGGTTTAAAAAGGTGTTCTAGTAATTGGAAGAACATCTTCTAGGATTCAACACATAAATCCTAAACTAGTTCTTCACATACATTTCCTCAAAATATATTCTTCTACAACATCACTAAGATCGTCAATTACCCCAGGGTCCAATCTTCTTCAAGGAATCTTCCAAAATTTAAGTAAACCCTAAGCAAAAAATCCACCAATCTAGCAAATCAATTAGTCACAAGATCAACCTTATTTGAAAATCTTGGTGTAAACTACCTTAGCTTCAGCAATTTGTCAACACACTCAAGAACAACCATAACATGCAGTGCAAGACAGGTTAATTCCCAAAGGAGATGTCCTAGCCCCCAAAAATATAATTAGATAGTGGAAATATAATAGAAAGAAGTAAGAATGCAAGATAAAACCAATCTTAGCTAGTTTATATACACAACTGGATAAGAACATCAAGAAGAATCCACACTTGCACCCTCAGGTCTAGTAAGAGATCCTCTAGTTCCTAAGTCATAGCTCTAGCTCTTCAAATTCCCATCTATACTTCATTCCATCCCAAATTCATGACTAGAAGACTCCACAAGACCCCTACTTGTACCAATCTAAGCCACAAGTCATCCTACCAATTAAAAATTAAATAAAACTTGACATTAAATACTTGAAGAGCCACTAGTCAGCCTACAACAACAATTAAATGTCTAGAAATTGATATTTGAGAAAAATCATGATATCTCCTAGCTTTGATTGAATTAGAACTCATGCTTTGACTTAAAAGTATAAATTTAGGTCCTATAAAACCTCTTAAAGGCACAAAGGCTGATTCACTAAGGATAAGTTCACATCCATCCTAAAAGTCAAGTATAGAAAACTCTTATGTAAAACTACTTGAAATTAATACTCTAGGAGAATTTCTATATCTCCCAACTTACAAGGAATTAGAGCTTGTGCCTTTGATAAAAATAATTAATCTAGGCCCTCTTTAATCCTTGAAAATAAAAATCCTCTCATTCATTGCACAAAATTAGTTACATAGTCTACAATAGGCACCCAAAAACCATAAAAATGCAGTTCTAGCAACAAGGTAAAAGCAATTCAAACTTTAACTTAATCCATCCAATATATATGCATTCATGAGGAAAAGTTCTCCAATGTGTCTCCAAAAAATCCCTAACCATGAAAAAATAACTCCACCAAAATCCAAGCTTGATTCTCCTCAATGGTTAACCAAAATCCCTCCAAACATGCAGCATTGCAAGCAAGCCTAGGATGCTCTTGCATCAGGAATAGCCATCTAGAGTCACATTAGAGACAAAAACACAAAAAAATGAGTTGGGGGTAGGGCATATATATCCTCAAAGGATGAGTATTGATGGTCCACCAAAACAACAAGGTGATGAGGTAAGGACAACTATCCTTAGAGATATGATTGGCCATAAGGTTGAAATTCTAAAGAGTATATCACAATAGGCTCATACATTATATGTTTCTTTACAAGATGCTGAGTAATTTTGTAATGAATCACTTTCATGGCTATTACCCACTTTCAATATTTGGGAACCATATATTCAATTCTTAGAGAGGCTTATTATGTTGATGGCTAAAAATATAGATTTTCCTATTAAGGTCATTACAAAAAAGGAATGCCTACAAATGATAAAGGAATTAATTGGCTTCTTTACTAGAAAAATGAAAATAATATAATGAAAATTGAAACTCTTAGCTTAGGGAATTAACCCCTGTATTCCACCTATTTTGGATGCTAATAACAAGTTAAGAAGTTGGTAGGAGTGGTCTGATTCTTTCAATGCAATATTAACTCAAGAAACCCCAACAACAATCTTTTAAGATAACAGTGATATCCCATTCAACAATTTGATTGAATCCTTGTTTAGAGCTGAAATAGATTTAAATATATTTCTAGTGGAGTCAAAATCCATAATCGATGCTAGGTGGATTAAAGCCATAGAGGACTTAGGAGAAGTTAAATCAACTAAGTGACCCAGGAAAAGAGAGATCTATGTTTGCGAGGCGGTGGTAGAGATTAAAGCTTTGTTAGTGGGAGGTAGTTAAGGAGTTACTTTCTGAAGATAGTAGAAGAAAAATGATTAAAGTTAAAGCTCTAGCAATAAATAGCCACCTGCTAACCTTACATGATGCAAGGAGGGATGAATAAAACTAGGGCCAAAGGCACACCCAGCTATCCAATCAACATACATGCTCAACTGTAAGGCCTTCTAGGTTATGACCAAATGTAAAGAATACAATTTCAAATTTTCACTTCTAGACATATATCACCTCTTTTCCATCCCCTTTCTTTTCTTCCTATCTCTCACCCCCCCACTAAAACTCAATCCTAGACTTCCTTAAATACTTTCCAAAATGGCTTACAAAAGATTCTAGAACATAGAAAAGCCATGAATTAGCTCTCAACAAATATTAACTACTTTTACCAACATTAAATACAAGCAAAGTCAGCTAAAATTGGAACTAGACATAGATTACTCAACAAATGAAATCTTTTTAAAACTGGCACATGGCATTCATATGCAATTACCATGCAAAGGAATCACTCAACATCAACTCTAAACTTGGCATCCAAAGAAATCACTTGGCAACCAAAGGAGCTCGACAACCAAAGGAATCGCTCAACACCCAAAGGATTACTTGGTAGCCAAAGACACTCGGCAACCAAAGGAATTTCTTGACACCCAAAGGATCATTTGGCAACCAAAGACTAGGCATCAACTTAAAAACTTGATATCAACTAACAAAATGAAGAAAAGTGTGAGATTACAAGGCAATCTAGGATGTTCCTGCATCAGACAACTAGGGTTGGAGAAATGATTCTCCTAAATCATTCAAGTGGCACAACCTGAGTTACATCCAACTCAAATTTAGAAATCCATATAGCATTTTCAAATGGTCTATTCTTCCATTTCACCAAATATTCATAGTAATCTCTTCCTTTTGTGCTCTTGCCAACCCTTTGATTCAATATCTATTCAACTTCTTCAATTTTCTTCTTAGGATAATCATCAGGTATGAAAACTTCATCATTTGCATCATGATACTTATATAGATCAACAACATTGAATATAGAAGATATATCCATGCCATTAGGTAACTCAAATTCTTAAGCATTACTGCTATCAAACATCTTCAAGATCTTATAAGGTCCAAATTTCTTCATCTTTATCTTATTGTATGTACTAGCAAGAAATATTCCTTTCTTTAAATGAACCATCACCTCATAACCAACTTCAAAATCATTATGTCTTCTATTCTTATCAACATTCTCCTTATACTTCTAATTACTTTGTTCCAACCTCAACCTCACTTCCTTATGTAAAGACTTCATGAAATCAACAAATGCTTCCCCTACAACACTTCTTTTGTCTTCACCAACAACATCCCTCAAATCTGATACTCCTCTAGGATACATTCCAGTAACAACCTTAAAAGGTGTCTTCCCTATACTCCTATACATAGAATTATATGCAAATTCAAATTGTACCAATACCATTTCCCAATTACTTGGCTTGTATCCTACTAAACATCTTAGAAAATTACCCAAGCTTCTATTTACAACCTTTGTCTATCTATCTATCTATGGATGGAATGTAGAACTAAACTTTAATTTAGTACCCATCTTCTTCCACATAGTCTTGCAAAAATAACCAACAAATTTACTATCTCTATCAAAAATAATGCTTTTTAGTAATCCATGCAATCTCACAATCTCTTTAAAGAAAAGTTTAGCAACATTCTCAATATCTGATGTCTTCTTACATGGTATGAAATGAGACATCTTAGCAAATCTATCCACCACAAAAAATATAGAATCATACCCTTTCATTGTCTTAGAAAATCAAGAATAAAATCCATACTGATGTCACTCCAAGGTTTCTCAGGAAAAGTAATAGGTGTATACAAACTAGTATATTGACATAATCCTTTTGCAATTTGACAAACTCCACAACTTTTCACAAATTTTTGAACATCATTATGCATTTGTGGCCAATAATACTTCTCCTTTAGAAAACTCAATGTCTTATCAATCCCAAAATGTCTAGCCAATCTACCACTATACTTTTCCTTAATTAGATTTAACCTCATAGAACTTCTAGGAATACACAACTAAATACCTTTGAACAACATACCTTCTTTAATAAAATACTCATCATACTTATGTGATCTATTCAATTTGGTGCTCTGCACTCTCTCTATGCCCTAGAAAAAATACAATCAACATCATACAACTCTTTGATTTCATCAAAACCAAGAACTTCAACCTCTATTTTATTCAACAAAGAATGACTTCTACTCAGTGCATCAGCAAGCCTATTAGCAACTTCACTCTTTTGCTTAATAACAAATGTAAAACTCTACAAATACTCAACCCACTTCATATGTCTCTATTTCAATTTATGTTAACTTCCCAAGTACTATAAAGCTTTATGATCAGTATACAACACAAACTCCTTAGGAGTCAAATCATGTCTCCACTTCTTCAAAGCTTAAACAATAGCATAAAATTATTAACCATGCACAAAATACTTCCTTTTAGCATCATTCAACTTTTCACTAAAGAAAGAAATGGGTTTTCCTTTTGACTTAATACATCTCCTATTGCATTACCACTTGCATCACATTCAACTTGAAATACTTTATTAAAATTGGGCAAAGCCAAAACAAGAAACTTAGCAACCTTTTGTTTCAAAGCCTCAAAACTCTTATCAGCTCCATGTGCCCACTTGAATTCCCTTTTATCTCCCCTCATTGTCTCAGTCATAGCATTACAAATAAAACTAAAATTTCTTATGAACTTTTTGTAGAAACTAGCCAAACCATTAAATGATCTTACCTCACCCACATTCTTAGTTGTAGGCCATTCCAAAATTTCTTTGATCTTCTCAAGATCCTTTCTCAAACCATTAGTTGAAATCACAAATCCTAATTATATAATCTCCTCTTGCATAATAAGAACACTTTTTAAGATTAATCAATAACTTTTTCTCTTTCAACCTCTGCAATACTTAATTATCTAATATGCTAAAGATGTTCCTACTTAGTCTTACTAAATATCATAATATCATCCAAAAAAAAAAATTTCAAACTTACCTAAAATTCTTCTTAGAACTTTATTCATCAACCTCATGAAAGTACTAGGTGCTTTAGTCAAACCAAAAAGCATAACCAACCATTCATACAAACCATCATTTGTCTTGAAAGCAATTTTGCATTCATCACCTTCTCTAATTCTTATCTAATGATAGCCACTCTTCAAATCAATCTTGGTAAAATACTTTCTTCCACTCAAACAATCTATGTTGTCATCCATCCTTGGCATAGGAAACCTATATTTCACTGTGATATTGTTAATAGCTCTAGAATCAGTACACATTATCCATTGTCCATTCTTTTTAGGTGCTAATACAATAGGTACAAAATATCGACTCAAAATTTCTTTGATCAAACCTTTCTGCAACAACTCATACACTTTTCTATTAAGTTCTTCATTCTCTATAGGTGTCAATCTATATGGTGCTTTATTCAACAAACTAGCTCTAGGAATCATTTCCATATAGTGACTTATACTTCTCATTGGAGGTAAACCATCAAGTATATCCTCTACAATAATCTCTTTATATTCCTTTAGCAATTCTACAATTTTTTCTCATACTTGGTCAATGCTACTAGCTATCGCTCGATCACCATTGATTGGTACTTGATTGACACTATTTTCTAGCACTCGGCTACTATTGACACAATGCAATTTCTTTGGAATTATAGCAAAATAGACTTGATTATTTTTTATTTCCTTTTCAAATTTTTTTCCATTAACCATGTAAATTTTCATAGTAGTACAGTTAACCTCATCTGGACTTCCAATCAAGGCAACAATATTTGCTTCTTCCCATTCACCCAAAGAGTATATTGATTCAATCTTCCATCATGCACAACATATCTATCATATTTCCAAGGTCTACCCAACAAATTATGACAACAATCCATGGGTATAATATCACACAAAACTTCATCAAAGTAATATCTAATCTTAAACTTCACAAGGCATTGTTCACTTACCAATATCTTATACTCATCTTTGATCCATGAAACAAGATAGGGTTTGGGATGTTTCAACCTCAGCAACTGCAACTTTGTAACCAACTCTTCTAATGCTAAATTTTTTGAACTTCCACTATCAATGATCACCTTGCAACACTTTCCAACCCCATCTGGTCTTGAGAAGACTTCTTCTAAGCACAGGTTCCTCATCACTTCCCTTATTACATAAGGTTCTCACCATCAGATTTTCTCCAAACTCAAGTCCACTTGGTGAACCATCACCATCTCCTTGAATCACAATATTTCGATTACCTTGCCCACTCTTAGAGGATCTACATTCAAGAGATCTATGTCCCTCTTTACCACATCTAAAATAATTACGATAAAAACTACCTCTAGAATAAGAATTAGTACATCCCCAGTAAGAATTACCACTTTTCCATTTGTTCTTGCCTTTGTCATCATTATTCCACTCAAATTTTCCTTTATCTTGTACAAAATTGTCAAATTTTCCTCCTTCACCATAAGATCTACCTCTTCCTCTCTAGAATCTACCACCTCTACCTCTTTGTCTTTGTTCATGCTTCTTTGTCAAGATATCCTTAGCCTTCAAGGCATATTGGTATGCTTCTTCCACACTTTCCAACTTCACAAAACTCATTTTATCTTAAATTCTAGATCTCAATCCATTTATGTACCTTGCAATTAACATCATCATCCACATGTCCAAATCTAATGTCCAATCTATAGAATTCCTCAATATATTCCTTCACACTCATGTCTCTTTGTCTCAAATTTTGCATCTTTCTCAACAAGCTAACTTGGTAATTAGTAGGGAGGAATTTGTTTTTTACCTTGCTCACCATCTTTGGCCAAGTTTTGATCTTCTCTTGTCCTCTCCTTTGTCTATTAGTTTGAAAATGCTCCCACCATAGTGATGTGTGACCTTTCAACCTAGTGACTACAATTTTCACCTTCCCATTATCAGGAGTGTTTTCATACTCAAAGAACTTCTCCATATCAGAGATCCAATCTAATATAGTATCAGTGTCCAATTTCACATCATAAAAAGCAACTTCTATAGTAGGCTTTGAATGTGCCCTAGACAATACTCTCAATAATATTTCATCATCTTGATCTTCTTCATTTTATAGATTATGGTTTGGTGCTACTACTTCATCATCACTTACATCATTTAGATGTGCTCCTCTCCTCTAGGTTGTCTCTATAGAATCTAATCTAGATGCAGTTTATCTCAATTGATCCAATATAACATTATCAACATTTTCTCTACCATGAACCATCTTTGCAAATCAAGTTCCTACAAGATCATAACCCTCTACAAGTTTTAGGTCAAATCTATAGATCTACCACCCTAAAAAAAAAATTGATTCAAGGTTTTACATGATCCAATCTCCACAAGAATGAACCTCAAGCTCTGATGCCACTTGACGCAAGGAGGGATGAATAAAAATAGGGCCAAAGGCACACCCAACTATCCAATCCAACCTACAAGAGTTAACACATAAAAAATAATATACAAGAACAACACCAAGGAGGGGAATAACAAAATATTTTTTATAGATTCACCAAATTTTCAACATACATGCCCAACTATAAGGCCTTCTAGGTTATGACCAAATGTAAATAATAGAATTTCAAAATTGCACTTCTAGACATATATCACCTCTTCACCATCCCCTTGCTTTTCTTCCTATCTTTCACCCTCAACTAAAACTCAATCCTAGACTTCCTTAAACACTTGCCAAAATGGCTTACAGAAGATTCTAGAACATAAAAAAGCCACAAGTCATCTCTCAAGAAATATTAACTACTTTTACCAAAATTAAATGTGAGCAAAGTAGGCCCCAATTGGAACCAAACATAGATTACTTGGAAAGTGAAAGCTTTTCAAAACTAGTGTATGCGTGAATTGTGGCCTATACTAACACACACACTTCAACATGGTCATTATGTGTGGATTCATCCTGGAATGAACATGAGATTGTTCATCTAAGAGAAATCCTGCAAGACGGCCTATTGCCTTCTATCTAGAAGGATTTTGCTTGTTAATATCCTTAGAATCAAGGTGCAGGAAACAAGACCCTCTAAGAATAAAGGATTGATGAATGCAGCTAGTCTAGATGAATGTGCAAATTATTTTAAATGAGATATGCAATGTAATCCAATAACAAAATAAAGAAAACTAGATTAACATATGCATAGTTAAGCTAAATGAAATTAAACTAAGGATGCAAGTGTATGCAAAATGTGAGCAAATGTGTGCAAATGTGAGTATGAATTTCAACAATAGTTTGATAATAATTCAATTCATCCTCCCAAAATGAAGAAATGAGGGTCTCTTACAAAGATTTTCCTAAAATACTCCAGTGGTTGAGATCGATTTCAATCAACGGTCAGGATTGAAGATGAGGTTTAGTTAAGGTGGAAGATTTCCAAATTAGAGGGAGTTAGCTGGCTCAAATCTGAGTGTAAGAGTTAGTCAACTCAGATAAACTTTAGTGTGATAGTAAGTGATCTGGGTCACTTCTAATTTGATCAGCAGTGAACTAGGAATTTCCATTTTTGAACTAAAGAGAAAATTAGGAGAGATGTTTAATTTAATAAAATGAGATATGCTCTCATAAATATATTTTCTATTTAATTAAATAATTTGATTTAATTAATTCAAAATACCTTCCCCACTTAATTAAATAATTCATTTTAATTAATTGAGATAGGCATATTTATTAAATTAAATAAATATAATTTAATAAAGTATGAATACTTTAGATTAAATTAAATTGAAATCAAATAGGTTTAATGTGGCTAATATGAGTGCATACTATAGGGATTAAATAATGAGTATGATGAAATACAAATTAGGGTTTTCTGCATCTGACAATTAAGTCAAGTAGCGAGTAGCAGAATGAGAATTTCCTATTAGAATAGATCTTAGAATTGGTCAAAATAGATTAGAATTGGTGATCATGGCAATGAGCCAATTTTGGGCTAGTACAACTGGCACTCAACACTCATATGAACTTGTCACCCAAGGGAATCACTCAACATCAACTCTGAACTTGGCATCCAAAGAAATCACTCAGCAACCAAAGGAGCTTAGCAACCAAATGAATCACTCAGCACCCAAAGGAACACTCAGCATTCAAAGATGCTTGGCAACTAAAGGAATCACTTGGAACCCAAAAGATCATTTGGAAACCAAAGAATCCTCATCAACTTAAGAACTTCATAGCAAGTGATAGAATGAACAAAAGTGTAGGATTACAAGGCAACCTAGGATGCTCCTGCATCATTAAACTACTACCTATTTTTGGATCAAGCAAAGAGGAATTTCTTATTTGTAGCTTTTTGTATATGTCTTGCAACTTTTCTCTTCCATTAAAGTTTTGACATTTTTCCTCCTCCCATATGAAGCTTGGTACAATCCTTTATAAGAATTTCCAAGATGTGGAGTAGAGGTTGATAGTGTTGACATTAAGGTCAAAAAAAATTTATTAGTGACTCACACTTAGTTAATTGGTTAAATTGCTACCAAGCTTATCTTTGAATTTTTTGTGTTAACCAAGTAATCCCATTACTACCAAGTTTCAAAATCTTTAAAAAAATCACATTGAGTAGTATGTACTAAGTTGAACAGTGATAGTGCTAACTAAGCTTCACAGTATTAACCGAGTTGCATAGTGTCAACCATGGTCTCTAGTATATTCTGAGCTTGTAGTATCATTAATGTGAATCTAGTGTTGACCAATCCAAGGTGTGTCAACCAAATTATTTAGTTTATACTAAGCTCATACTATTAGTGTTGACCAATCTATGGACTATCAACAAAGTGATTGAGTTATGTCAAGTTTTGCAATGCTCATCGAGTCACATAAGTGTTGACTAAGTTCAAGCTACTTGGAATTGATTAGTATGAACTAAGCTTCTACATCTACCAAGTTCATGATGATATTGAGTGTTGATAATGGTTGCCAAGTATCAAAACCTAACCAATTTTGTCTTTACAACTTGAGTGCTAATAGTTGGGCTAACTTTGTGATCATGATGGAAACCTATGTTGTAACTGACTTTAATGAATTTTGATTTGGATTGGTATATATGTAATGAATTGTATCACATCCAAATATAAAGGAATTATGAAGAAAATATAGGGAGTAGAAGTGTGAACTGAGAAGGCTACAAGTAGTATAAGGGACAACAAAGATTTACCTATCATAGCAAGGTGATCTTTACATTTCAAAGCTATCTCAACCAATAAATCAAAGTTTCAAATTAGATATCAACCACTAGTTCATCGTAACAGGTGTATAAGTTAAATTTTTCAACTAGGTATACTTAACAGTCTTTGAGAAATCTCTTTACTGAGTGCATACTTCATTGTATGTTTTGTAAATCCTTTTACAAGGTGGACCTAGCAGTCCTTATTACTTCTAATAGGGTAGATCATCATAAGTGATCAATCGTAAGCCCTAACTGACCAAATTTATATTGTAGTACTAAAGCTTGTGGGTATTATCCCCACCCCAATTTTACTTTCTATTTGGAAAGTTTCTAGGATACCATATCTTATGTCATAGTGTTATGAATGTTTTACTACTTTCATTCTCTCATGCGTCAATTAGATTAGAATATTATATGAAGCATTAATTGGTAATCAAGTTAAAATTTATTAGTTCCTAATTTACCCCTCTCCTCTTAGTAACCTTGCCTATCTAATATTTCCAACAACTGGTATCAGAATATTGTGGTTCTCAGAGAAGAAGTCTAATATCTTGAGCAAAGATTAAATGGAGGTATAGAAGATAGATAAGGCTATTGATAATGAAAAGTTGGATCTTGAATTGGCTATTGGGCATTTGAAGAAAGAAAGGGAGAAACTCTCTCAATCATTGAAAAGAATGAAATATGTTGTACTATAAATGAATGACAATCTCTACATTGAAGAAAGAATTGAAGATATATGTGTAGAAAGAAATTTAGATGCAGTTGATAAAGCAATCAAAGACCTATCAGAAAAGAACTCCAATCTTCAAGAAGAAGTTAGAAAGTTGAAAAGAGAACAATTAATCTAGTTAGTAAGATTATGTGAAGTCGTGGAAGAAAAATACAAAGCCAAAGAAGTGATAGAAGAAAAGAACAATGAAATTTAACATCTATCTCTTTAGCAAAAAAAATTCATTGATCAACTCACTTATACAAATGAAGAACTCATGAATCTAAGATCAGAGAATTAAAAATTATAGAATTATCTAAACACTAAGAGGAAAACCAATGAGAGGATGATGAGATCTCAAGAAAGCATGAATTAATTGAATGAGCTAAGTTATTATAGACACAAAGGCAAATTCAGAATATGATACATGGAAGAAGGTGAATCATCTAAGTAAGGAGCTCAAAAGAATCAAAGGCCTAATTGCAATCACTATGGTAAGATAGGTCATACATCAAAAAAATGTTGGAGTAATGGTAAAGAAAAATTCAATGGAAAGTGTTACAATTGCAATAAGATGGACATAGAGAAAGTGAATACAAAGAGAAACCTAAATGTCACAATTTCAAGAAACAAGGACACAAATCTTATGAATGCAAAACCAAGATATTGAATCCAAAAGAATAGATTCTAAAAGCTATATTTGGATGGGACTACAACACATGGTGTAGATGCCACTACTATGGATAATTTCGGCACATTGGAGAAAATTGTGTGAAACATCACATGAGGAAAAGAGACACCAATAGAAGATGTTTCATTTGTACAAAACCTTGACATCTTACCAAGAACGATATGAACACTGGAAGAATTAAAGATGAAAAGAAAGTGAAAGTTGACAATATTAGAAATAAAATGAAGTAGCAATGGATACCAAAGTCTCCTAAGAATTCAAATCCATTTCATGAAGTAGTTTTCACTCAAGAGTTGGGTGACTCAAGCATCTCAACTTGAACCTCCATAGGGATAACTAGAACTAAGACTCTGAAGTGACATCTCACATTAGTTCTAGTTAACTAGAAGAAAAGATCCTAGGATCACTAAGTGGTTATGGAAATCAAAGACCTTACTGAGCTAGGTCAAGTCATAAGACCATGCTGAGTAAGGTTGGGTTACACAAGAGTATAGTGTGTGGACACTGAGTTGATCGTCAAGTATAAAAGATAGAAATGAGTGGAAGACACTCTGTCACCAAGTGGTCATACCAAAGCATTTATGGAAATTGAGAAGTGAAATTTGTTAAAAGGAAGGAAATTGATTTTATTTTTCACCATGAATTTTTGAGAGCTATTTGCAATGAATTATTTCTGTGCTTCCAAGTGATCTATGTGTTTGTTGTTGGAAGAATTCTCAAATTTTTTTGAAACCCTTCAAGACCCTACTAAGCATGGCTTCTTCCAATAGAAAAGAAAAGAAAGGATAAAAAATGTTGAATCAAGGAGTAGAATGTGAGCTTCTAGCATTCAAAATTAGTGCAACAATTATCGAATCACTAGACCCAACAGGTGCACAATCACAAATTCCTTCCTAGGTATTACTTGTGCACAATATATGCTCATATTATCATTGTTCTATTCAAGAGCTAGGAACACTTAAAATTCATGAGGCATTGAATGAATTAAGTTTGAATGGAGATCTAAAACCTAAGCATCAACATTTGGAACAAAAGGGCTTGAAGCATATTTTGCATATGCCAAGGGATTTTTAGGCAAAATGGATAAGATTCATACTGCGCTAAGTTCCCAATGGGAAGATATGGTTGGATCAGCCCATTTTGATCACAAGGAAAATGATTCAACAAATCACTAGTCTTCTAATGTTCAACAAAGCCAAGATGACCAAAACCCTAGGTTGTGCTAAATTGGTGAAGAAGACTCTTATCGAGTGGGATGGTAGAGGAATGGAGATAAGTGGAATCACAGACATGGAATTGAAATTTATAACTCATATGATTGCCCAAAAAATCTACAAATTTAGTCATCTCAATAGTGTTTCATGTGAAGCAATTGATTTGGCTCTCAAAGTTGTGAAGAATAACATGTCATTTGACCTCGTCGAGTTGTTATTGAATCAGTTCAATAAGAACATGGAAAGTATTAGAGGTTCCAAGAACAATCCATGTAAATTTGGTTCACTCATAACTTGTTTATTTTTCTTTGTACAAAAATTTACCCTTGTAAAAGCATGGTTGTATAGAGAAAATTTGTACTTGTTCTATATCAAATAAATGAATACATAGCAAAGATGGGCAAAATTTTTGATAGTATAATGGATAACTAATTTGATACATTCAAAGAAAAGATGAATAATAGATATATGATACCAAAGAAACTTGTAGAAGACTAAAAAGATGATATCTATTTCACAGTAGATTGTGGTAGAGTGTACATTCAGGCAGTTAGACCGAGGGTAGCAAGTGTTAAGCCTCTTGAATATGAGGTTAACATAGATGATACAAAAGATATCCTTGAGGCTCTATTGAATGAGCGTATGGATCCTAAGGCATCATATTTTGGAACTTATGAAGAAGCAAAGGCAATGATAGAACTTGAAATTAAGCTTCCTCAATCAATTAACAAAGGAAGAAAGAGGATAGCAAAATTGAGGCAAGAAAGCTCTACTCTCCTATTGATAGATGGAAAAGGAGATGATATAGAAGAAGATGAAGTAGAGGATGAAGTAGAAGAAAAAAAAATTTGATGAAGAGGAGCCTATAATAAAGAAAGGTAAGGTTATTATAACCAAACCTACCAAGTCATCCACTATAGTATTCACAAGGACATCAAAATCTAGGAAGAAATTAAAGTTAGTTGAGAAGGATGCTGATAAAATTATTTTCAAGAAACCTCCACCTACAATTCAAGAAAAGTTGGAGGAAATGGAAGAAGGAGCTAGAATAGAAAATTTCAAAAAAATTATATTGAGGACATGATGATGCCAAAATTGGGTAAGTGGAAGTACTCACCTGATCAGTTTGCTCAACAAATTCCAAAGGAGCTTTTACAAGTAATCAAACCAAGATGGAGGAATGCAAGGAAGACTACAAAAGACCTATTTGAATAGAATCTAAGGCTACTCATGCTGATTCTTATTGAAAAAGAGGTGAAAGAATATTTTAAGACAAATGAAGAAAATTTTACTCTCAAGTTCAACACATGTCATGTGCTAATGAAAGACATAGAATCTATGGTAAAATTTACCATTACCACATGGAAGAACATTTACAACCAACATCAACTGAGTGACTTCATTGTTCATGTTAGTGACAAAGATGAGGAAGATGATGACAATGATGATGAAGAAGATGTGGAAATAGAAGATGTAAATCTAGATGAAAAGTAGGAAGAACAAGAAGCTATAGAGTAAAATCTCCCTAAGATTTAGAGTATTGAAAAAAATGACCCAAAGAATATTGTAGTAGTAGTAATGGCCTCATTTCCTCACTCTCCAAGCAAAGCTTTAATGCCATCAATATTAGAGAAAGCTTCTACCAAGTTTGTTGTAGAAACTACTATAACACCAAGCACCCAACCAATCTTTGCACCTCTTTAGTTGAGTACTACATTGACTAAAGTGATTAACACTTCATCTACCAAGCAACAAGTACCTCCATCATCATCAGATTTGTCAATGTAGCAATAAGGTATTTCTAATATAAGTGCCATATCTACTTTTCTTTCTAGCCACTCAATTTCTACTATTATTTCTATTCCACACTTAGCTAGTACAAGGACAATTGAGGTCAAGTCTCAATTGAGTACTAAAGTTTCAATTAAGGATAAGGGAAAGAAGAAGATATTGATCTAGATGAGGATATAGTTATCTTAAATTGGTATATCTCTACTATGAATCTTGATCAAATGAACATCATGGGTGAATTATTGAAAAAGAGAGCTAAGAAATAGAAGCTTAGAGAAGAGAAGAGCAAGGAAATTGAAGTGCTTGAAGATGTAAAGAACATACTTGTAGATGCACTAAGTATTGAGGTTGATAGTACACCACTTATTTTGGATTAGATAGTAGAAGTTGTCTAAACATTCAATGAAGATATGAATGGACAAGATAAATTTCTACAAAAAGCAAAAAGGAAATTTGAAAATAAGGCATTGAAACAAGTGGTAAAGAAAATTACAATAAATCAAGTAGAATTGTCTACTATTCTTAGCTCATTGGAAACATTTGCAAATAATTTAACTTTATTATTTATTAATTTTTTTGATACATCTATCTTCACACAAGGAATCAAGGAAAAATTATCTAAGATAGATGAAGACTTGAAGGAAAGTGCACACAAGTTCTCACTTGACCCAAGCTATAGTTCTGCTCACTATTCAAAGATCAGATATCTAACAAATTTGCAAGATAAATTATTATAGGAAGAAGTTAGGATTGGGGCCACACTTGTATACATCCTAGGCATGATTCTTACAAACATGGATTCATTACAAAAATACATTGCACATGCCAAGACACTCATCCATGAAAATAACTTCTCCATAACTGATCACATGATGGAGTTATTAGCAGAAGTGCATATTGTATTTCATGCAAGAAAGGTGTTACAAGAAAATTAGGACAATAAAATGGCATTGATTTTGATGGTACATTCTAAATTCTTGTCATATTTTGGCATTACCATGTAATATACACCTTTGGAATTTATATCAAAAAGGGGGAGAAGTATAATATAAGATGAATGTATTGTTAGAAATAATAGTCCACCAAGATAACTGAAAGTGGGGGGGTGAATCAGTTACCCAACAATTAAAAAATTTATCTTCTTTAAACAAACTTAACCATTCAACCAAAGTAAAAATTAACCATAATAAGATGCACATAGACAATTGTACCAGATATGTTAACTAGGGAAATCCTTGATCAAAGGGAAAACCGTGGTGGGAATGATGCCCACATGATGATGTACCAATATAAATATTCCTTGTTAGAGGATTGATCCTGTTAGGAGTCTATTACAACATTTAGTACATAGAGTCCCTATTAGGAGATGTTGAATTCCTATTAGGAGTTGTAGTATAATGTATGCAAGAAGAGCCCACTACCCAAACATGAAATTTCAACTATAAGAAGAGCTCACTACTCAAACATAAAATTTACAATTATGTCCTTCTTTCCTTTGTTCTAGCAAATAAACCAAACACTATCAAACCTTGTAGACTATGTCACAAACCCCAGATCCAAATATCAAACCCCGAATCACTCAGCAAAACCTCAACAATGAAGTTTCCTTTATTTTTGCTTTTCTCTACTCAACTTCGCATTCCACTCTTTGCTACTTACAAATAATTCACATAAATACAATTCCATACCTTATGATAAAGGAAAATTTCCTTCCTTTATATCAAGTCCATAAAACAACTTCCTAAGTTAGGTGTTAGACCTTCTCAATTAATTATTATAGGACCACATTAAGAATGCATTACACTTAGTGATAACATCAGTCTTTCATCTTGCAATGTAAATAACTTTCTGTGCATGTAATATTATGATGAGAAAACTTAGCCACATCATTGGCAACATGTCTTCTTCACATTCTCAACTTTGGTTCTCAAAATAACAATTCTACCAAGAGATATAACAAGTTTACTATAACATGCCTCTGTAAACTATATCTTAGAATAGACATCACCAAAATTTACATAACTTCTTTCAAACTTATCACTTATTCATCTAACATTAACTACATATACTAGATACTTAGAATTATATCCCATAACCTTGGATAGTTAGAATACCCAACTAGTCATCCATACCAACTAGATCTTTCCACTATTCTTCGATCAGATACCAAAAAAAATTGCTATGTTGACAACAATGACAAACTCAGTCGTGAATGTAACATATCATCACAATGACATATCTACAATACTCCCCCATAGGAATATCATCAACATTCATTCTTTCAACAATCTCTCAACAGTCTCCCCCTTTGGCATTGATGGCAACATAGATGAAAAACATCTAATTCCAAGAATATGAACAAAAGATTGTTCATCTTTCTTTTCAAATCCTCTTCATCAATCATACTCCTCTATTGATATACCTCAATGTGCTTTTTGTTGAACTATCATTTCATGGTTTATATCTTCTAAACATGTTGTACTTCCTCATGATCTTTTCATGATGTTTTTCATGCTTAACTTCTCCCCCATTGAAATCAATGTCAAAGGTTTCAGAAACCATCAAAATTTGCAACAACTAATTCCTACTTAGCTCAAGTGTCCAAGGACAATATTCAAAACTACATCCAACAAAAGTCCTAGATGACTCTATCCATCATAGATACTCCCCCATATAGGAAGCATTAACATGTAGTCTATATGACAATGGTGCTCTATTATACTAGACTCATGCACTTTTGGATCATCTACTCTGATGTAGGAAGGGGCATAACCCCTAGCATACCTCGCAAATACTCAAAAGTCTCTTTGGGAAGAGGCTTAGTGATGATATTTGCAATCCACTCTTTTGTGCTCACATACTCCAATCTAATTTCCTTTTCTATAAACTTTTCTCTCAACATGTGATACTTAAAAGATTCTATGTGCTTAGTCTTCGAATGCAACACTAGATTCTTAGACATATTTGCTTTGCTTGTGTTGTCACAATGTATGACAATAGGTTCATTGATTTCTCTCCTAATATCCTTCAGCATTTGCTTCATCCAAACAACTTGATTGCAATCATTTACTTCTACAACATATTCTACTTCCACTATACTTTGTGACATACAATCCTACTTCTTACTTAGCCAATAAACCAATCTTCCTCCAAGAAATAAGGCTTCACTAGTGGTGCTCTTTTTGTCATCCATACTACCTAGCTAATTAGCATCAATATAAGAACTTAGAGTAAAATCATTAGATTTTTCATACCAAAATCCAAACTCTAATGTTCCTTTTAGATATCTAAATATCCTTTTGACTACTGCATAATGTGCTTCTCTAGGATTAGCTTGGAATCTTGCAACAATTGCAACTGCATTTTCTATATCTAGCCTTGTGTAAGTTAGATATTATAGTCCTTTGATCATAAATCTGTACTTTTTTTGCTTAATAGTAGGTGTCTCATCCTTTGTAGATAACTTGTGTCTAGTTACCATAGGTGTTCCAACAGGTTTGCATGTTTCTAAACCAAACTTTTCTAGTAAATCCTTCAAACACAGTCTAAGAAATAAAGATTCCTTCTTTATTCTATACATTCTGTAATCCTAGAAAATACTGTGTTTCTCCTATCATACTCATTTCAAATTCTTTCTTCATTTCTTCAACAAATTTGTCACTTTCCTCATTATTTTCTCCAAAAATAATATCATCAACAAATATTACCAAAATCATTAAACCATCATCAATTTCTTTCTAATATAGATTACTATTTACCATACCTTTGTTATATCCAAGCTTTGTCAAATGCTTGTCCAACCTTGCATACTAGGTTCTAGGTGCTTGCTTCAAGTCATACAATGCTTTCTTCAGTTTGCATACTATGTCCTTATCATTTGTCAAAGGACAACCTTCAACCTTCTCAATGTATACTTCTTCTTCAAGTTCTCCATTCAAAAATGCTGACTTAACATCCATCTGATACACTTTAAATATCTTTTGTGCTACATAGGCTGAGAATAATCTCACTACTTCTATTCTTTCTATAGGAGCACAGGTCTCATCATAGACTATTCCTTCTTACTGTGAGTAACCTTTACATACCAATCTTGCCTTGTTCCTTACAACTTCACCTTGCTCATTCATCTTGTTCCTAAATACCCATTTAGTTCCTATCACATTATTGTTTTCTGATCTAGGGACCAATTCCCATGTCTCATTCTTTACTATCTGATCGAATTCCTCTTTCATAGCTTATTTCCAATAATCATCTTTACATGCTCCATCTGCATTCTTAGGTTTAACTTGAGATATCAAACATAGTTCTTCATTGACTCTGCTTCTTGTCATCACACCTTTATCTCTGCTTCCAATGATCTACTCAGATGGGTGATTCTTTATCATATTATTTCCCAAAGTAGGATTTTTTATCTCAACTCTTAGCTCTATTGAAGGTTCCAATCTTTGTTCCTACATTGGCTCTCCTTCATTCTACAAATCATTGTTAGTCTCAAGAAATACTTCATCATTCCTTGATTTGGTAACAAAATTATCATCTGAATTGTAACTATTCTCTCTTGTATCCTAAATTTTTCATCAATTCTCACATTTGCACTTTCCATAATAGTCTTAGTTCTTAGATTATAGCATCTATAAGCCTTACTTTTCAATGAATAACCAAGAAACATATCTTCATCACTTCTAGCATCAAACTTACCAATAACATCATCTCTTTTGATATAACACTTACTACCAAAAAATCTGAAATACTTAACTGTAGGTGAGTGACCAAATCACAGTTCATAAAGGGTCTTGTTTTTGTCTTTCCTAACTTGTACTATATTTAGAGTGTAGACTATTGTATTCACAACTTCTCTCCAAAACATCTTGGATACATCATTCGTAGCTAACATAGCTCTTGATGCTTCTATAACTGACCTGTTCCTCCTCTTTGCAATGCCATTCTATTCAGGGATTCTCATAGCTAATAATTATCTTTTGATTCTATTTACTTCACAAAATATGTTAAACTTATTTGAATTAAATTCTCATCCTCTTTATGGTCTTAAACATTAAATCTTCATACCGGATTCATTCTCAACTCTATTCTTTAATATCTTGAGCTTATCAAATGCCTTAGATTTCTCTTTAAGAAATAAAACCCACATCATTCTAGAAAAGTCATCAACTAGAATTATAAAATACCTTTCACCATAATATCCTTTAGTCTTTGTAGGACCGCTGAGATCTATGTGTACAATCTCTAATTTTGTTGTAGTAATAAACTTCTTGAAGGGAAACTAAGTTCTATTATGCTTTGCCAAAACACACTCCTTGCAAATTGTGTTAGCAGGCTTTACAATCTTATGTAAATATCTAACTACAAACATACTACTTGTCTTCACAATATTGTCAAAGTTTATATGACAAAATCTCTTATGCCATAACCAACTGTCATTTACCTTTTCAACCAAACATGTCATTTCAGTAGGATTCAACTGAAATACATTACCTCTAGATCTAGTTCCTATTCCAATTACCTTACCATCTTTATTTCTAATCATGCATGTCTTCTCTATGAACTGCAGCTATTAACTTTTGTCCACTAGTTTTCCAACACTCAAAAGATTGTGCTTCAAACCATCAACAAAATGTACACCCTCAGAGTTAGTTGTACCACCAAGGGTTATAGATCTAATGCCTTTAACTTGGCATGCTATATTGTTTTCAACTCTAATAATGCATCCATCCTAACTTTTGAAGTCAAAAAAAATATTCATATCGTCAATCATATGATGTGAACAACCACTACCAATTATCCAACAGATCTCTTTTCAACTTGTGACACCAAAGCTACTTTCTCTGGACTTTCTTCTTTAATTTCCACAAATCCTATTTCATCATCACTAGCACTTACTACTTGTTCATCAAAATCATTCTCTTCATTTGCATACAAACACTCTCTATTTCTTCTAGGTTTACAATTTCCTTTATACTTTTTATCTATTTTAGGATATTTAGATGCATAATAACCATATTCATCACAAGTCCAACATTTAGAGATTTTCTTACCATCTCTTTCTCTTCTTACTAGAAGGCATACTCCTTCTTCAATCTTTTTATCCTCATTAGTTCTGCTACTACTAGCAAAATCTCCTCTAGCACTTGTGCTCCTTGATAAACTAAGTCAAATATTCAAGGCACTGAAAATTGTCTCCATTTTGGTCAATTTTTTAGACTATCTAAGTTCATTCTCAACTTATTCAAGTCCTCCAAGCGATGTCTCCTTTGTGAAATCTTTGGTACAAGATATCAACAATTGTATCATTTGATCTACTAACATAAACGGTGGTGTTAAAGTCTTCAATATCTTCCATATAACCTCATCATCTTCTTTGATTCCTCCTTGAGATTTAATATCTATAGTAATTCTTGATATCCTACCTACATATGTTCTTACAAATTCATCTTGCATCATTTTAGCATCTTGAAATGCACAAATCCAACTTTGTAACCTCAACTTCTTAGAATGTGCATCACCTTCAAAACTAGTTTCCAAAGCTTTCCAAATCAAATTTGAAGTATCAAGTGATTTTACATGATTGTATTCAATTTCAGGAAGTTTGGTTAATAGTACTTCTCTAGTTTTCATGTCACACATCAAAAGATCTCTTTCATCCTTGGTACAATTTTCCAAGTCCTTTTCAACAATGATTGTCCTTCCTTTATATCAATTCCATAAAACAATTTCAAAGATGTGATGCTCTGATACCAATACTACTTAAAATTACATTGCATCAATACAATTCTATACCTTATGATAAAGGAAAGTGTCCTTCCTTTATATCAATTCCATAAAACAATTTCAAAGATGTGATGCTCTAATGTGATTCAAAGATGTGATGCTCTGATACCAATACTACTTAAAATTACATTGCATCAATACAATTCTATACCTTATGATAAAGGAAAGTGTCCTTCCTTTATATCAATTCCATAAAACAATTTCAAAGATGTGATGCTCTGATACCAATTGTTAGAAACAATAGTCCACCAAGATAATTGAGAAGGGCCTAAATCAGTTAACCATCAATTAAATGAACCCTATTAAGAATATTTATATTCCTCATTAGAGGATGGACCCTATTAGGAGTCTAAATGAACCCTATTAGGAGTCTATTACAATATTTAATACATAAAGTCCATGTTAGGAGACTTTGAATCCCCATTAGGAGATTCCAACCCTATTAAGAGTTGTAGTACAATGTATGCAAGAAGAGCCCACTTCCCAAACATGTAATTTCAACTACCAGAAGAGCTCACTTCTCAAACATGCAATTTATTTTTATGTTCATATTTCCTTTGTTCTATCAACCGAACCAAATGCTATCAAACCTTTTAGACTAGGTCTTGAACCTCAAATCCAAATATCAAACCTTGGATCATTGAGCAAAACCTTAGTAATGAAGTTTCCTTCACTTCCCCTCTACTACTTAAAATTACATTGCATCAATACAATTCTATACCTTATGATAAAGGAAAGTGTCCTTCCTTTATATCAATTCCATAAAACAATTTCCTGAGTTGGTTGTTAGAATTTTTCAATTAATCATTATAGGAACACATTAAGAACACATTACACTTAGCAATAACATTAATCTTTCATCTTGCAACTTAAATAAATTTCCATACATGTAATATCATGATGATTGAACTTAACCACATCATCAACAACATGTCTTCTTCACATCCTCAACCTCAATTCTCAGAATAACAATTCTACTAAAAGATATAACAAGTTTACCAGAATGTGCCTTTGTAAACTCTATCTCAAATAAAACATCACCAAAACTTACATAACATTTTCTAGACTTATCATTTCTTCATCCAATATTAACTACATATAATAGATACTCAAAAGTATCTCCCATAACCTTAGATAGTTAAAAAAGTCAACTAATTTGTACCAACTTGTTCTTTCCATTGTTCTTTTTTTAGATACCATAGAAAATTACTATGTTGACATCAATGACAAAATCAGTCATGAATGTAACATATCATCATAGTAACATATCTATAGTACTCCCCCATAGGAATATCATCAATATTCATGCTTTCAAAAATCTCTCAACATGTATATATGAGGAGTATTGGGAAAAGTATAATATGACGTATATGTATGGGGGCAACATAGTATTATACAAATACATAAATTAGAAAAAATCTTATACAAAAGCAATTTTGAAAAATATCAAACAGAAAGCATGTTACCAAGTTGTAGACATAGAAAGGAGACAAAGAATGTTTTAGACTTGAAATTCTAAGAATTCAATTTGGGTTGATTGTGTTTTTGTCACTAATGCCAAAGGGGGAGATTGTTGACATTAAGGTCAATGTTTTTTAATTAGTGACTTGCACTTAGTCAATTGATTAAGTTTCTACTTAGATTATCTTGAATTTTGTAGTGTTAACCAAGATCTATAGTTGCTACTAAGTTCCAAAATCTTTATACATTTCATGTCGAGTAATAATTATTGAGTTAATTAGTTAAAGTGCTAACTGAGCTTCATAGTATTAAATGAGTTACATAGTGTCATCCATGTTCTCTAGTATCTATTGATCTCTTAGTATTAGTGATGTGAATCTAGTCTTGACCAAGCCAAGGTGTGTCAACCAAGTAATTAAGTTTATACTGAGCTCCAAGTGTTAGTGTTGACTGAACCATTTAGTGCCAACTAAGTGATTCAGTTTATATGCCAATTTTTGCAATGCTCACCAAGTCACACAAGTGTTGACCAAGTTCAAGATAGTTGAAAGTGATTAGTATGAACCAAGCTTCTACATCTACCAAGTGCATGACAATTCCAAGTGTTGATAATGATTGTTGAGTATCAAAACCTCACTAAGTTTTTTTTTAGAACCTACGTGCTAGCATTTGGACTACCTTTGTGATCTTGATGGAAACTTATGTTGTGGCTAACTTTGATAAATTATGATTTGGATTGGTATATATGTAATTATTTGTATCACATTCAAATATAAAGGAAGTATGAAGAAGAAATAGATAGAAGAAGTGTGAATTGAGAAGGCTACATGTAGTATAAGGGACATCAAAGATTTATCTATCACAACAAGGTGATCTTTACATTTCAAAGGTATATCAACTAGAAAATTAGAGTTGCAAATCAAAGATCATCAACTGGTTCATCCTAATAGGTGTATCAGTTAAATCCCTCAACCAAGTAAACTTAGTAGTCTTTGAATAATCTCTTTATTGAGTGCATACTTAATTGTATGTTTTGTAAATCCTTTTACAAGGTGGACCTAGAAGTCCTTATTGCTTCTAATAGGGCAGATCATCAGTAGTGATAAATTATAAGCCTTAATTGGCTAGCTTTAAATTTTAGTACTAAAGCTTGTGGGTATCATGCCCACCCTAGTTTTACTTTCTATTTGGAAGGTTTCTAGGTCACCATATCTTGTGTCAAAGTGTTATGAATGTTTTACTACTTTTATTCTCTCATTTATGCAATTAGATCATAATATTATATAAAGGATAAATTGGTGCATTAAGTTAAAGTTTTATTGGTTCCTAATTCACCTCTCCCCTCTTAGTAACCTTGCCTATCTAACATTTCCAATAGGTAGTCTAGATAGGAATTTCAATTTTATGTCATTTACAATCTATCTAGTTTTGTTTATCATATGAATGCATTCAATCTTGTAAACTTGAAGATATAATTAATATGAATGATCAAGTTGTCAAGTTTGGAGTTATATTTCAAGTCTATATTAGAATTGTATTCATTTTCAAAGGAAATTAATGCAAAAGGAATTTTTCCATGTCTCTGTATCTAAGTTTTGTCTCCTTTTTTGTCTATCTATGATCTTGGTATTGAAATGAACAATGTTCTTTCAATTAATTGCAATTTGGATGAATTCTTCTATCTCTTATTGATTGCTTCTAATTCATAGAGTTAAGTAATTTCTTTTAGTAATTGATAGGGTTTTGGGTATATGAGAGGGATATGATAAGAATGAAATTATTCATTGCAAGTAAATTAAATAGATCTAAAGTTTCTATTTTTAACTCTATATAACAATGGATATGACACTAATCAATTAATTTTAGTTGCAAGTTGATGATTTATATCATTGCAAAATACATATATCAATCAAAAATAAACTTTCCATTTATGTAATGAAGAACTAAAGTTGTTGGTCAACACTTATTTGTAATAGATTTCCTTTTGGTTATAACTAGCTATTGTAATAAGAATGTTTGTTACAAATCTAAGAATAAATTATGACCAATATCTGCTATAGGTGATAGGTTTCAAAGAAGTATTAGTGAGTAATTGTCTAAAGATAAAATCCAAATAATTAGTCACATTCATATCTCTGAGGTGCACCTGCCATGGCCTTGCAGAGCCTAAAGTGTAGAGAGTCTAGTGTATTCTATTGAATTTGGTCCAAAACTATGATGAATCTTGTTAAGTATGAGATCTAGCTAGTCTTTGGGCTTGTTTTCATTTGCAACATCCTGATATTCAGTTTAGAGTACCTAGTAGTCCAAAAAACACAAACAAAATGGTGACTCCACTGGGGAATTGTATAAAGAGTATTTTTATATGAGCTATATTCTTTACTATTGTTTTTCTAGTGACTTATCTATAGAGTAAAGTTGTATTACCCAATGTTACAATGTTGATAGTTTTTTGGTTGGCCCTTTCTATTAGAAAGTTTCCCATGTTCTTTTTAGTCTAAAAGGTCATTTTAGATAATTTCCCTACATAGGGTGATTCAAGTCAAAGGGTTTTGTATCTAGTGCTATATATTTCAAAATTTTCTAACCAATGGTTGATAAGAAGAAAAATACTCAGGCTTTTATGAAGGCCAATCCAAAAATACCATTATACATTGAATTACCTCCTGGGAGTAGGAAGAACCAAAATAAAAAGAAAGTAAATTCTAATTCTACTTGGAAGCCTAGGGCTAGTTTGTTAGCCCATTTACAATACTGACCTATGGTAGAAAAAGAGTCATCATCCTTGAGTTTTAAATCTAAAACTAATATACTATTGGGAGAGACATTCACCACCCCATATCAAGAAAAGATAATTTACCATGAAAAATATGTATCTTCTATATGGGACATTCCTTGTAGACCAGATATGGTGAATAAAATGAACCATAGGTGGGGATATAGGGTTAATATGGACACTGGATTTAGTCCTAGACAAAAAACTTATGAGGAAAGAAATCTCATAGACCTATATGACCCAATAGATTCAGAAGTCACTTCTATAGATCGAGAAGATTTATTTTTTGAATTAAAGGTTCTTAGGAAAAGATTTGTAGAAGAGGCCAAACTCATTCATTTAGAGAAAGAAAAGGAACAAGTTACCTTGAATAAACTCATTGAAAGAGACAACTTGCTTAGGAGAATGGCCTCCTTCCAAGCGAAAAGTAAAAGACTAGAAGAGAAATCTTCTAAGCTACACTTAGATGTTTTAAAATCCAAAGTCCAAGATAAAGAGTGTATTCTTAAAGAGAAGGATGGGACTATTATCTCACAAGTCTATCCCTATAGACTTGTTGAACCTAAAATTTTAGATATAACTACAAAAGAAACTAATAAAGGAAAACAAAAGGTGTTAATAGTACAAATTTCTGAGCCCTAAGTTCTTCCTAGTAAATCTACAAAGTTTTTCATGTCTAAGCTTGATGTGGATTAAGAAAGGGTTAGAAAGGAGAGAGGAGATTTAGCTAAAGAACTAGAGAAGGTTTAGAATGAGGCACAAGCTACTGAAACTAGAAGAAAAATTTAGTTTATCAAGTCTAGCTCTACCTTACCTTCTTGGTCTAACTAATCCTCACAAGTTTTCCTATCCATTCCTGCTTCTGCACCTTTTTTAACTAGCCAAAACATATCATAGTTAGCCCCTACCTCATCCTCTACTATAGGTAGTCAAATACCTGTCACTCAGCAAGGCCAACAATCCCAAATTCCTATCCAAAAACCAAACTTCTAGAGCAAGTACTTCAAATGCTATAGGATTCTAAAGAAGACCCATCTATATGCAAAAATACAAGAAAATGCATTTTTTAGGCATTTATGGGTTTCCATGTCCTATTTCTAATGATCTTAGGGATAAGGTTACTAAATTTTTAGGTAACAACATTGTTGTAATTCCCTACTTGGAGAAATAAGATCCAAGATATTTTTTAAAACAAGTATGGGTGCACAAAATAATCAACATACAAGGATCACTACGATCACAATGAAAGACTTAACCAACAAACCCATCAACCAACAGATCTCCAAATGCCACTACTAATAGACACACACAATTGAAAGATGAAAACCAAAAATGAGTACAAATCTCTAATTTTTTGAAGCCTAGAAAATTAAATAATCCCAAAGGGTACTCAAAACAACAAAAAGCATTCTTCAAAAATAGTGGAGATGCCCTCAATTTTTTGCACAAGAAATCACAATAGATAGTTTTGTGTGAGAAAGTACAACATATTACACAATAAACTACCCTTTTTCATGAAGAGCTACATGGCCAAGCAACCAAAACCCATTGCACTTATGCCAAGGCTCATGTGAGGAAATAGCAGGAAACATGCAAAGAAATGCAAGCTTGGGCATGAGGAAATCCCAAGTCTCACATAGGAGAGTGCATAATCTCACACAAGAGGGAGTAAAATCTCACATGAGGGTTCACAACAACAAGAAAGAAAAACATAAAATGAGAAGATAGGGAAAATAATTCATCCACACCAAGGAGTACCAAATCCACAAATCAAGGCTTAAACACTCAAACACAATAACTACAAGATAGAAACTACATCTAACCATTTGAAGCATAGCAATAAAGGAATGTACTAAAGCAACATCTCAATGAAAAAACATAACAAAACTCAAGAATGTTCCTCCCAACCATAATAGCATTATTAGACCTCAACATCCCTAGCCATCCCCACATGTAACATCCTAGATTGCCAACTAGATAGTCAGAGCTGTCTTATGTGGACATAAAAAATGGAAAATCTAACATGCTAAAACAATAAGCAATAGATACTCCAACTAAGAAAATAAAATCATCCAATCATATGCTAAAAAACATAATATAGAAATGCATAAAACAACAAACATCATCTAAACATGATATCCAACAATTCCAATGAAAGTATAAATCACAAGGAAGTATACTTTGGAATCCCAAATATACCTAGTGAACATCAAGGACCAATCATATTGGAAGAATAGACAATCTCTATACACCAGTCCCCAACAATGGTAAAGGTATCTACACCTTCCAACCATGTGAAACCCATAGGTCCACCCCCATCATACTAATGGAGATAATGATCCAACCAAAAAAACACATAAAGTAAACATCCATGGCTAAAACTCATGCTAGACAATAACATGATGCAACCAAGATCATGAGACAATGCAAGTACAATAGGTCTAGGTTAGACACTTAATGGGTTAGTATGTAGGGACTCATATGGAGGGGAAATAGGTTGGCATCAAGTAGCTCAAGCTAGCATGGTGTGGAATCAACTTCCCAATGGAAGGGTCATGCACTATGTCCTCAAACTTAATTGAGTTCTCACACATTTAGTTATCTTAATTTTATTACCCAGTAATTTATTTAGTTATCACTTAATTAATCCTTCTCTCCATCAACCTAGGAAATGTCACCAAGATTACAGTAAAAGCCCCTCCATGAAGCTACCCTACCCTACCCATACTCGTCCCACGATAAGCACCCACAAGCATGTATACTCCCAACCCAACCCCAAAAGACATAACTCAACCAAATTACCACTAGGAGTTGGGGTCTCACAAGTCACCAAATAAATGCATGTGTATGTGCTTGTGTATGGGCACACCACCATCATGAAAGTCAAAACACAAGTGTTGGATGAGAATACAAGAAAAATCACACTTAACCAATAACAACTTGGAAGAATGGATGTGGCATGCATCTCAATACAACATAAAAATGCAACAATGGTATAACTGATATCCTATGGATGATACAGGTCCACGACCAATAAAATGCCTAGAAAACCTAAAAAATCTAGGTGGCACACAAATCAAGGCAAAAATGCCAAAACTAAAAAGAATAAAAAATAAAACCCATTTGGTCTTAGGGCACAAAAGCCATGAGAATACAATAAAATTTAGGTTTGACACCATATGCAAAAATAGCCAACATAAAGATGCAAAACCCCAAACCCTCATTCCAAAAATAGGGAAAACATTCATATCTGTCCAACTGGGCAAAAATAGCAATAAAAAATAGAGGGGAACACTAGTTCTCAGCCTCCTAACATACAACTACTAGAAATAGAAGTACAAATGGAGCTCAAATACAAAAATAGGAGAGCCCTACTTGATAGTCAAAAGGGCTAAAATGGGAATCAGGTAGATAAAATAAATATCTTGCGAAAGCTACCAAAAGTCACTATAAAACAAGGTCTCCCTAAGTTGGATTCAACAAGACCAACCTCACAACAATCCCATGCCCATAGCTCTCACAATGAACAAAAATAAAATTCTCCATAAGAGGATTTTGGAAAAATCTCTCAAATTCTTAATTTCCAAAAGTAAGAAGTGAGGAATTCATTTCCTCTTTGGATACTTATTCACTTATCAAGTGAATAATTTATTAGGGTGAATAACTAGAAAACCTAGTTAAATCTTGAACCAACCCAAATGAAAATAGTTTATTCCAAGTAATTGGAATTCATATATGGAAAAACTGCCAAAAATTAAAATTAATTAAAAATAAAGTCTGAAAACTCAAAATCACATAAATTCCTAAATAGCTTTCACAACAAATGAAAACTTCTAAATGTACAGACACATTCACAAGTCTAATCACATAATAAATTGAGTCCAAATTTATCAAATCATCGAAAGGTTTCATTTAACATTTAAATAATATACGTCTACCATATAGGGACAACATTGGTAAATATGAATAGTTGAATCACTGACTCCATGTGCCACTACTAGAGATATTAATCATGCATTTTAAAACACATGATCAAGTACAATCACATATAATAAAAAAGCCAAAGCAATGAATGCATTAAATACTTAATATAAAAATTTATTCTAATATACTAAAATAATTAATTTACATCACTCACGCTCGCATAAAGCATAACAAAGAAAGAATTAAGTAAATAACCGCCGCATTAAATCCAACACATAAACATGATCACAAATATGTTAAAATATTGGATAACAAAATATTATCATAAATGTACTATCATCTCAAAATAACATCATCATGCAAATATGATCAATAAAAAACATAGTAATATAACATCTATGATAATGAAATCAAAGTATAACATCTAACCCTCGAGTCATCTCAAAAGTAAAAATATCATGAGTATCAAGTATCTCTCAAATCAAAATATAACAAGGTCCAAAATACAAACACAAGAGGCACTATAGTTGTCACTGGTGAAGAGCTCCTCAGCAAATTTGTAGACATGCTCAATGACTATGAGGTAGAGCATGAGGATGTAGTCATGAAGTTATTTGTACACTCCTTGACTAAAGATGTTAGGGACTGGTTTAGAAGTTTTCCAGATGACTGTGTAGCCTCTTAGAATGACTTAGAAAAGATTTTTAAAGAGAAATATGTGATAATACCAATGCTAGCTTCATGTTGAATAAGTTTAACAATATAAAGAAGAGCCCAAATGAGTGTACATTTGATTCTAATGTTAGATTTTAGAAAGGGATGTATAAATTGTTCCAAGTGTTGAGACTTGGTGAGGATGTATTCCTTACCACTTACTTTAATGTTTTGATAGTAAGATGGCATACACTTTAAGGGATAAAGATCCAAAAACACTAAGGGAGGTCTATAAGATGGCAATAAATATTGAGAATAATAGAAGAGCCTCTAGTAAATTAGGAAGAAGGGATGAACCAAAATAGTTCAATGCTAGAAACAAAAAAGAGGGTGAAAAACCTCAGTATAATACCCCTTACAATAAGTAGCCTAGAATGGAAAACTATCCTTATACCACTTAGTGGAAGGATGTAAAACCAATCCCCAATCACACTCAAGGAAGCAAAGATAAAAGTACACAGGATCTTTTAGAAAGAAATTCTATAAATATGACTATTGTGCATTGGCCCAGTCTTTCTCTGCAAATCAACAAACACAAAATGAGGATGGAGAAGAGGAAGAAAACCATGAGGATATAAGCTATACTATGGTAAAATTATGTGATGATGGTACAAAACCTAATTTAGAATAATTTGAATATGATGTTGCAAATCGGACAAATGCCTATCAATTACACCATCATCAAGTATTTTAAGATGATGAAGACAGGGTATGTAGTACATTGTCAAGGATGGTTCATAGAAACTTGAGGAAACCATCCAAAGAAGAGATTGATAGAATCACTATTGAGATGATAACTCATGTTCATATTACCTATAATCTAAGAAACAAAACTATCAATAATGTTTTTGGTAAGTGATTTGGTATCTTCATTAAGGATACTACTCATAAAGTAGATAATGAGAATAAGAGGGAAGATCTGGTGAGTGTAAAAATCAAGGATAGTAAGACCAAGAAGTGGTAGCCAAAAAATAAAGTTTAGTTTAAAGGAGTTTAAATAGTCAAATACAATGTACAAGGAAGGAAGTCAAGCCCTAATGCCAGCAGGCAAGTGAAGGAATCCACTGCTCAAGAGTAGACAATTGGAGGTAATCTTCCCAAAACTCCTACACATGATTGTATTGATATTATTTCTATGTTATCTTACATTGTTGTCAAGGTCCCTTTATTTGAAATGTTTAGAATAGAAGAACACAACAATAAGGCCCTTTCTTGGTTAACTAGCATAGGAAGTAGTAGTGATATGCTAAGCTAGAAACATCATTAGTGCAGTAGATACCATTAGTAATAAAGGATAAAGAGGACATAAGAGTTATGTCTTAAATACCTCAAATGTACTTACACAATTTATTTGTTGCCTACCTACAAGATATTGATCTTTTCTTCCTCAATTTAGTCATAAATGGCTGAACCTAAAAAAAATTTATGATTTACTTAGGGGCATCAAATGCTATCATTCCTTTTAAATTTATGGAAGCCCTTGGCCTAGAAGTAGATACCAAGTAGGATAGTTGTAGAGCACTAGATACAAGAGAGGTACCTATCATAAGTACAATTAATTCCATATCTTTCAAAATAGTCACTTACCCTAATGTTGAAATGACCATGATGGTCCTTGTTGTTGATATTCCTCCCCATTATGGGATGCTACTCTCTAGAAAATGGATTGCTATGATGGGAGGTAGCCTGCAATGTGACTTGTCAATGCCACTCTTCATATAGGAGACAAGTCTATCAAAATTGATAGAGAGTCAAGGGTCACATATTTGAGGATAGTATTGATAAGGATGCTACTTATTTTCTAGGTACTAAGGTTAATGCATTTAGAGTAGATCTTTTCATCCAAGAAATTTAGAAATCACCCCCACTAATTGCACAAGAGGTAAGCAGTTGTTTGGATTCACAAAAATTATAGACCATTTTTTCACTAATACATTTGGTACCAAATTGCAACAGCAGTGTCATTACATTTTTTCCATCATAACCTTGTTGTTGTTGCAATTGCGATGATAGACCGTCGCAATTGTGATGACAACAAGGTTGTGATAGAAAAATTGCAGCAGCACTGCCGTTGTAATTTGGTACCAAATGTATTAGTGTTTTAATGGGGAAAGTTCTAAGGAAGGATCAAGAGCTAGGATAGTATTTATATCTCCAAAGAAGAACACTTGAACTTTACATATACCAATAATGTTGAAGATTATGAAGCACTTTCACTAGGATTAAAAGTTGCAGCTAGTCATTGGGTGAAGAAGTTGCACATTATTGGTGACTCTGAGTTAGTTGTGTCTCAAGTTATGGAGACATATGCCTCCAAGAAAAAAAGGTTGAAATAGTATAGGAATTTTGTTTGGGATTGGATACAAGCATTTGATGCCTTTGGCATTTCTTGAATGGATAGGAGCAATAACAAGATGGTTGATTTTGTAGTGCCTGCCCCTAGTTTACATTTTGTTATCATTGCTGAACTCTTTTAGAGCTAGTTTTATGTTGTTGGTTAGCAGCATTCTTTTGAGATTATCAGATATTGTGTTATGGATTCAGTTTATTATGTGATGAGATTACTTAGACTCTACATTTCATGTATGTATGATGATTATTTTTAGTGTTCGCAAATATTGATGATGATTATTGCATTGCTTTTAGTTATTAATGATGATTAGTAAGATGATTATCATATGTGTTTTATTATGGATACTTACCCCATACTTGCATGTGTATGGTGTGCGTGTTTTCTTTTGTATGGCGTGTCTGATGTGGTTAAGGAAGGGAGTCGTAGTCACCTGCTAGTCGGGATCTACATGATGCACCACTTCCTGCCATTGTCTATTTAGTTTAAAATATATTGTGCTTGTACATGCGTGAATTTTATGCAAGTTGCAGGTACCGAGTATCGACTTCCATGAATTTCCAGGATGACCGTACCCTATCACACTATCTCATTGATAAGAGAGGGGAGATAAATTCTCAAGTCCAAATCCCAACCCTTTAAGTCATTTGTTCTAATTGGAAAATTAGGACAAGTATCTGAGTTGAGTACCCTCCGAATACATTGGATAACATAATTCGTGATATAAACCCTTGGTTTGATTTTGTATGTATTTTGGCTATGATGGGTTTTTCATATTTTTATCTTTGTGAGTCTTTGGAGTATTTTCTATTGATTAAGCCTAATTAAAAGATTTAATTACTGGTTTAATTTAATGGAAAATTAATACGTTATTTTAATATTTATTTTATTTAATTAATTGGGAAATTAATTAAATAAAATAATTAAATTTGAAAATAAAAAGTTAAAAGTTTAAATTTGGAATGTGACAATATTTATTTTAATAATAATATATTTGGAGTTCATTTTTAAATAAATGACCAAATAATATTATTATTAAAGCTAATAAATATTTTAGCAATTAAGTTTTGGAAAATGAAAATTTAAAAGTGGAAGATATATTTAAATTAATAAAAGATTCTAAATCTCATGTGATTAAAATATAAATATATTAAGATTGAAAAGTGGAGTTATTAAAGTTAGTGCATGAGATTTAATAAATAAATAAATAAAATTGGAAAGAGTAAATTAAATATTATTTTAATATTTGCTCACATAGGAGTTGGCAAATTCTTGGGAGTTTTCATGTAGACAACACTGGAGTTTGCACTCTAAGAATGCACTAGTTGTCTACACTTAGAAGTTAGCATTTTATTTGAGCACATGGTGTCTACAACCTTAAGACTTATCTAGAAGGTTGGAGAAGGTCCATGCTTGGTTGTCATGCTTATCTTCTAATTGTTTCTAGAGACACCCTAGATGCACCTTAGAGGCCTTTAAATAGAGGCTCTTCTAGTGTGTTTGGACAAGTGGAAGTAGAAGCTTAAATGGAAGCTACAAGCTTCAAGCTAAAATGGAAGCTTCAAAGCTTACATGCATTGGAGAAGATTCATATGCTCGTATATTTTCTATTTGCTTCTATGCTCCTTCTAGCATTTCTAATCACTTGGAGGATTCAGTTGACTTGGGTCTTGGAGGAATTGTGAATGATGGAGAGGAAGGGATTTTCTATGGACTTCTAAGGCATGGCAAGTTAGCATCAGTGTCTAGGTGCACTCGTGATATTCGCACACTCTCTTTGCACTATTTCTCTTCCTGTCTTCATCATGTTTGTTATATGTGTCTAATTATATTCCATGAATAAATTTGCAATTTGAATTGGTATCTAGATATGTATTTATTTGTTTGAGAAGAAAACATTAGAAAACCCTAGATCCAATTGAGAAGGAAATTAGATCTAAACGGGTTTGGGTTCGAACTAGAATCAAATTTTTAAAAAAAGATGATTTCAAAATTTATAAACCTATTGGATATGTTTAGAAAACAATTATTTTAAAAAAAGGAAAAAAATTCTTGAATTAGGAGCCCTTCTTATTTAAGTTATATATATGTTTTCTTTCTAAATATATATAAAATCTGCATACAATTATATATATATAAATATAAATATTTATATATATATATATAAATTTAAAATGCTATAAAACTGATTAACAATCTCTGCATGTGTATATATATATATATATACATTTAGTTAAATGATACTTGTAAATCATAGTTAAAATATAATAATGCGATATGGGAAAAACGTTTTCTAAAAACGTTAAAAAAATAAATTAAAATTTGCAACCCTTTTTAGGGGTCCCCACGTATTTTTTCCCATTGGCCGGCGGAGTACCTGCGCAGGTCGCAGAGTACCCGCGAGTACGTAGGGTACCTACGACCCGCAGGGCGCATGGCTTGCACGATTATATAGTGATTAAATCATTTAAGCTTTTGGTGTGCTTTTCCCCACCTTTAACTTTAATATGATTCATTTTGAATGTTTGTTTTGTTAAAAAACTCATATGATATAAATATGTTATGAATTTGATATATATATATATATATATATATGGAGTTATTAATATTATTATATATATATATAATATTGTAATTCAATTTTGGTTAGCATAGTAAAGTATTAATTATATATATATATATATATATATATATATATATATATTAATGGAATTTTATTTAAGGTATTAATCAAGTCATTGAAATCTCAATAAAGCAATATAGAACTTAATAATTACTTAATTAGTCTAATGACTAATAAGAATGTTCTAAATGAATTAATGAAGATTTTAAGGGGAATGATAGAATTGATGGAAGGAGATATTGAATTCAATTGAATACTAAGGGATTAGAGAATTGTTGTCTCTCAGTATTTATTAAATATTATATAATTTAGAATTATTTAATGACGATGATAATGTTAAGAATTTGGAGATTATTCATGATAAAATCTACAATGAGTCTTATTGGTTTGTGATAGGGATCTTTTTCAAACAACGTTTATATAGACAAAATATTATTAGAACAATTAGAAAATGGAGTCTAATGGTTGATTTTAATATTGATTAAATAATTGTAAGATGATAATTTATATTATGTTGATTTAAATTTAGAAACTCTGAATGATATTGGATTAAGACTAAATTATTATGCTTTTGGTTAATACATTTGAATACCTTAATGGAGTTAAGAGTTAGCCAAATATTAACTAATGAGTTTATGGAAGGATTCTATAGATTGAGTATTTATAGTTTGAGGAGTTTATTATTTATTAATGTTTGTAAGGATTAGCAAACTATTAATAAATAATGGTTTAAATAGATATCAACAAATTTGATTGAAGTTTTGAAAAAAGATAATAATTTTTGGAGTTGGATTATAATTGATTTTAATCAATTGATATCATTGAATTTTTAATATAATTATATTATGCGATAGAGATTTGACTAGGAAATGATTATCATTAATACGAAATCGTTAAGAAAGATGAATGTGGTCATTATGGATAAGATTTCCAAAATAATTTGTTTAAATATTAATATTTGTGTATTGGATTGAAGTTGACTTTTTACGTACAAACTATTGTTAGTCAACTAATAATCATTGGGTTGATGGTATGGTTGTGCAATTATTTCAATTTAACTAGAGTTAATTGGATTTGATTAATAATTATGTTTTAGATATTTGATTCTTTTAATGAGATTGTAGAAATATTGATATCAGAATTGATAAGTCGTACTCTCATGACTTGAATAATGACCTTAGATGTTTTAATAGTGAGACTTAGTAATATTGAATTGAAAACTATTAGAATGTCAATAGGTCATGGAATTGTGTACCTATGTTAATTGATCGATTTAATTGATCATTTTAATAAAGTTATAATCTTCTTACTCGAAGATTGATAGTTGGCTTTCTTATAATTTAGACGAATAATGATCCTTGCTTTATGTGGAAAGTTGAAGTAACGTTAAGGAAGGTTAATCAATTAGAATATGGATCATAGTTAAATAAAGAGAACAAGTTGATTAAGGGTCAATGATGATCAGTTTAGTGAATATTTATTCTTAAGTTATTCTTAGAATGTAATTCTTAATAATGGAAGGATAATGCTATCGGGGAATCAAATGGGTTGACTTGTAGGTCAAATGATGAAACTTAGACACTTGAAGTATACTTGAAATGAAAATCGAAGCTCTACACTTAATTCAACTATGAGATAATAGCAAAATCAAAACATGTGTTTGCATCGTGTATTCTATATGCTTCTTGTTTTGGGTTTTGGGTTGACTAGTGTTGACCAGTCCTAGGTGTAGAACAAGATTTAGTATGCAAAGAACATTAACAAATAAAGTAAACATTCACAAACCAAAAACTAAATTCACATATATGCTTAGACAAAGAAAGCAAACAAGAAGTGCAAACCTCACAAGAGAAAACACTCCATGCTTTCTTGATTCTGTAGATGTGTCCTTTTGTTGTAGATGTATGCTCAAGATGCTCAAAAGCTGCTTCAATGGAGATGGGTAATGGAAAATTGGTAGCTTTGTGAGCTCTCAATTTGGCATTATAAGGGTAATATTGATGGCTTTGGTTCTCAAAATAGCATAGTAACTTTAGCTCAAAGATTGTTGATGAAATGGCTTGGGATGGGATTCAATTTATAGGCTAAGGGGTAGAGGGATGGAGGGCTTAGATGCAAGGATGGATGAAGGCTTAAGGAGGGCTAAGATGCACTCAAAGGGGAGCATATGTATTGTGCTTGTTTAGCACCAATGGGAAGGTGACACTTGTCACAAGGAGGATGAGTGTGAGAGGGTAGGGTAAAGGGTTGGTTAAAGGCATGATGAGTGGGGTTGAGTATGTAAGAGGGATGTAAGAGGAATGAGTGTGGAAGAGGGAAGAGTGTGGAAGATGGGTGTAAGAGTCATGAGTGGGCTTGTAAGAGTCTTTTATGTTTTGTAAGAGCACTCATGACTTAGTGGTTGGGCTTTTTAAGGGGAGACTTTGGTTTGGATTAGGAAAGTCTTAAACTTGTTCAAGGAATGTGACAACATTAGGGGGTGGATTAGGCTTAGGTTTAGAATTAGATTAGGGATGTTAGAGATGTGCAAGTGGATGGCATTAATGAGGGTGGGTGAGTTAGTGGCTAAGCTTGGTTAGTATGGGTGGATGGGGTGGATTAGGCTAAATGGAGGATTAGAGATAGGTTAGGGGTTTTTGAATTTGAGGATTTCATTTATCAAATAGATTTATTTAATAAATGGGGATTTTTGGAATTAGATAGGAGAAAAGGATTTAATTGATAAATAATAGATTATTTGATTTATCAATTAGGACTATAGATGATTAATTAAATTAATCAACTAGGGATGGCAAAGGATTAATTAAATAAGAATTTAATTAATGATGCCTTTAGAGATGGCTAAATTAGATTACCAAAGCAGTGTAATCAAATTTAGGTGTCTACACTAGGTTGTTACCAGAGGCTCGGGGGTTATGAGATGTGTTGGCATGTTGATCTTATTTGGTCTCGATCTTTATAAGCCCAACCATGGTTATGTGATCGTATGCTCTATGAAATATTTGTACTTGTTCATCAGTCTTCATGTGTGAAGCTGAGATGTATGTGTTTGAGACACCTGAGCTAATCATTTTTGAGTCGTCGATCAGTTATCCTTGAATTATTTTCTAGTCGCCATGATGGGACTAAAGTGTTGATTTATTTCTTGATGATGTCATTTTGTGACATGTTTTGACTCAACCATTTTGAATTCTTCGATCAATATGATTTTGAGATATTCTTGGTTGCTTATTGAGAACCAATGGATGCAATGATATATTTTGGTTATTGAGAACCAATGGATACTTATGATTATCAGTGATGCCTTCAGTTGCCAATAGAGAACTGTTGTGATCATGATTTTCTATGGATATTTCTCATGGAGATTTGATGCTTTTATGCATATTTGATAATTTTATCATGGATATTTGATGATTCTTATTGTGGATATTTGATGATTCTTTTTATGGATTATCTTTTGGATTTTCTTTACAGTCGCTTGTACAGGACTGTGGTGATTTATGATTCCATGAGCATTAGGGTAGGTAATCTACTTGTAGTGTTGGGAAGTGGCTTGCAATGAGGGCTGGGGCCCTAAGTGGCTGCCAGGGTAACTCATTGTAAGTTTGGTTAGTAAGTGATAACATTTACACACTAAATGGGGATTAAATGAACCTAAAAATACAATTTTTTTGGTTCTCGCCCATGCCTTGAGCGCTTGTATAGGCTAGGATGGGAGTAGTGAGACGCATGGTTGCGACCTTGCATTCCATAGTATACCTTGTCAGTATGAGAGGATACTAGTGGCCGCATGAGATCTATATGGAACCATGGAGTTTAGCTAACTACCAGGGTAACTTGTATGAGATAAATGTGATGACACTTTCCCACTTGCAGAGTAGGTTTCCTACATGTCATTGTGTGCCTCTGGGAATTAGATGTCAATTTTGTGTGTGTTTGAACCTTTGAGTAGTATACTTTTAGGATTCCTGGACTCAAATAGATTTATGCTTTTTGGATTGATAGCCTATTTGGGACTTGAGATTATCTCCTTAGCATGGTGGGAGTGGACCACTTAGGTTCCATGCGGTCGGGTGGTAGTATTTTTCCACTCTTATCATTTGAGATTCATTGAGACACCGTGGCTAGAGAATTCTTGGTTGGTATTTATCTTTATTATGTTCTTGGAGCATTACGATAGATGATATACCTTATGATGGATGTATTTATTGGTATGTTTCATATATTGATGGTTTGCATATGTTAGATGATGGTATCCTATGCTTTACTTTGCATGTTAGTAGGATGTTTTTAGGAGTAACATTCCTACTATGTTAATAATCGATGATCTCTTCGGTGCTTTGGAATGTTACGCACGAAGGGATGGCTAGGATCCATGATGGTCTAATGATGCTATTTACGATTGGGAGGAACCGTGCACTTAGTTATTTATGTTTGTGATATATGGTTATCTCTTATTATGGATGTTTATATCTTTTGTGATGATGTAACATGTATGGTTTATGATTTCATTATGTTATTGCATTATGAATTAATATTAGATGATTATGTTCTTTATTTACATGGATGTATATTCTTTTATGCCTTTCATACCTTGTAACATGTATAGTGGATGATTGAGCAATCTAAAATGTACACTTGTATATGGTTTAAGAACATTGGATGTATCCTTGTTATTTCATTGTTAAGGATGTAATGTTAGATGAATAAGTTATGATTAGAAGTAATTCAATGTTAAGGGATCTTTAAAGAATGTAACTTGTTATGTATGTTATGTTTACTTTTAGTTGGATGTTACTATTCCTTCCGTAAGTGTTATGAATGGTTTATCTTTCATGTTTAAAAAAAAATTGTTTGGCAAACTTAGTGAAATTCTTTGGATCCCTTGGCGGGGCATTACAGATTTTCTAGATAATGTGGCAATCAAGCTTGATGATGTGTCATTTGCTAGTGTTTCTACAATTAAAGTGTAGAATAGGCCTTCCATCTCTGATAATGTAGAGAATTGGTAAGTTTTTGAATATGATAAAGATATCTTGAATTATCTACTTAATGGGGATAAATATCATGGTCAAGAATTGGATTGCAGTGCTTTTGTAGAAATAGTAGATGAAAAATAGACCATTTTTCGTCAAGAAATTTTGCAGTTAAAAACAAACAAGTTCCCCAAAGGTGTAGTGGTTCTTGAGCATGCTTTTGATAATCAGGATAGAGTGCATACATATACCAAATATAAGAATCCACAAGAGCTTGAAGAAATTAATCTTGGCAATTGAATCTCCAAAGAAGGTATACATTGGTAAAACCTTGTCTCCTACAATTAGGAGATCTCTGATAGATTTGTTGAGAAAATTTGGACTTGTTTTTGCATGGTCATATGATGACCTCAAAAGATTATAAAAAAAATCTTTTTCAACATGTAATACCTCTAAAAGAAAATTTTGAACCATTTAGGCAAAAATTGAGGCCTGTAAATCCTACTCTAGCCCCTAAAATGCAAGAAGAACTTACAAAGCTTAGGGATGGGGGGTTTATCAAACCAATTAGATATTCATCACGGGTGTCTAATCTAGTGCCAATTAGAAAATGAATGGAGACATTAGGGTATGTGTTGATTTTAGAAACCTGAATATTGCATTTTTAAAAGATAACTATGGGTTGCCTAATATGGAGGTCATGTTGCACTCAGTTATTCATTCAAAATTAATGTCCATGATGGATGGTTTCTCAGGATATAACTAGGTTTTGGTAGATGAGAAAGAGAAATTAAAAATGACATTCACTACCCCTTGGAGAAAAAATATATATGTAAGAATTCCCTTTGGTCTAATCAATGCAGAGGCAAAATTCCAAAGAGCTATGGATGTAGCTTTTAAAGAATATATTGATATGTTTATGGTTGTATGTGAGGATGACTTGACTGTGTACTCAAAAAAGGTTGAGGATCATTGTAAAAATTTAGAAAATATTTTTATCAAAGCCTTAGAATATGGTGTCTCTTTGAACCCAAAGAAATGCACTTTCAGAGTAACAAAAGGAAAGTTGCTTGGTCATATAGTATCAAAGGAAGGGGTTAATATTGACACTAAAAGAGTAGCAGCAATTGACAAGGTGCCAAATCCCAAGAATGTTAAAGGTATATAATCTTTCTTTGGGAAAGTTAATTTTTAAAGGATATTTGTAACCAACTTTGTTAAAATTAGTAGACCAATCTCCAAAATGTTCAAGAAGGGAGAAACTGTTAGCTGGGAAGGTGAACCTACTATTTCCTTCCAAGAAATTAAAAATGCCATCAAGAATGTGCCAATCCTTAGGACACTTGATTATGGAAAGCCTATGCATATCTTTTCTTTTGCATCTTTTCATGCCATAGCAATAGTCTTATTATAGAAAAATGAAGATGGTCATGAACAACCAATTGCATTCTTTAGAAAATCTCTTCAGCCTACAAAACTTAAGCATGAAATCATTGAGAAGAAAACATATGTACTTGTCAAAGCTATTCAGACCTTTAGATGCTGCTTAGTTGGTGTTGACATTATTACATTTGTGCCTAGTGTAACAGTTAAGGATATTTTCTTTCAGTAAGACATATTTGGTAGAAAGTGTAGAAGGATAAATAGAATACAAGAGTTTAATGTTGATATCTAGATCACCAATTTAGTAAGAGGTCTAATAGCTCTTATTTTCACTAAGGCTAAAGTTTAAAATTTATGGTGAAAATATTAAATTAATTGTTAGGGTTGCATTTATCTTGCTTCTATTCATAGAAGAAACCCTAGAAAAATTTTCCTTGATCTAGTTATTTCTATCAATTGTCCCAAGTGTGAGGTTCACTACTCTAAGCTTTTGATCTTCATCTCATATTGCAAAATCTTCATGAATTTGATCTAAACCCTAACCTTAGGTTTTTGAAATTGAGTGGGTTTTCATTTTGTCTAAATACATAATTTCTTATGATGTTACGATGGGGGGTTAGTGGAGTATCGCAGGTTAGGGTTTTAGGTCTCTTGATCTCACAATTATGTTGTTTCATAGTGTCACAAGTATCATACAATTTCCCTTGTATCATATGATAGTGTATCAGTTTAAAAGGTTTTCATTGTAGCTATCTCCAATATCACAACAAGGGGATTTATCACAATGTAAGGAATAATGAAATAGGTTGCTACAATACTATGAAAAGGTTGACATTAAAGGATCATAAAGGAAATGTTGAGATGTTGCGATGATACGATGGCTTATAGTCATAAAATTGTGAAGGAGATAAAGGAAAATAAAAGGTGATGTCCTATTAGATAGGTGTCTATTTTGTAATTGGTTAGAACAAATGTAGGAATGCCAGATGTCTGTGTTGTTAGGATTAGTGGGACTAGAAAATGATATTATAATATGTTCTGAGTGGTAAATGGTGGTCTCTAATCTTATGATGAACAGTTCATCATGAGATCCCAAGGTTATAAAAGGTTTCTTTTGATGTTATGATTAAGATGTGTTCATAAGATCACACATGAAAAATGTTAAGCTACTGATGCTATAGTATGAAGGTTAAATGTCTATTATGACATCATAAAAGCTTGAGAGATCATTGGAGATGTTACGAAAAGGTGAACATAACCATGATCATAAGATCATAGGCTAAAAAAGAATAATTTGTGATGCTACGAAGTTAGTTCCAATGCTAGGATAAAAAAGGAATCATAAGATCATAAAGGATTTTGCCATTGTGTCTAACTAGTTGACAAGGGTTTTTCAAAGGGTTTTCATAAGATTAGAAGACTATACTCTTAGCTATAAGATAATGCAATAGTTCTTTTCATCAATCAATGCTGTAGCATCATAAGCCCTATTTTGGCATTAAATTATAAAGTCATTTCTTGGAGCTAAATAGTAAGGTTCTTGACTAATAGGATTTGAATGTAGTATAAAAAGTGCAACATTGGATAGTAATGGCAATGCTCCATGGAGTTGACAGAATGGATTGATATCATATTTCAAGCATGTTGAAATCAATGCAAAGTGAACATTGATTTGCATATATTAATTTGTAAAGATCTTCTTTGTTCATAATCACAATTTTCCATTTATAGAGAGAAATAAATTGAGCAGTTCCAGAGTTTTTGGTGCATTCCAGTTTATTACTCCAAAGCTTCTTAAGAATAGAGTAGTTTCTATATCTGGTATGTATTTTCATAATACCAAAATTTCTAACAAACAAGTAGAAGAGACTCAATCCTTAGACATGATAGTTTTAGAAACTTCAACCTCTAAAGGAGGCAAAACTAGATAGTAGAAATTGTAAAGATTTGTTGAAGAATGGATAAATCTTTTTCCAAGCTCCTCCAATGCAAATTCTACAGATGATCAAGCTTTTATTGACTGATACACCCTATGCAGAGATGCCATATGCCTTGGTATTATGGGTTATAAACTTTTTAAATACTTCTATCATAATAGGGAGAAGAAAATTCCTATGTGTAACCAGTAGAAGAAGAATCTTGCAAAGTTGAAATTTCCAAAGATCTTTATAGATGTAGACCTAAAGAAGGCCCTATTTTGGTGCTATAATCTAGCCATGAAATATTTCCATAGGAGGGATGGAACTATATTATGCACCCAAGATCAAGAATCATTCGTTAAGGCCTTTAGGTTAGATGGAGCTATGGGTTAGCCTGTAGATTTAAAAGATTTATAGAGGAATTTTGAAGAAAACACCAAGGCCTACACTGGGAGATCAATGCTACAACATATCTCAATGGACCTGAAAGAAATGGGTGATTACCCTAATAAGGTTGACAAGATGATGCCATTGGACAAATTTAAGAATTATTTTGTTAAAATTGTATATGGTGTTCATAAGGTGGTGGGTAAGGATGGGTCTAATATGGTTTAGAGGGCAGAATTCATAATTGTAAGAGATGTACAAGATGCCTACCATGGTGGGGAATATGATTATGTCAATCATATTCTACAAGTAATGAGAGAGAATATTGCCAAGGCTCGGAGTGGGGAAATAAAGGATTTCACCTTTCATCATTATCCACTACTGATGCACCTAATTCTATACAAAAATATAGGGTACATAAGCTTTGATTTCATCAATCAAACTTCTGATATAAATGCAAGCCTACTAGTGTAGTTATAGACATGGGTATGGGACAACACTTCTCATTTTTCTAATTCTATATTATTTTTCAATAATTCTAGTGTTGTAATTATGAAAATCTTAGATCTGGGATACTTCAGGGTTCCTAATATATTGAAGGGCCATTTGTGAACAGCCCTACTTCTTGAGGGAAAGAGACTTGACTGTAATTGGGGAGATATTTTTCTATTTCCCATATTTTCTTTAATGAGAGTCTATTTTTGTCCTTAGCCACCCCATATATTGCCTAAATTTATCCCTCCTAGGCTACCAATAATTGAATTTATATAGAAACTATTCATGGTAAAAAGAGAGTATTTAGGACCCAAGGTGCATAGAGGAACCTTCCAATGTAGGTGTTTTAGGATTGGTGATTTTACAATTGGCAAAGAGGCCTTAGACCAAATCAACTCTTTTCTTCATCATTACAATTTATGCACTGGCCCTTATAGAATGTATGACCTTGATGGTTGGATGAGGGTCACCCTTAAGGAAATGAGGAATTATGTATCGCCAAGCACCAAGGAATTGCCTCATGAGGATATTATTCCAAACATAGTGGTAGAAGGTGAAATAGCTAACAAGCTAGCAAAGCTTTATGATGTCATAAGGGTGAAAAAAGAGTTGAAAAGAATATATCCCCAATTTGTGGGATTCTACATGGATATACCTTATCCTTAGAGGATTAGGAAGATGGGCACTGACCATGTTGAGATCATGGCTAAAATTCTAGAGGGTCCAATATGAGAAGAAGACAAATCACACCCTGACAGTCGTAAGCTAGATGTAACCCTTGAAGTAGAAGAGCAAGATGCTCCTCAAGCATCCTAGATGACAAAGGGAAAAAAAAGATAGAAGATTGTCCATATCCTTGCTCAGGTTAAACAAAGGACATTACAAATTTTACCAGGAAGTAGTCAGTATTTTGCTGACTTGAGATAAAATTATTTATAAAATAGAGTTAATGTAGTGGAAAATACTCTCACAAACCTAGAATTAGTAGCAGCAAGACTAGATGATAGGATCATCCAAGCCTAGTAGCTCTTAGAGGATGATGAATTCATCAAGTACACTAAATTTAAGAGCTTCATATATAAAATTAAATAGAGTGAACTGGTTGTAATGGCAAAGCTTGGAGAGTTTGATGAGAAAAAGATGGAGTTGATGGAGAAGTTGTAGGCCTATGACCCTGAAAGTGAGGTAATGAATTTAGAAGAGGCTAGGGATTTGGTATAGAGGAGTGGCATGTTGTTGGTGTGTAGATGGGACTTGGAACAAGCATTCATCCTTGATTAGATAAGGAGGCAAGAAGGTGCCATCGCATATGAGGCAATTGGTGTAGATGGACTGAAGAGAGGGACTAGTTTTAATATTGATACAAAATCTCTAGCAATCTAGAGTATGGTCCCTACTTGTAACAAGCCAAAATTGATGGATATACAAGGCACTAAATATAGTAATATGATTATATGGACTCTATAGGGCACCTCTAGCACATAGATATCCAAAGAATTGAAACATTTTTCATTTATGAATGAAGCCAAGGTAGAGGACATGGAGACAAGATTGTCTAAATCCATACATGATTACATACATGTCAAGAAATTATATGAAAATAAGCTTAGGAGCAGCCATGTGTATAAATAGAAAATTGTAGAACTTGAGGCCAAGGTTTAGGAACTTGAAAATAAAGTTGCATCTCTCAAGGAGCAACTCACACAAGCAAAGCAAGTAGTTTTTGTAGAATAGAGGGAAGGGCATGAAGACCAAAAATAGCTAGCAAAAAGCACAGTTGAGGCCCTAATGCAAATAGATGATATGGAAGAAGAGGAGGAATTAGAACTAAGAAGAATGAGCATTGATTATCATTAAATGAGTTCATTTGTATGTATAATTGAATACAAAAAGTGAACATTTGGGACTAAAGGCTTTGTCTCTATGTCATATTATGAGTTTTATTAGTAGTATTAAGATTTAAATGAGAAGGATATATCCTTAATTGTCATTATCTTTGAGGTTTTGTCTCTTTTTCATATATCTATAGTCTTGGGACTAAATGAACAAATTTTCCTTCAGTTTAATGCAATTCAAAAGGTTATATATCTCTTATTGATTACTGCTAATTTAAAGAATTGGGTAATTGCTTTATGTAATTAATAAGGTTTAGGGTTTATGAAAAGGATGAGAATCAGAATGAAACTCAAAGTTTAATGTTGACACTCTTAATCATAAGTTGATTAAAAGGGTCCAAGTTTGCTAATCTTTGACTCCATATCCCAATGGATAAGGCACTGGTCCATTCCAAAGTTCAAGGTTATACTGATCATTCACTTAACTATAGGCATTCACAAAAACAAATCAATTTACCTTTTTTATGTGTTGAAGAGATGAAAGTGCTAGTCATTGCTTATTTTCTATTACTTTCTATAGTTGTAATTGGCTATTATAGTTGAGAAGTTTGTCAACAATTTATAGAAGAATATTGGCCATTTCTACTAAAGGGAATAATTTTGCAAAGAAGAACATCAAGTTAATAGGATAAATCCCTTGGGTTTTCCCACCTTGGCATAGCAGAGCCTAAATTGAAGTGAGTCCTGATAACTTTGTTAATGTTGGCCCAGAACTAAGATTTAGCCCTATTGAATATAGGATTTAGTCCATCCTTAGGCTTGTTCCTATCTTTGTTTTCTGGTATCTGGTTTAAATTCACCTGATATGCTCATTACCAAAAAGAACACCAACAAAATGTTGACTCTACTAGGCACTACTCTACACTTACTTGTTTGTTAAGGGTTCTTATGAGGTTGTGTTTTAAGGTCATTTTTATTTAAATCTTTGTGTCATTCTTCTTTGTTCTAAATTTATTACATATTTTCCCATCATAGGGTGGTGACTCAAGTCAAGGTTTTGTAGCTAGTGCTATAAAGTTTAAGAAAATCCTAAACCAAATGGCTGAGAAAAAGAAGAATCGACATGCCTTTACTAAGAACCATCTTGAGATACCACTATTAGCTGGGTTGCCTCCTAGGGTAAAAAAGAACCAAAATAAGAAGTTTGATTTTAATTCTACATGGGTCCCTAGAGGTAATATATTTTCCTAGTTATTATATCACCCTGTGGTAGAAAAGGAATCATCTTTGAAAAGTATTGAGTGAGAAGAAGTTATGCTATTGGGGGAAATATTCTCAAAACCCATTAAGGGAGCAAAGGTTTTTTCATGATAAAAATATGTCTCCTATGGGGGGTTTTCCTTGTAGACTAAACTTGGTAAATGAAATGAACCACACTTGGGGTTTTAGGAAAAACTTGGATATAAGTTTAGTCCTAGACAAGAACCATATGTAGAAAACCTTATGGATTTTGACGTAGTGGATTTTGAAGTTGCTATTATAGATCATGACGAGCTATTTCCAAAAATTTTCCTTCTTAGGAAGAGAGTTGCAGATGTGGAAGCTAGAAATATATGCTTGGAAAAGGAAAAGGAGAAAATTATTTCGAATACCATTATTGAAAGAGATAACCCACTTGGGAGAATGGTTTCCTTACAAGAGTGGAACAAGAAGTTAGAAGAAAGGTCTTCTAATTTAAACTCTAACATCTTTGGAGATGTAGATGTTCTAAATTATAGTGTTCAAAAGCAAGAACATCTTAAATAGAAAGAGGGCCCTATTGTTACATAGGTTCAACCATACAAGCCTTTAGAGGGTAGAGTGGAAGAGGTTAGTAAGAAGGATGTGGAAAAGGGAAAGTAAAAGATTGTTGGAATACAAATCAATGAGCCCCATCCTCCTAATAAACCTATTTCTTTTGTTATGACAAAACTTGATTTACATTTGGAGAAGCTAGAAAAGAACAAGAAGATCTAATGAAGGAACTTGGAAAGGTAGAAAATGAAGCTCAAGTAGTTGAGACTAGGAGAAAAATATAGTTTATTAAGTCAAATTCTACCCTAGCTATTAAGTCAGACCATCCTTCACAAGTTGTTCCTACTATATCTAGTGTTGGTCCTCTAATAATAGCCAAAGTTCCTCACAACTAGCCCCTAGTTCAACTTCTGCTACAACTAGCAAAATTCCCCTTGTTCAATAGACCCAAAAAACTCAGTTTCCTTTTCAAAGTCAAATTGCTAGAGCAAGTACTTCAAGTGTCCCAATTTCTCAAAGGAAACCAATTTATATGGAAAAATATAGGTAGATGTCTTTCTTGGGTATCCTTAGTTTTCATCATCCTATTTCAAATGACCTTAGGGATAGAGTTTCAAAATTTTCTAGAAATAATGTTGTTATAGGTGAAGAGCACCTCAGAAAGTTCATTGATATGTTAAATGACTATGAGGTGGCATATGAAGATGTAGTAATGAAACTTTTTGTTCATTCACTGATTGAGGATGCTAGAGATTGGGTTCGAAGATTTCCTAATGATAGTATCAAATCATGGAGTGATCTTGAAACATTGTTCAAGGGATTAGTATGGTGATAAGACTAATGTTGGCTTCAAGCTAAATGACTTCAACAACATCAAGAAGAATCCAAAAAAATCATCTTTTGACTTTAATGTTATATTTCACAAGGGTATGTATAAGTTATTCCAAGTAATGAGATTAAATGAAGATGTGTGTCTTACTACTTACTTCAATGCTTTTGATAGTAAGATGGCTTATGTTCTTAGAGATAAAGATCCAAAAACATTAAGGGATGCTTATAGAATGGTTGTAAATATTGAAAACAATAGAAGATTTGTTGGTAAACTTGGGAAAAGGGAGGACCCTAAGCTATTTAATCCTAGAGGTAAGAAAGAAAATGAAAAGTCTATTATAGGAAAGAAACTTGAGAATGATACATTGGGGAAAGTTTTAAGTTTACTAAGTTTAAAAGGCAACCTAGGATGCAAACTTACCCCTATTCTACTTAGTGGAAAGATGGTAAGCTAGTTCCTAATCCAACTCAAGGAATAAGAACAAAGGAACACCAGACCCTTTGCAAAGAAACTTAGTGAATATGACTAAAGATGTCCCTTCATGTATCACTTTTCAGTCACCTCATTCCCTTGATTTTTGTGTTGTGGCTCAATCTTTTGTTGCAAATCACCAAGTGTGAAATGATGAAGAAGCAAAAGAAGAAAATCAAGAGGATGTTACATGTGATATGATTCATATTTGTGACAGTGATGGAGAATTTGATATTAAAGAATCTGAACATGATGTTACAGACCAAAGGGATTTTTATCATATGTATCATCAAGTATTTTCTGATCACAAAGATCAATATGAGAATGCTATATGTAACACTTTGACTAAAATAGATCATACAAATTTGAGAAAACCTTACAAAGAGGAAATTGATAGGATTACTTCAAAGTTCATTGTAAAAGTCATAAGTACTTATAATTTAAAGAATGGAAATGTGAATGGTGTCCCTGTGAAGTTAGTAGGTATTTTTTTCAAGGACACTACTGCAAAGGTTACTCATGAAAATAAGAAGAATCTTCCTGAGATTCCTAAGATCAAGGAAAATAAAAATAAGAAGTGAGAACCAAAGAAGAAGGTACACTTCTAGGAAGTAGAAACTACTAAGCCAACTATATCAAAGAAAGGATCAAAATCTGAGATTGTCAAGTAGGGGGATGTTGACATATCAGTCAAGTTTTTTATTAGTTACACACATCTATTTAGATTATATATATCTACTAAGCTTATTGAATAGTTTATAGTGTTTTCCATGTGATTTAGTAGCCACCAAGTTCTACAATTGCTATCGAGTCCTTTGGACAAATCCTAGTGGTTATCGAGCAGATTCAATCAATGTGAAGTCCAGTAGTTTAAACTATGTATTTTAGTATATGCCAAGTTTATTTGTGGGTACCAAGTATTGCAATGTCTACTAAGTTCAAAGTTCATGTGATGTGAAGCTAGTGTTAATCGAGCTACTTTATGCTAACCAAGTGATTTAGTGTTTGACAAGTTGCACAATATCTACCAAGTCACTAGTGTAGACTAAGTTCAATATTACTTGAAAGTGATTAGTATGGACTAAGCTTCTATTTCTACCAAGTGCATGAAAATGTTGAATATCAGAACCTCACCGAGTTAGTCTTTAGAACCTAAGTGTCTTCATGTGGGCCAACTTTGTAATATTTGTGTTAACTTGTATCATGGCTAACTTTGTAATTATGTAATTTGGATTGGTATATATATGTAATCTATTGTACCATATTAGTGTGAATGAATGGATGTAATATGATTGTGAATGCAAAAAAGTTCAAGTTATGAATGCAGCAAAGAAGAGTGAATTGTAAAGGCCATAACAAAATAAGGTGCAACAGTAACATATCTATCATAGAAAGGTGATCAAGACACAAAGGAATCTCTTTTAGCAAACCCAGTTGCAAATTAGAGATCTACTACTAATTCATACTAATAGTTGAGCCAATCAAAATTCTTTAACAAGGTAGACCTAATAGTCTTTCATAAATCTCTTTACCGAGTGCATACTTCATTGTATATTTGTAAATCCTCTCAAAAGTTGGACCTAATAGTCCTCATTGCTCCTAACAGGGAAAATCATTAGAAGTGATTAATATAAGCCTTAAAAAGCCAACTTTATGCTACAGTACTAAAGTTTGTGGGTATCATCCCACCCTAGTTTTACTTTCCATTTGGAAGGTTTTTGGGTCACCAAATTTTTGTGTCAATGTGTTATGGATGCTTTCATGTTTTTAGTTTCTCATGATTGCAATTAGATTATATGTGATGAATTAAGTGCTAATTAGATTATTGGATTAAGAATTGAAGTTATTAATGTTTTAGAAGTTACTAATTCACCCCTCCCCTCTCAGTAACTTAGCATAGTCTTGAATATTTCTAACAAGGGAATTATTTTTTGTTCAAACTTCTATGCCCATAGATATTAATGTTAAATCTACCAATTATGATCCAATTGATATGATTTCAATTCTATCACAAATCACCATCAAAGTTCCTTTGTTAGAAATGTTTAGGATAGAAGAACATAAGAAAAAGGCTCTATCTTGGCTAGGAGGGATACACAATAACAATGTTGTTACACAATAACCAACAATTATACAATGGATCCCAACCTTAGAAAAAGAAAAGGAAGATAATGGAGTCATGTCTCAAATATCCCAAATGTACCTAGACAATTCATCAGTTGCATACTTGCAAGACATTGACCCTTTTTCTTGAGTCTAAATATAAAAGACAAAACTTTAAAAAACATTAATGATTGACTCTGGTGCTTCAAATAATATAATTCCTTTTAACATTATGGAGGCTCTTGGTCTAGGAGTTGACACTAAGCAAGGTAGGTGTAGGGTAATGGATGCTAGGGAGGTACCTATCATAGGTATTATTAATGCTTTATATTTTAGACTTGTTGCATATCTTGATGAAGAATTAACTATGTTAGTCCTTGTAGTAGATATTCCTCCTTATTATGGGATGTTATTTTCTAGGAAGTGAAGTGCTAAAATGGGAGGTAGTTTGTAATGTGATTTGTCATATGCTACTTTCCAAGTAGGGGAAAAGGCTATCAAAATCAACAGAGAGCCAAGAGTAACTTACATTTTCAAAGAAAGCATTGACAAGGATACAACTTGTTTCATAGACACAAATGTGAATGCATTCAGAGCTGAATTAATTATGCAAGAAGTTGAAAATTTGTCTACACTAATTGAACAAGAGGTCACATGCTGTATGGATTCTCCAAAATTATGGAACATGTATTTTGATGGAGCAAGCTCAAAGGAAGGATCACAAGTAGGAAATGTTTGTGTTTCCCCTGACAAAAATACATTTAGATATTCCTTTTCTCTTAATTTTACATGTACCAATAATTTTGTAGAATATGAGGCCTTATTGTTAGGATTAAAAGTTGCAACAAGCCATGGAATCAAGAAAATACATTTCATTGGAGATTCTGAGTTGGATTTTTCTCAAGTTAGAGGTGTGTGTGTATCAAAAAATAAAATATTGAAACAATATAGGAATATTGTATGGGATATGATTGAGTCTTTTGATGCCTTTGGAATAATGTGGAAAGATAGAAGTAATAATAAAATGGCTAATTTATTGGAAAATGTGAAACCTTTCAAATAGAAGCAAAGACCTGTGAATCCTATCTAGGTCCTAAGATGTAGGAAGAATTATTGAGGGATGTGGGGATAATTAAGTTGATTAGGCATTCTTCATGGGTCTCTAAAATGGTACCTATCAAGAAAAAGAATGGTGAAATTAGGCTCCATGTTGATTTTAGAAACCTAATCATTGCATCTTTAAAAGAAAATTATGGATTATCTAACATGGAGGTTGTATTACAACAAGTTATTGGTTTAGACTTAATGTCCATGATAGATGGTATCTCAGGATATAACTAGGTCCTTGTTGATAAAAAGAATAGTTCAAGACAAATTTTACCACTCCATGGGGAACTTGTGTGTATGTCAGAATTCCTTTTTCTCTCATAAATGTAGGAGCAACTTTTCAAAGGGCTGTGGATGTAGCTTTCAAAGAATATATTGATAAACTCATGGTAGTATATCAAGATGACTTGACTACTTATTCTAAGAGAGCTGAAGACCACTGCAGGCATCTTGAAAAGATTTTTATCAAGGCTTTGGAATATGGTTTATCTTTAAACCCAATAAAGTGTACTTTTGGGGTCATAGAAGGGAAGCTTTTAGGACACATAGTTTCAAAAGAAGGGCTAAAGATTGACCTTGAAAGGGTAGTAGCAATTGACAAGGTGCTAAAGCCAAAAAGTGTCAAAGGTATACAATCTTTCTTTGAGCAAGTTAACTTCTTAAGGAGATTTGTGACTAACTTTTTTGAGGTTAATAAGACAATTTCAAAAATTCTCAAAAAAGGAGCTACAATTAGTTAGGAAGGTGAGCCTACTATTGCATTCCAAGAAATAAAAAATTCTCTTAAGAATGCTCTAGTTCTTAGAACCCTTGATTATGAAAAGCCTATGCATATTTTCTCTTTTGCATCTTTTCATACTATTGTAGATGTTTTACTTTAGAAAAATGAAAATGGACATGAACAACCTATAGCATTCTTTAGTAAGTCTTTGCAACTTGCAAAACTTAAATATGACATAAATGAGAAGCAGACATATTCTCGAGTCAAAGTTGTGAAGGCCTTTACATGTTACTTAATAGGTGCTATTGTTATTGCTTTTGTGCCTAATGTAGTAGTAAAGGACATTTTTTCTCAACAAGTATCTAGCAAAAGATGTAGATGGATTAACAAAATAAAAGAATTTGATATAGATATACAAATTACCAAGTTGGTAAGAGGTCAGAGGTTAGCTAAGCTCATGGCATAGACAAATTTAGACGTAAATCAGATAAATGTTGAAAATTAGAACCTTAGCTTTAGTACATGTGATATGGACTAGTGTGATTGGTACAAAGATGTGATTTATTATTTACAATATTTGCAATCTCCACCTCACTTAATAGAAAATGAAAAGTGAACTATAAAACTACATGCAATTAGATATATTATTGCAAATGGGGATTTATGGTGAAGGAATTTTGAGGTTGTGTTGTTAAAATGCATTGATTAATAGAAATTAGAAGAAATATTAAATGATATGCATTCAGGAGTGTGTGGTGGGATTTATATGGAAGAAACAACTACCCATGAGATTATGAGAGCAGGAATTGGTGGCCAACTTTGTTTAAAGATGGCCAAATCTTAGTTAGGAAGTGTGATTATTGCTAGAGGTTTATAGGAAAATTGAAATTTTCTAGAAATAAACCTTTAAAATTAGTTGAATTTTAGGCACCTTTTCAACAATGGGGAATGGATTTTATAGGTGAAATTTCACCAAGTTCTAGTAGTAGTTTTTCTTGGATACTAGTTGCAACTAATTATTTTACAAAGTGGATGGAGGCAATCCCTACTAGGAATTATACCATCAAAGTGGTAAATAATTACCTACTCAATAATATCATTACAAGGTTTGGATGTCCTAAAAGAATAGTAATTGATAATGCTATGTGCTTCAGGTATGAGGAATTCATCAATTTCTATGAAAAAAATGGTATTATTAGATTAGTTTCATCACCATATCATCCACAAGGGAGTGGACAAGTAGAATCCACCAACAAGAATTTATTAAAGGTCATTAAGAGTACCTTGGATGATAACAAAAAATCTTGGGATTCAAACTTGCAATTAGCTATCTAGGCTAATAGAGTGATAGTAAGAAAGACAATAGGTGTATCACCTTTTGATCTTGTATATGGAATTTCGGCTAGAATGTCTTAGAATAATCTGATGGGTTTGTATAACTATATTTAGATTTATGATGATGATATTGTTAATGATGTGCATGAAAGGATTGATGAATTGGTTGGATTAGCTAAAACAAGGAAAGAAGCCTCTATAAGAAATCTAAAATTTTAGATATAGAAAAAGCATTTTTATGACAGAAAGGCATTGATTAGAAAATTTTAATCTGATGATCTTGTCTTAATGTCGAATGCAAGGCTAGAAGGTAAAGGTAAACATGGGAGATTTTATCCCATCTAGCTAGGACCATATTTGATTGATTCATCTTGGGGCGAAGATTCATATTTCATCAAGGAATTATCAAGAAATCTTTTGGAATTGCTAGTTCATGAACAATTCTTGAAGAAATACTTCTCTTGAAGGTATTTATTTTCCATGAATAGTAGTTAGGTTTTGTACTTATGTACATTTTTTTAATTACCTATGCATATGTGTATAACCCTTGTATATATGTGTTTTTCTGACGTATAGTTTCAAAAGGTTGTTACCTTAAGTTATCAGGTGTGTGGTCTACTTAAACCAGAAATTCTAAATTCTTGTATGGATACAAGTTATCCATCATTCCCAAACAAAACCACTAATAGCTCCTATTTTCACTAAGGCTAAATTTTCAAATTTATGGTGAAAATGTTAAATTGATTGTTAGGGTTGCATTTATCTTGCTTCCATTCATAGAAGAAAACCTAGAATTTTTTTTCCCTGGTCTAATTATTTCTATCAATTGTCCCAAGTGTGAGGTTCAGTGCTCCAAGTTTTTGATCTTCATCTCATATTACAAAATCTTCATGAATTTAATCTAAACCCTAACCTTAGGTATTTGGATTTGAGAAAATTTTAATTTTGTCTAAATACAACATTTCTTTTAATGTTACAATGGGGGGTTAGTGGAGTATCACAAGTAAGGGTTTTAGGTCTCCTGATATCACAATTAATGTTGTGTCATAGTGTCATGGGTGAGAACATAACTCTTCCTAATCATATGATTTCCTTTTTATCATATTATTGTGTATCAGTTTAAAAGATTTGCATTGTGGCTATCTCTAATGTTACAACAACGAGGTTTATCATAGCATTGGGAACAATGAAATAGGTTGCTGCAATAATATGAAAAGGTGGACATCAAAGGGTCATAAAGGAAATGTTGAGATGTTGTGACAATACAGTGGCTTATGGTCATAAGATCATGAAGGAAATAAAGGAAAATAAAAGGTGATGTGTTGTCAGATAGGTGTCTACTTCTTGATTGGTCAGAACAAATGTACAAATGCTAGATGTATGCATTGTCAAGATTAGTGGGACCAAAAAAAGACATTATAATATGTTTTAAGTGGAAAATGGTGGTCTCTCATCTTATGATGAATGGTTCATCATGAGATCTCAAGGTTATAAAAGGTGTCTTCTAATGTTACAATTAAGATTTGGTTGTAAGATCACACATGAAAAATGTTAAGCCTCCAATGCTATGGTGTGAAGGATCAAAGGTTTGTAGTGACATCATAAAAGCTTGATAGATCAGTGGAGATGTTACAAAAAGGCAAATGTAACCATGATCATAAGATTTTAGGCTAAGAAAGGATAATCTACGATGCTATGAAGCTATTTTTCATGTGATCATAGAGGAAGATAAAGTTAGTGCCAATGTTGCGACAACAAAGGAATCATAAGATCATAAAGGATTTTTACATTGTGTCCAACTTCCCAAAAAGGGCTTTTCAAAGGGTATTCATAAGATTGGAAGACTATGCGCTCAACTATAAGATAATGCAATAGGTCTTTTCATGAGTCATTTTCATAGCATCGTGAGCCCTACTTTGGCATTAAAGTATAAAGTCATATCTTGGAGCTATAAACAACAATAAGGTTCTCGACCAATAGGATTTGAATGCAATACAAAAAGTGCATCATTGGATAGTATTGGTGATGCTCCATGGAGTTGACAGAATGGATTGATATTGTATTTTAAGCATGCTGAAATCAATGCAAAGTGAACATTGATTTGCATATATAAATTTGTAAAGATCTTCTCTTTTCACAATCACAATTTTCCACTTATAGAGAGAAATTTTGAGTAGTTCTATAGTTTTTAGTGCATTCTAGTTTGTTACTCCAGACCTTCTTGAGAATAGAGAAATTGCTATTTCTGGTGCATGTTTGCATAATATCAAAATATTTGAGAAAGAAGTAGAAGAGATTCAAGCCTTAGACATGGTAGTTTTAGAAGCTTCAACCTCTAAAGGAGCCAAAACCAGATAGAAGAAACCAAAAATATTTGCTAAAGAATGGATAAACCTTTTTCTAGTACCTTTGATACAAAACTTGTAGATGATCAAGCCATTATTGACCCATACACCCTATGCAGAGATGTTATATGCCTTGGTGTTAAGGGTTCTAAACTTTTCAAATACTTCTATCATAATAGGGAGAAGAAAATTCCTATATGTAACCTGTGGAAGAAGAATCTTGCCAAGTTGATATTTCTAGAGGTCTTTATAGATATAGACCTAATGAAGGACCTATTTCGGTGCTATAATCCAACAACAAAATATTTCCATAGGAGGGATGGAACTATCCTATCCACCCTAGATCATGAATCATTCATTAAGGCCTTTGGTTTAGATGGAGCTATGGGTCAGCCTATAGATTTGAAATATTTATATGTTGGAAAATGAAGATGGGGTAACTGAGAGGGGAGGGGTGAATCAGTTACCACAAAAACATTTTCAAAAGTCCCAAAGATGCCTTAAACTTAGTTGCTGCTGCTACTCAATAAACATAAAAATTACTGCTTAAAACTTGATAGATGTTTAGTTAATTTATGAAGCATTTACTAAAATAAGCGATTATGCAAAAGAAAGTAATCATTAACATAGTAGACACCAGATTTACGTGGAAACCCAATATGGGAAAAACCACCAGCAACTAGTCACCAATTTTCACTCTTCTGAAGTGAGCCTTGTTAGGAGCCAACCCTGTTAAAGGTTACAAAACACACTGTTAGGTGTGACCCTGTTAGAGGATTTAATCACCCTGTTAGGAGTGGCTTTGTAAGAGGTCTTTTGAACAATTCAACTGAATTGCCACCCTGTTAAAGGATTTATGAAATGGCTGTTAAACCAACTCTGTTAGGAGATTTTGGAATCACTGTTACAATGGTTAGAAAGCAACAATGAATGATCTGAAAATACATGCAACTTATCTTGCTGAATACAGATCTCAGTTTTGCTCCACAAGATCCTTACTGATCAAATATATCTCTGCAGCTCCAAGATTTCCCTCTACTCAATTCTACTTAGGCACACGCAAGTCTCTTCCTTGCACTTCCTTGCACTATCCGTACATACCTTTTTTCTCTATTTTTTTTGCATCTTGAGCACCTCTTTATATATTATTCATAGTACCAGGTCGGCCCAACCAACTTGTCAAAACAATTCCAAAGTCGGCCTTGAACTAAAAAACAAAATTCTTCATTGGCCGACGTTGCTCGGTCAATATAGAACAAAAACTTCCTTCTTGTGTTAACCGGTAGAACTCAGTAAAAACTACAATTACCGGGGAATTCGGTAAACCTTTCACTTCCTTTGGAAACCTACTGGACTCGGTAAAAGCTGTCTTCGACTATCGAGTGAGCTCGGTGAAAACTCGGCTTTCCTTAGCTTACCGTGCAAACTCGGTTAACACTAACCGTTTGCTACAAAATCCTTTGATACCCGAGTGATCTCGGTAAGAACTAAACTTTCCTTAGCTTACCGAGTGAACTCGGTTAACACTAACTCACCGTGTGACATACAAGAACGCTCGGTATACACTGCAAAAGGCTTTTACTGACCGATTGAGCTCGGTAGACTCTGTAAACTGTTTTCCTGGTTGATAGAACTCAGTAGACTCTGTCTGATAACTGATATGACATTTGTGTAACATCAAAGACAATAAAAAATTATTTAATTGTATTCAACAATCTCCCTCTTTGGCATTGATGGCAACACAACATGTCATAGAAGAAATGAAATTTGAAAGCAAGTCTACTGCTACACAACACAATTAACAATTCTCCCTCTAAGATAGAGAACTCTCCTTCTTACAGTAATCTCCCTCTGTGAAGAAATTACTTAATCAAATTTCGGATTTTGAAAAAGATATGACAGTAAAACTCTCCCTCTTTAACAACACATGCCAAAGACCATCTAATTTCAAATGAATTTCATTGTACCTTTAGTACTGATTCATATGCAATATTTCCTTGATTTGTTGCATCAACTGATGATTGTTCAATTTTGTAAGAGCTGATGCATCACTAAAACTTATTTTAGTGAACTTCAGATAGGGGAATAACCCCTAACTTACCTCTGAGATACAAAAATGCATCCTTAGGTAAAGGCTTTGTGAATATGTCAGCAATCTGTTCCTTTGTATGTACATATTCCAATCTGATTTCCTTGTCCTGCACCAATTCTCTGACAAAGTGATACTTGATTGCAATGTGCTTAGTCTTAGAATGCATTACTGGATTTTTAGATATATTGATTGCACTTGTGTTATCACAAAACATGACGACTGGTTCCTTGATTTCCATCTTCATGCCTTGTAGCAATTGCTTGAACCAAACAATATTAGAACAGTTTACTGCTGCAGCAACATACTCTGCCTCTGCTGTTGATTGAGCTGTACAGTTTTGCTTTTTGCTTATCCAAGAAACAATGCACCTCCACTTGTGCTTTTTCTGTCGTCAAGGTTTCCTGCCCAATCAGCATCAGTAAACACTTTTAAGTCTAGGTTTCCTCCAAGTTTATACCATAATCCATTATCTTCAGTTCCTTTCAGATATCTCATTATTCTCTTGATTGTCATCATGTGATTTTCTCTTGGTTTGGCTGAAAATATTGCCACAATTCCAACTGCAAGAGCAATATCTGGCCTAGTATGAACTACATATTGCAACTTTCCAATCATAGATCTGTACAATGTCTGATCTATTTCTTTTGAATCATCTTCTTTGGTAAGTTTTAGTCCAGTACACATGGGAGTTTCAATTGGTTTACAGTCTTCCATACCAAACTTTTTCAATATCTCTTTGATATATTTTGCTTGAGTGATGTAGATGCCATTCTTGTTCTGCTGAATTTGAAGTCCCACAAAGAATTTGATTTCACTGAACATTGACATTTCAAATTCCTTGCTCATTTGTTCTGAAAAATCTTTGCAAAGATCATCATTCCCTATAAAAATAGTATCATCTACAAATATTTCTGCCAGGACAATCTTATTTTCTGGTCCTTCCTTGATATACAAACTACTGTTATCATTATTTCTTTGAAATCCAATTTGAATAAGATAGCTATGCAATCTTTCATACCATGCTCTAGGGGCTTGTTTCAGACCATACAATGCCTTGTGCAATTTGCAAACCATGTTGTTTTTATCTAGATCAATAAAACCTTCAGGTTGTTCAATGTAGACCTCTTCATCCAGTATACCATTTAGAAATGCTGACTTGACATCCATCTGATAAACTTTAAATCCTTTGTAGGCAGCATATGCTAATAAGGTTCAAACACCTTCCAATCTAGCAACAGGAGCAAAAGTTTCTCCATAATCTATGCCTTCTTCTTGAGAATATCCTTTGCAAACTAATCTAGCTTTTTTTCTTGATACTTTACCATTTTCATCCAACTTATTTCTGAAAACCCACTTTGTACCGATTACATTTTTGTCTTTAGGCCTGGGTATAAGAGTCCATGTTTTGTTCTTCTCTATCTGCTCTATTTCTTCATTCATTGCTTCAATCCAATTATCATTTTCTAATGCATCTTTGATAGTTCTAAGTTCAAAATCAGCAAGTAAACAAGTACCTTTCAACTTACTTCTTGTGATGGTTCCATCATATTTATTTCCAATGATCTGATCTGCTGAATGATGTCTCCTGACATATTTGGCTAGAACAGGTTCTTTTTCTTTTGGATGAATTTTGTCGTTATCTTCTTGCATTTCTCCTCCTTGCTCGGTTTGGTGTGGCTCGGTATCAACTGGCACGGTATGTACCTGCTCGGTTACCTCAAGCTCAGTAATCTCTAACTCGGTATTTTTTGACTCGGTAGACGTTGGCTCGGTAGATGTTTCCTGCAACTCGGTTAGTGATGACTCGGTAGAAGAAGATTTATGATTCTCAGATGCAGTTGATATTATATCTGAATCACTGAAGATGAATCTTTTGTAATCTTCTGGTTCTTTTCTGCTTTCTTCTTCAGTCTTTTCTGCAAATTCATCAACTTTCACATGTATACTTTCTATGACTTTGTGAGTAGATAAGTTCAAGCATCTATATGCTTTACTCTTGCATGAGTATCCAAGAAATATACCTTCATCACCTTTTATATCAAATTTACCTTTTCTAGATTCTTTCAAGATATAACATTTGCTTCCAAATACTTTCAGATAACTTACATTGGGTTTATAGCCATACCATATTTCGTAGGGAGTTTTGAATGAGTCCTTTTTTAACTGTACTCAGTTTAAGGTATGAACTGATGTACTGATAGCCTCCTTCCAGTATTTGATAGCAACATTTTTTTTCTATCATCAAGGTTCTTGCACAATCCATGATGGATCTGTTCCTTCTTTCAGCTATGCCATTTTGTTCAGGTGTACCTGGTGCTGAAACCTGTCTTTTGATTCCTCTTTCAATACAAAAGTTATTAAATTCATGTGAAATAAATTCACCACCTCTATCTGACCTTAGGCATTTCAATCTTTTTCCTGTTTCTTTTTCTACTCTTGCCAAATACCATTTGAACTTTTCAAATGCTTCTGATTTGTTCCTTAGGTACATGATGGTCATCATTCTTGAATAATCATCAACAAAAAGAATAAAATATTTTTCACCAGTATAGCTTTCAGTTTCAATAGGTCCACATAAGTCAGTATGCACAATTTCTAATAAATCTTCAGACTGATAATTTTTGCTTTTGAAACTAGACTTACCCATCTTTCCAATTTGACAATTCTTGCATAAACCGACCTCTGGTTTCTTTAAATCAGGAATGCCTCTCACTTTCTTGAATTTGCTTATCTTTACCAGATTGTCAAAATTCACATGACATAATCTTTTATGCCATAACCAACTCTCTTCTATTTGAACAATAAAACATGAATGTTCATCAAGTTCAAGATAGAACAAGTTACCTTTAGTTTGAATACCAGATCCAATCAGCTTTCCTTTACCATTCAGCAGTCTTGCTTTGCCTTGGATGAATTCTACTTTGAGTCCATTGTTGAGTAACTGTGCCACACTCAATAAATTGTGCTTTAGTCCTTCTACCCAATAAGCATTATCACATACAAGTTCTTGGGTTAGAGTGATTCTTCCTTTTCCTTTGATGCAACAAGGTTCATTGTTTCCAAATCTTACACTGCCACCATCATATTCTTCAAATTGATCAAATTTTGTTTTATCTCCAGTCATATGATGTGAGCAGCCACTATCAATGATCCATGTATCATTCTTACTTATGTGAGAGATGAGTGCCATTTCTTCATTGTCAGATTCATCTTTTACAGCAATGTAAACAATCGCATCCTCTTCTTCATCATTAGAATCATTAGAATCTTTAGCCATAAAACATGATTTCTTACTTTTATCCTTAAATGATTTGAAATCTTTCTTACTGTTCCATTTATTATCTTTCTTTTCATCTTTATCTTTCTTGTTTGGACACCTTGCAGCAATATGACCGACTTCTTCAAATGAAAAGCAGATTAGGGGTACTTTACCTCTGTATTTACCTCTTCCTCTTGAATATTTCTTTGCAAGTAGGGCTTCAATTACTTCAAGGTCACTGTCAGAGCTCTGATCTGATTGATCTTCACTCTCTAACTGAGATTCCTTCTTCTTTTTGCCTTTGTCCTTGAGTGAAAGCTTGGCTTCAAATGTAGACTCAATGTTCTTTGCAGCTGGAACATAATTATCAAAATTATCTAATTCAAATGCTGTCAATCTTCCAACTATGGCCTCTAGGTTTATCTTGTGATTGGCCTCACACCTTCTTTCTTGAATGGCTGATACCCTGATGGCATAAACTAGAAGTAGAGTTCTAAGAACTTTACTTATGACTGTCTCTTCACTGATACTTCCTCCAGAAGCTTTGATAGCACTGACACATGCTTTAATTCTTTCAACATATTTGGCAATATTTTCATCTTCTTTCATTTTCATCTGATCGAACTGTCCTCTCAGACTTTCAGCTTTGGCTCTTCTGACATTGTCATCTCCACCATAGATTTTTTTTAGTCTTTCCCACATTTCATAGGCAGTAGTGCAGTCCTTGACATCATCAAACTCTTCATAACTCAAGGCAGATGCAATATCAATCATCATAATGTTATGAGTCTTCTTTATAGCAATGTCATTGACTGATAATGTACCTGATGGTTCTACATATTTCTCATCAAGATATTTCAGACCAGTGTCACCAATGGAAGCTAGATGAAGTCTCATTAATCCCTGCCATGCTGAGAAGTTGTTTCGGTTAAGCCTTGGGATTTCCCTCTTATAAGACATCTTGATCTTTGGCTTAGATCTTTGAAATCTTCTCCTGCAAGCACCAAATGCTCTGATACCAATTGTTGGAAAATGAAGATGGGGTAACTGAGAGGGGAGGGGTGAATCAGTTACCACAAAAACATTTTCAAAAGTCCCAAAGATGCCTTAAACTTAGTTGCTGCTGCTACTCAATAAACATAAAAATTACTGCTTAAAACTTGATAGATGTTTAGTTAATTTATGAAGCATTTACTAAAATAAGCGATTATGCAAAAGAAAGTAATCATTAACACAGTAGACACCAGATTTACATGGAAACCCAATATGGGAAAAACCACCAGCAACTAGTCACCAATTTTCACTCTTCTAAAGTGAGCCCTGTTAGGAGACAACCCTGTTAAAGGTTACAAAACACACTATTAGGTGTGACCCTGTTAGAGGATTTAATCACCCTATTAGGAGTGGCCTTGTAAGAGGTCTTTTGAACAATTCAACTGAATTGCCACCCTGTTAAAGGATTTATGAAATGGCTGTTAAACCAACTCTATTAGGAGATTTTGGAATCACTGTTACAATGGTTAGAAAGCAACAATGAATGATCTGAAAATACATGCAACTTATCTTGCTGAATACAGATCTCAGTTTTGCTCCACAAGATCCTTACTGATCAAATATATCTCTGCAGCTCCAAGATTTCCCTCTGCTCAATTCTACTTAGGCACATGCAAGTCTCTTCCTTGCACTTCCTTGCACTATCCGTACATACCTTTTTTCTCTATTTTTTTCACATCTTGAGCACCTCTTTATATATTATTCATAGTACCAGGTTGGCCCAACCAACTTGTCAAAACAATTCCAAAGTCGGCCTTGAACTAAAAAACAAAATTCTTCATTGGCCGACGCTGCTCGGTCAATATAGAACAAAAACTTCCTTCCTGTGTTAACCGGCAGAACTCGGTAAAAACTACAATTACCGGGGAATTCGGTAAACCTGCCACTTCCTTTGGAAACCGACTGGACTCGGTAAAAGCTGTCTTCGACTATCGAGTGAGCTCGGTGAAAACTCGGCTTTCCTTAGCTTACTGTGCGAACTCGGTTAACACTAACCGTTCGCTACAAAATCCTTTGATACATGAGTGATCTCGGTAAGAACTAAACTTTCCTTAGCTTATCGAGTGAACTCGGTTAACACTAACTCACCGTGTGACATACAGGAACGCTCGGTATATACTGCAAAAGGCTTTTACTGATCGACTGAGCTCGGTAGACTCTGTAAACTGTTTTCCTGGTTGATAGAACTCGGTAGACTCTGTTTGATAACTGATATGACATTTGTGTAACATCAAAGACAATACACAATTATTTAATTGTATTCAACATTATAAAGGAAATTCAAAGCTAACACCAAGGCATACATTGGGTGATCAATGCTACAACATATTTTGATGGACCTAAAAGAAGTGAGTGATTACCCTAAGAAGGTCAACAAGATGATGCCACTAGAAAAAATTAAGAATTATTTTGTTACAACTATATATGGTGTTCATAAGGTGGTGGGTAAGGATGGGTCTAATATGGTTTATTAGGTAGAATTCATAATTGCAACAGATGTATAGGATGCCTACCATGGTGGGGAATATGATTATGTCAATCATATTCTAGATGTAATGAGATAGAATTTTGCCAGGGATCAGAGTGGGGAATTAAAGGATTTCACCTTTCATCATTATTCACTATTGATGCACCTAATTCTATACAAAAATATAGGGTACATAAGCTCTGATATCATTGATCAAACTTTTGATATAAATTTAAGCATGCCAGTGTAGTTATGGACATGGGTATGGGACAATACTTATCATTTGTCTAATTCTATATCATTTTTCAATAATTATAGTGTTGTAATGATGAAAATGTTAGATCCAAGATACATTAGGGCTCCTGATATATTGAAGGGCCTTTTGAGATAAGCCCTTCTTCCTAAGGAAAAGAACCTTGACCATAACTAGGGAGATATTTTCCTATTTCCCACATTTTCTTTAATGAGAGTCTATGATTGTCCCCAGCCACCTCATATATTACCTAAATTTATCACTCCTAGGCTAGGAATAATTGAATTTATATGGAAACTATTCATGGTCAAGAGGGAGTATTTATGACCCAAGGTGCATAGAGGAACCTTCTTATGTAGGTGTTTTAGGATTGGTGATTTTACAATTGGCAAAGAGGCCTTAGAACAAATCCACTATTTTCTTCATCATTAAAATTTGTGCACTGGCCCTTATAGAATGTATGAACTTGATGGTTGGATGAGGGTCACCCTTAAGGAAATGAGGAATTATGCATTGCCAAGCACTAATAAATTACCTCATGAGTATATTATACCAAATATAGTTGCAGAAGGTGAGGTAACTAACAAGCTAACAAAGCTTGATGATGTCATAAGGTTGGAAAAAGATTTAAAAAGAATAGATCCCCAATTTGTGGGATTCTACATGGATATCCCTTATCCTTAGAGGATTAGGAAGATAGTCATGGACCATGCTAAGATCATGGCTAAAATGCCAAAGGGCCCAATAGGAGAAGATGATAGAGTTTTCCCTAATAGCCTTGAGCCAGATGTAACCCTTGAAGTAGAAGAGGAAGATGCTCCTTAGGCATTCTAGATGGCAAAGGGGAATAAAAGATAGAAGATTGTCCACATCCCTACTTAGGTTAAGCAAAGGATGTTACAAATTTTACCAGGAAGTAGTTAGTATTTTGCTGATATGAGACAAAATTATTTACAAAATAGAGTTAATGCAGCAAAAAATAGTCTCACAGACCTGGAATTAGCAACAACAAGACTAGATGATAGGATCATCCAAGTTCAATAGTTCTTAGAGGATGATGAATTCATCAAGTCCACTAAATTCAAGAGCTTCCTATATAAAATAAAATAGAGTGAACCAGTGCTAATGATGAAGCCTAGAGAGTCTAATGAGTAGTAGATGGAGTTGATAGAAAAGCTAGAGGACTATGACCTTGAAAGTGAGTTTATTATTTTAGAAGATGCTAGGGATTTGGTACATATGAGTGGCATGTTGTTTGTGCCTAGATGGGACTTGGAACAAGCATTCATGCTTGATTAGATAAAGGGGCAGGAAGGTGCCATCTCATATGAAGCAATTGGTGTAGATGGACTAAAGAGAGGGATTGGTTTTAATATTGATACAAAATCCCTAACATTCTAGAGTATGGCCCCTTCTTTCAACAAGCCAAAATTTATGTATATACAAAGCATTGAGTAGGGTAATATGATTGTATGGACTCTATAGGGAACTGCTGGCACAAAGATATCTAAAGCATTGAAACATTTTTCATTTATGAATGAAACCAAGGTAGAGGAGATGGAGACAAGATTTTCTAAATCCATATATGATTACATAGATGTTAGGAAATTATATGAAGATGAGCTTAGCAGTAGCCATGTGTATAAAAAGAAAATTGTAGAACTTGAGACTAAGGTTCAGGAACTTGAAAATGAAGTTACATATCTCAATGAGAAACTCACATAGGTAGAGCAAGTAGTTGCTGCAAAATAGAGAGAAGGACATGAATACCAACAATAGCCAGCAAAAAGCATAGTTGAGGTCCTGGTGCAAATAGAGGATATGGAAGAAGAGGAGGCATTAGAACCAAGAAAAATGAGAATTGATGCTCCATCTACTCAATAGGGAGGAGATATAAGGACAAGGGTCCTTAGAAATATGATGAGCCATAGGGTTGAAGTTTTGAAAAACATATCACAATAGCCTCATAGTATATATATTACTTTACAAAGTGTTGAGCAGTTTTGCAATGAAGCACTTTCATGGCTATTATCCAGTTTCAATCTGTGGGGGCCATATATTCAATTTTTGGATAGGCTGACTGTACTAATGGCTGAAAAGCTAGATTTGCTAGATAAAATATTTACAGTGAAGGAAAGCCTAGAGATGGTAAAAGAATTAAGTGGATTCTTCACTGGTAAATTATAGGTTATAAAAGAAAAGTTAAAGGTTTTATTTGAGGGAGTGGAGCCATGTATAACATCAATTATGGATGTAGCCAACACAGTAAAAGATTGGCGAGAGTGTTCAGCTTCTTTTGATAATATTTTGACTCAAGAGGCTATAGTATCAATTTTTGAAGATATGTCTAATACCCCATACAGTACTTTAATTGATTCCCTTTTTAAGGCATAAATAAATTTGAATAATTTCATTGTTGAACCAAAAGCAATTATGGATGCCAAGTGGACTAAAGCCACTCAATATTTACAAGAGGTGAAGAGTATAGAGTGGCCCACTAAAAGGGAAATTTACATTTGGGAAGTTGTAGGAGAAATAAACATTTTTTCGAGAGGAAGTAGCTGAGATATTTTACATTCAAGATAGTAAAGGACGAGGAGAAGAAAAGATCAAAGGCTTGATATAAAAAAATTTCTGCCATCTTAACTACTTATCCTTTTTGGTTGGTATTTTGAAAAATTTTCTTGTACATTTATTATTCCAATTTTCTAGAAGTTTTTGTGTATCCATTAAATTTTTTACATGTGTCCTCCTCTCATATATAGCTTGTTGCAAATCTTATATATGGATTTCCAAGATTTGAAGGAGAGGTCTGTTGTCTATAGAATTTTTTATATGTTATGTATTATTTTGTAGTTCTTCCATTTGTTTTGTTGTCATTTGAACGAGTTCATTTGTATGCATACTTGAATAGAAAAAGTGAACATTTGGGACTAAAGCTTTGTCTCTATGTCATATTATGAGTTTTATTACTAGTATTAAGATTTAAAGAAGGATTTATCCTTAATTATCATTATCTTTGAGGTTTTGTCTCTTTTTCATATATCTATAGCCTTGGGACTGAATGAACAAGTTTTCCTTCAATTTAATGCAATTCAAAAGGTTGTATATCTCTTATTGATTACTAGTAATTTAAAGAATTGGATAATTGCTTTATGTAATTGATAAGGTTTAGGTTTTATGAAGAGGATGAGAATCAGAATGAAACTTAAAGTTTAATGCTGACACTCTTAATCACAAGTTGATTAAAAAGGTCCAAGTTTGCTGATCTTTGAATCTATATCCCAATGGATAAGGCACTAGTCCATTCCAAAGTTCAAGGTTACACTAATCATACACTTAACTTTAGGGCATTCACAACAACAAATCAATTTACCTTTTTTATGTGTTGAAGAGATGAAAGTGTTGGTCATTTCTTATTTGTTGTTACTTTCTTTAATTGTAATTGGCTATTACAATTGAGAAGTTTGTCAACAAGTTATAGAAGAATATTGACCATTTCTACTAGAGGGAATAATGTTGCAAAGAAGAATATCAAGATAATAGGATAAATCCCTTATGTTTTCCTACCTTGGCTTAGCACAGCCTAAGGTGAAGTGAGTCCTGATGAATTTGTTAATGTTGGCCTAGAACTAAGATTTAGCCCTACCAAATATAGGATTTAGCCCATCCTTAGGCTTGTCCCTATCTTTTTTCCTTTGTATCTAGTTTAAATTCACCTAATATGTTACTTACTAGAAAGAACACCAATAAGGTCAAGGATTAGAAAAATTACTGGCTTAATCTAATTTAGATGCTAATCAAATAATTTTCGTATGTGAAGACCTTAAACTAGATAGATATGATATGGATCAATGTGACTGGTACAAAGATGTAATATACTACTTATAAAACATGTAAACTCCACCCCATCTAAAAAATAATAAAAGAGGACGTAAAATTGCATTTAGTTAGATACATTATTGTCATGGAAGTCTATGGTGGAGAATTTTTAAAGAATACTTTTGAAATGCAGTGATCAAGATGAATTAGAAAAGCTATTGAATGAGATGCATTCAAGGGTATGTGGTGGGCATTAGATGGAAAAGACTACTACCCACAAAGTCATGAGAGTAGGCTTTTTGGTGGCCTAGCCTATTTAAGGATGCACAAATCCTAGTTAGAAAATGTGATTCTTGCCAGGGGTTTACTACAAAAATTAAAATTCTCTAGTAATTTTCCTTTGAAATATGTTGAAGTCCAAGCACCTTTTCAATAATGGGGGATGGATTTCATAGGTGAAATATCAACCAAGCCTAGTAGTGGCTACTCGTGGATACTAGTTGCAACTAATTATTTTACAAAAAATGGTAGAGGCCATTTTTACAAAAAAGGTTGCTAGTAAAGTCATAAATAATTTTTTGCTGAATAACATCATTACAAGGTTTGGGTGTCCTAAGAAAATAGTGACTAATAATTCTATGCACTTTAGATTTGATGAATTTATTAATTTTTGTGACAAATATGGTATTATTAGGTCAACTTCATCACCCTATCATCCACAAGGGAATGGAAAGGTTGAATCCACAAACAAGGGCTTTTTAAAAGTCATAAAGAGGAATTTTTATGACAACAAAAAGGCATGAGACTTTAAGTTATAGTTGGAAATCTGGGTTGATAAAGTGATAGTAAAGAAGGTAATAGGTGTTGCACCTTTTGACCTAGTATATTGAATCCAAGCTAGAATGCCTTAAAATAATCTGACGGGTCTTTATAATTATATTCAAATGTATGATGAAGACATCATTGATAATATATAGGAAAGGATGGATGAATTAGTTGGGTTGACTAAGACAAGGAAAGAAGCCACTGCTAAGAATATAAAACTACAGCTGTAGATAAAACATCTATATGATAAGAGGGAAGTGGAAAGAAAGTTTGAACTAGATGATTTAGTCCTAATGTGGAATGTAAGGATTGATGATATGGGTAGGCATGGAAAATTCAATCCTATCTATATTGGTCCCTATTTGGTTGATTTAACTTGAGGTGAGGATCCATATTTCATCAAAGAGTTATCAAAAAGCTTTCTTGAATTTCTAGTTCATGGATAATTCTTAAAGAGATATATAGATGTGTGTGTGTGTGTGTGTGTGTGTGTGTGTGTGTGTGTGTGTGTGTGTGTGTGTGTGTGTGTGTGTATGTATATTATATATATATGTATATATATATATATATACATATATATATTCATATACATATATATACATATACATATATACATATATATACATATATATATACATATATATATACATGTATATATATACATGTATATATATATATCTACATATATATATATATATATCTACATATATATACATGTATATATATATATATATATAGATATATATATATATATATATATATATATATATATATATGCTTCTATATAGTCTCAAAAAAATTGTCTCAAGCTATCATTTATGTGGTCTACTTAACCAAGAGATTATTAATTCTTCCATAGATACAGGTTATCCATCATCCCCAGATAGAGCCACTAATAGCCCTTATTTTTGTTGTGCCAAAATTTCAAAAATTCATTGTCAAAATATTTTTAAATGTGTTGCATTGTTAGGGTTTATGTTTCATTTATTTTCAGTTCCTAGAAAATAGCCCTAACCTAGTTATTTTTTCCCTATCCCAATGTTGAAAATCTTTCCTAGTGGAATAATGTAATATCCTAAGGTTGTGTCTTCATCCTTATCATGAAAAATTTCATTAAAATCCATAATCATTTTACCCTTACCCTAGGTTTTAATCTAAGCGAGAGATTGTATGTCATTCAAATCATGTGAAACAATCTTACGATCAAAAGTTAGGCATCTAGTCATATGATTAAAATCTACCTCTCTTGATGTTACACTATAAGGGTTAGAAAAAGATTGTAGGGGTAATGTACTAAGTCTCCCGATCTTAAGATATGTTATGTGTTGATAGCATTGTAAGTATTCAAAATGAGGTCTTTGATCTTACAATTCCCCTTATGTCATTTCATCTTATGTATTTGGTAGAAGGTTTTAAAATAAAGATGTACAATGTTAAGACAAATAGATGATAATGAGATCATAAAAGCAAAAATAGAGGCTCATGACCATGTGATAAAGTGGTAATTGTAAGATCACAAGGACATAAAAGTGCAAAAGGTTAACTAAGTTCCAAACTTATGACAAAGGGAAGATCAAGGCATCATAAAGGTTTTCAAGAAGACTTCCAAAGATATGAAAAGGACATGATTGTAGGATTGTGGAAATAAATTTTAGGATGTCCAATGGTATGATAAAGTGATGATCTTAATATCGTAAGGATCATAAAGCAAGATGTGGCCAGGTGCATTTGTATAAGTTTTTAAGACACATAGTAAGTCATATCTTCTAATGGTATGACAAGAAATAGATCATAAGATCTCAAGGGAAAGTTCAAAGCTTTACAAAGCTACAAAGCAGTGTTAGATCATGAGATCGTAAAGATGAAAATCAAAACTTCCAAGGCTATGATAAAGAAAGGATAACCATCATCATGTGGTTGTGGGTCAATGGTACCAGCTAAAGGCAATCTCTAATGTTATGAAATCATTTTACCAAATATAGTTGAGAGGTCATAAGGAACAAAAAATCAAGACACGATGTTACACCAATGTTGTGCTCATAACATCATAAGGGTTTGAAGGGTAACTGCCAAAGTTATGAAATAGTCCATTAAACCATGATCATAAGATCATGGTGCAAAGGAAATCAAGATAATATGTTACACCAATGTGTATAAACTATGTATCATGAGGATTACCCTCAAAAAAATAAGAAACTATGTGTTGCCTTGTACCAAGGAGTTGCCCCATCAAGACCTCACTCTCAATATTATTGTTGAGGGGGAGGCAGCTGATAAATTATCAAATTTTAACAATGTACTAAGGGTAGAGAGGGAGTTGAGGAGATTAGATTTTAAATTAAAAGTTATTTACCTAGATATTCCCTACTAACATAGGATAAGAAAGATGGTGGTTGACCATGTAGAAATTATGGTACAAATGCCAACTAAACCACTTCAAGAGGAAGAGAGGGTGAACCTTGATTGTCCTAAACCTTATGTTACCTTAGATATAGAAGAAAAATAAGAATCCACTAAGGTGTTATGGGTCACCAAGGGAAATAAGAAGAAAAAGGTTGTCCATGTCCCTAAAATGGTTAAACAGAGGACACTGTAGATCCTACCTAGTAAAGTTAGTATTTTGCTAACTTAAGACAAATTTACATACAAGACAGTCAATGCAACTAAGAAAAAACTAACTAACCTATAACTAGTAGTAGCAAAGTTGGATGATAGGATTATCCAAGCCCAACAATTCATAGAAGATGATGAGTTCATCAAATTAGCTAATTTTAAGAGCTTCTTATACAAAATCAAACAAAATGAATTGGTGTTAAAGATGAAACCAAGTGATTTAGATGAGCATTAGAAAGAATTTGTTGAAAAATTACATGTCTATGATCTAGAGAGTGAAATAATGACACTTTAGGAGGTGAGAGATTTAGTGTAGAGGAGTAGAATACTAATGGTGCCTGGTTGGGATTTGGAACAAGTATTTATGCTTGACCAAATTAGAAGAGAAGAGAGTTCCATCTCATATGAGGCATATGGTGATGGTAGACTACAAAGAGGATCTAGATTTAATATTGACACAAAATCCCTAGTAGTGTGGAGCATGGCTCTTGCATCAAACAAGCCTAAACTGATGGATGTGCAGAGCACAAAATAGGGAAACATGATTGTATGGACCTCACAAGGTACCTCTGGTATAGAGATCTCCAAGGCCTTTAAAAACTTCTCATTTATGAATGAGGCAAAGGTAGAGGAAATAGAAATAAGGTTAGCCAAATCCTTTCGCAACTACATTAATGTTAGAAAGCTCTATGAGGATGAGCTCAAGAAAATCCATGTATACAAAGAAAAAATTGAAGAGCTTGAGGATAAGGTTGAAGGATTGGAGGCTAAAGTGGCATCTATTAGAGAGCAACTGTTAAATACAAAAAAAAATGACCACTATAGAAAAGAGCAAGGAACAATAGACTTAGGAACATTCATACAGAGTCACAATAGAGATAACAACATAGATAAATGAATTGGGAATAGAGGATATGGAGCCTAGAAGGATGGCGATTGATGATCCACCAATACAGTAAGGTGATGAGGTAAGGACAACTATCCTTAGAGGTATGATTGGCCATAAGGTTGAAATTCTAAAGAGTATATCACAATGGGCTCATACATTATATGTTTCTTTACAAGATGCTAGGAAATTTTGCAATGAAGCACTTTATATATGGCTGTCTTCCACTTTCAATCTTTGGGGCCCATATATTCAATTCTTAGAGAGGCTTATTATGTTGATAGCTAAAAATATAGATTTTCCTAATAAGATCATTACAATAAAGGAAGGCCTAGAAATGGTATAGGAATTAGTTGGCTTCTTTACTAGAAAAATGCAAATAATAAAAGGAAAATTGAAATTCTTATCTCGGGGAATTATGCTGTATATTCCACCTATTTTAGATGTTGATAAAAAGTTAAGAGGTTTGCAGGAGTGGTATGATTCTTTCCATGCAATATTAACCCAGGAAACCATAGCAATAATATTTGAAGGTAATAGTGATATCTCATTCAACAATTTGATTGACTCCTTGTTCAAAACTAAAATAGATTTAAATAAATTTTCATTGGAGTAAAAAGCCATAACAGATGCTAGGTGGACTAAAGCCACAAAGGACTTAGAAAAAGTTAAAACAACTAACTAGCCCACCAAAAGAGAGATCTATGTTTGGGAAGCAGTGGGAGAGATTAAAGCTATGTCAGTGGGAGCTAGTTGAAGAATTACTTACTAAAGATAATAGAAGCAAAATATTAAAGCTAAAGCTCCAGCAATAAATAGCCACCTTCTGACTTTACAACTACTTCCTATTTTTGGATCAAGCATGGAGGAATGTCTTAATCATAAATATTTTTACATGTCTTGCCACTTTTCTCTTCCATTAAGGTTTTGACATGTGTCCTCCTCCCATCTAAAGCTTTTTGCAATCCTTTATAATAATTTCCAAGGTGTGGAGTAGAGGTCGATAGTCTATAGAAATTTCAATTTTATGTCTTTTATAGTCCATCCAAATTTTTTTATTGTATGAATGCATTCAATCTTGTAAACTTGAAGATACAGTTAATATGAATGATCAAGTTGTCAAGTTCTGAGTTATATTTCAATTCTATATCAGTATTATAATCATTTTCAAAGGAATTTAATACAAAATGAAGTTTTGCATATCTCTATATCTATGTTTTGTCTCCTTTCTTGTATGTCTATGATCTTGGGATTGAAGTGAACAATGTTCTTTTAGTTTAGTGCAGTTTGGAGGAATTGTATGTCTCTTATTGACTACTTTTAATTCATATAGTTAAGTAATTTCTTTTAGTAATTGATATGGTGTTGGGTATATGAGAGGTATATGATAAGAATCAAATTTAGAGTTTAGTCTTGAAAAATTTAATTTCAAGTCAATTAAACAAGTCTAAAGTTGATGGGTTTGACTCTATATAACAATGGATAAGGCATTGATCAATTAATTTCAGTTGCATGTTGATGATTCATATGGTTGCAAAATACATATATCAATCAAAAATCAACTTTCCACTTATGTAATGAAGAACTAAAGTTGTTGGTTAGAACTTATTTTTAATAGATTTCCTTTTGGTTACAACTAGCTATTATAATCAGAAAGTTTTTTGCAAATATAAGAAGAAATTGTGACCAATATTTGTTATAGGGGGTAGGTTTGAAAGAAGTATTAATGAGTAAGTGTTTGAAGAAAAAATCTAAATAATTAGTCACATTCATATCTATGAGGTGCACCCACCTTGGCCCTACAAAGCCTAAAGTGTAGAGAGCCTAGTGTACTCTATTGAAGTTGGTCCAGAGCTCTAATAAATCTTGTTGAGTATGGGATCTAGATAGCCCTTAGGCTTTTTTTCATTTGCAATATCCTGGTATGGGTTTAGAGTATCTGGTAGTACTAAAAACACCAACAAATTCTAAGCATATAATCATGGAGGTTTTGATTTACATTTGTTAATGTTATATTTAATCTTTCATATCAATATACTTGTTTATATTTTAAATACAATTTCATATCTATTGAATATCATAGCTTTGTTGTTAGATTTACTTCTACTACTTGCTAGCATTCCTTATTTCAATTCTATTATTAAGGTTGACTCCAAACCAAGGTTTGAAAAAGGTAAACCCCTCATACAATCAGTAAAACTATTTTTCTTGTAGATACAAGTGTGGAATAGTGAAATAAAGTGCAGATTTGGATACCCTTTTCATCAAACTTGCAAGATCCATGAATAGAAATTTTGTCAGACCAGTGCAAGTCAAGGTCAACTTTTTGGGGCACAATTGTGTCATAGGGTAAGATTGTGCCTTGCTATCTATCAGGGTCAAAGTCAACCTCCCTTGAAATGTAAACAAGTTTTTTGGGTTTTTGTTGTCTTGACATTGCCAATCCAAAATAGGTTTTAGAGATCCTCAAAACTATACACAGACACTAGAAATCAGCATTTTCTAGATGTATCCTACTTCAAGGTTAATATTTTTCTTTTATCTATTCAAGATTTAAGCACATACTTCTAAATAGCAAGACCATAAGACCTCCTTTCTCCCTATTTGCCATTGCTTGATCCATTTGTGCATTGATCACTTTCTTGTGCTTAATCAATTTGGATCATTCCATTTCAAAATTTGGGTTGAGGAGAGGCTCTATTTTCTTCCTATTCTTTTTGGTACTAAATCTGACACACTTACCCCCTCTCTTTTGTGGAATTAGATTCCCTATTGTGTTAGATTTCCTTTCATATTATCTTGTGTGTTAACCTTCCCTATTCATTTTGGTGAAGCTGACACACTTTCCCCCTCTCTTTTGTGGAATTAGATGCCCTATTGTGTTAGATTTCTTTTCATATTATCTTTTGTGTTCACCTTCCATATTCATTTTGGTGAACCTAATACCCTCTTTTATTTTATGGAATTGGATGCCCTTTGTGTTTTACAGTATTAAATTTGATATTTGTTAGGTCTTTGCTTGTATTAAGATTAGCTTTTATTTCTGCTCTTACATTTTTAATAATTCAAATATACAAAAAAAAAATCTATATATTCAATAAAAATTAAAAAAATGTTTCTTACACTTCATTTTCTATGAAGATGATGAAGATGCTTTATTGTGTGGTTATGTTTCTTATTACCCTTCTTTTAGCATCTCTTTACCATAATTATGAGGTTAATGAGAGTATCATTCATTTTATTATGTTCATGATCTTTCATTTTATTCTCACTTATGATTTGTGAATTTAACTAATACTAGTCTTCCTACATTCAAAACTTTTATTAAGGATTCATGTGGTAAACTTATTGTTTTTTTGGATTATGTGGAGGATTTGGTAGATGATACACCATCTCCTAATACAAATCTTCTTCTTCATAATCAGATGCTTAGATCTCCATGTTTTAATCCATGTTCTTCTTATGATGGCATTCAAGCCATAGTATAGGATATAGATGTGCACGATTTCTTTGATTTACCTTCTCCTTTGATTCATGATGATAGTAAAGGAAAGGGTAAAGACACTTCTTCCAAACCTATTATTCCACCTTATACAACCTTCTCTCATGACCATTATAAACTATCATCTCCTATAGAAGATTTACATGATATGTATACTACAGGATATAATCTAATAACTAAAAAAGGTTATAAAGGTTTAGAGCTTGGAATTAATGAGCATGGTGTTGAAAATAGATTGATACAAGTATGAAAATGTGTTTCAATCATTTTTTTGTCATTGATGTCAAACCTACTACTTGTTGGTAAGACAATTTCTTAGATGATTTTAGTACTATCATTTGTTTGATTGATGAAGAGGATTTGATCAAATGAGGTAACAATAGCACCTAGAGGAAAGGTTGAGTTATGATATGGAAAAGGAGTACAAGGATTAGTTTAAATAGTAATAGTATATTGTATTCATAATCTTCTTAAGGTTGCAAAGGATGGATACATTAATTAAGTTTAGAAGAACAAGTTAAACAAATTGTGACTACCAAGCTTAACATTCTACTTAGTAGGTGTCAAGAAATGTTAGTGTAAGCTAAGCAAAAAATTAGTTGGATCCAAGAAAAGTCAAATTTCAATGTATGTTGAGTGATATAGTGTAAGATGAGTAAATTATAGTTCATGTTAAGTGTTTTGATATTGGATCTCAAGCAATGTAGTATGTGTCAAGCATCAGAAGCAAGTTAATGTTGAGTGTTAACATTATGAGAAAGATCATGAATTCAATGAATCTAAGTTGATAAGTTTGATTTCTTGGATTGTGTGAACCATGTGGAAGATAAGCTTGATGAGCTAGTGGCATAGAATTCAAGATGAATCATTTTGAGGAGAATTCAAAGAGGATTGAAGGAAAATTTTCTAGAGGGGAATAAAATGCAAAGATGGGTAGATTCATTGAATCCTACCTAATCCAACTTGACCCAAAAATGGATGATGGAAGATGAACAAAAAAGGATCTTAATTTTCTATTTATAGAAATGGTTCATAAGAATCAAAGTTTTTCATATGCGAGAACCTAAGGAATACAAGGAGTCTAGGGTATTGATTTATTTAGTGACCTAAGAGAAGAGACTACTATTGGCAAGAAAAGAAAGAAGGCTTAAGGGTATACATGCTTGAAGGGTGAACAAGCCATTAGAGTTGAAGTGTCAATCAAAATGGAGGACTAAAAATAGAGATATGTAATTTGCAAGTGTGTTGCAAGTTGTTATTAGATCAAGCCTTATTATTACTTTCTAATCATTGTACTAGTCTAGGGTAAATATTTTGGATTAAGGTTGACCTAATAGTCATTTACAAATCCTTTAACTAGGTGACATTCCAAGTGAATGATCTAAAGTCCTCTAACAAGGATCACTCCTAATAGGGTGATTGAAATCCTCTAACTAGGTCACATTTAACAGTGTGCATTGTGACCTTTAATAGGGTTGGCCTTTCATAGGACATCACTTCAGAAGAGTGAGAGTGAGTAGCATATTACTGATGGGTTTCCCCAAATTGGGTTTCTATGTTAAATCATTGTGTCAAATGTGTTATTGAATCTATTATCTTTCATGTTTACATTTCTACAAAGTTGATTTGACAGTAACCTAAAAAATTTAAGTGATTGTATGATCTAATGGATGAATGCATGATGAAAATATTTTATGGATATAGGTTCACCAAGTTGTGAAAAATTTTATTTGTACATCTAGACCTTGGATAAGTTATTCATCCCCTCTTAGTTATTCTAAAGAATTCCAACAATTGGTATCAAAGCTATCTTATTAAGAGGACTAGTTTGAAGCTACTATAAGTAAAAGATCAAGATATCAAATAGAGAGGTACCTAGGCTTAATAAAGAGAACTTCCCTTCATGGAAAAGTTTGATGAAACTACACCTATGAGGTCGTGGATATCATGCACAATCTACCATTTCTACTAAGCATCTTGATCCCACTAGAGCCCTAACTGCTGAAGATCTTAAAAAGAAGAAAGAACACAACTAAGAAATGTTGGAGATTACCTTTACCATAAGTTATGCCAAGTTTGATGATATCAAGGGTTGTGATAATGCAAAGAAAATATGGAATTCTTTACACACCATCTATGGAGGTGATCCAAATGTTCTATGAGCAAAATCTAAGAGTCATATAGGTAAGTTCAATTATATGAGAATGCAAGAAGGTGAGAATGGTGTTCAATATTGCTCTAGGATAAAGGATGTTGTTAATGCTATAAGGGGATCTACTAGTAAGATAGATTATGAGACTGTACTAAGAAAAGTTTTGAGAACATTTTTGCCCATTTCTATTATTAGAGTTTCTACAATACAAGAACTAAGATGTGTATGATGTTCTAATTTGACTCTTCAAGGTCTGGTAGGTATGCTCACTACTTTTGAGCTATATAATTTTGATAATTTCAAATCCAACAATTTTAAATCTACTTTCAAAGCCAAACTATCATTGAAGGAACATAGTGAGAGGGAGAAGAAAAAGGTAAAATACATTTCTAGTGATAGTGATATAGATGAGGAAGATGTAGAACAACTTGAAGCACTACTAGCACGGATATTTCATAGAGGAAAAGGAAAATTCAAAGGTAAGTTACCTATCATGTGTTTGAATTGCAATGAAGTTAGTCATATTGCTACTATATTTCCAAAGAAGAATAATTATGGAGGTGGAGACAAGTAAAAAAGTAGAAGAGACGAAGATAGAAAAGATTAGAAAGGCAAAGGCAAGAAGTCTTGTTACATTGCTAAAGAGGGAACTAAGGATGAATTTGATGATCATGATGATGAAGTGGTGTATGTTACAATGAAGGATGATTCTAATGAGGATGAGGTAACTGCAATATTGTCTTGTGTGAATAGGAATGAAAGATGGGTCATTGATAGTGGGTGTTCACATCACGTGATTGGAGATAAAAGTAAGTTCATTCCCTTGAATTATTATGATGGAAATAGTGTAAGGTTTGGTAATGATGCACCCTGTCTAATAAAAGGAAAAGGTTCGGTCAAACTCATAGAAAATATTTTATTTGACAATGCTTAGTACATTAAAGTACTTAACTATAATTTTTTTGAGTGTATTACAACTAAATAGTTCAAGTTGTAAAGTTGAGCTTAAGAACAAGATTGCTAAGATATATGATACTGATGGAAAACTAATTGGAAAAGGTGATCAAACTAGAGGTAATCTATTCTACCTTGATATGGAGGATGCTACTTGTTTAGTTGTAGACTTTGATGATGTGTGGCTATGGCACAAGAGGCTATGGCACAAGAGGCTATGTCATGTTATTTTTGATAACTTGGTTAGTATCAATAACATGAGAAGAGTCAAAGGTTTCCCTAAGTTGAAGAAAGCTGACATTATAATTTGCAAACAATGTCAGTTATGCAAAATGACAAAGTCAAATTTTAAGGGTAAGACTCATACCTCTAAAGGAATATTAGAGATTGTGCATATTGACTTGTGTGGACCAATTGATGTGCAAAGCTGAAAAGGAGATAAGTATATTATGTTATTTGTTGATGATTATTCTAGAATGATGACAATTATGTTTCTGAAATAGAAAACTAATGCTTTCCAAATGTTTAAGTGGTAATTAGCAAGAGTTGAGAAGGAATCAGTTAAAAGTCTAAAATGTTTGAGATTTGAGAAAGGAGGAGAATTTACATCAAATAAGTTTGAGATGTTTTGTAATGATAGAGGAATCAAAAGGTAGACATTTTCCCCTAAGACCCCTCCTTAAAATGGAATTGTTGAAAGGAGGAATAGATCTATAATGGACTATTCTAGGACACTCATTATGGAGAAAAATGTTGCTTTGAAATACTAGAGAGAAGCTGTAAGTACAACTATGAAAGTCAAGAAAGGTACTCATTCAACACCTTTTGAACTATGGTATGGATACTAACCCAATGAAAAATATTTGAAAGTATTTGGAAGCAAGTGTTATATTCTCAAGTATTTTAGAAATGGTAACTTAGATGCAAAAGGTGAAGAAGGTATATTCTTTGGCTATTCCACAAGAAGTAAATCATATAAGAGTTTAAATACTAACACTAACAAAGTTATGGAAAGTGCAAATGTGAAATTTGATGAATATATATAAGTACATGAGGCTAAACCTATGAAGGAACTAGAGGAATACAAATTATTTGTATATTTTTATGAAGGTATGCCTTCTGATGAAGAAGTTATAAATCAACAAGTTTCAATGATTGTAGAGTCACATACTATGAATGTCGAGTTGCATTCAGGAACCAAGCTATATTCAGGTGTCAAATTACAAAATAAAGTTGAGGCACATTTTGATTCTAAGATTAGTGTACATGAAAGAGATGTTAAACTACCTGATAGAGATGGAAAAAGTGATTCAAAAATTGAGAGACCAAATGAGGAAAACATAACAGAACCAAGACTGTCAAAGAATGTCAAGAGACATCACCCTACTACACAAATAATTGGAGATAAAGATGCAAGACCGTGAAAAGGAAAAATTTCAGAAATGATACATGTTTTCTTAGCATTCATGAACCTAAAACTATGAAAGATGTCTTAGAAGATGTGGACTAGAGTAAAGCAATGAAAGAAGAGATTGAAAATTTTGAGAAAAATAAGACATATACTCTAGTTCCTAGACCAAAAGATAAAAATGTGATTGGCATCAAGTGGGTGTACAAAAACAAGTTAGATGAAAATTTTGAAGTCACAAGGAACAAGGCAAGATTAGTTTGTGAAGGATATGCACAAGAAGAAGGGATAGACTATGGAGAAACATTTTCTCTTGCTACAAGATTGGAAGGAGTAAGAACTCTATTTGCTTACTCTACATACAAAGCTTTCAAAGTTTATCAAATGGATGTTAGGTCTGTATTTTTGAATGGTATATTGGAGGAAGAGGTTTATATAGAACAGACAGAAGGATTTTTTGATGCTAACAACAAAACATGGTATATAGACTACACAAAGCTTTGTATGGTTTGAAGCAAGCACCAATAGCATGGTATGAAATGCTTCATAATTATCTTGTGAAGATTGAATTTGAGAGGACTGATGATAATAGAAATTTATACTTTAAGACAGAGAAAGGGAAAGGAATTTTACTATCTAATTTTTTTTGCTGATAATATCATATTTGGAGGTCAAGATACTTTATGTAAAGCTTTTATAAATGAAATGATGATAGCATTTGAGATGTCTATGTTTAGAGAGATCAAGTTCTTTGTGGGTTTGCAAGTACATTAGATGAAATATGGTATATACATCACTCAGTCAAAGTAAGTAAAGGAGATACTAATTTTTTTTGGATTGGAAGATTCCAAGCTAAGAACACCTATGTTGACAGGACATAAATTGTTAAAGAATGATGATTCAGCTAAGGTGAACCAAACATTTTATAGTTCTATGATTGGAAAATTATAATGTAGTACACAAAAAACCTGATATTACATTATTTATTGGAATAGTTGCAAGCTTCTCTACTAATCTCAGGGAGAATCATTTAATGGTTGTTAAGAGAATAATGAGATATTTGTAAGGAACAAAAGACTATGGTCTATACTATAAGAAAAATAAGAAATTTAAATTGAGAGCCTACGCTGATGTTGATTGGGCTGGAAATATTGATGACAAAAATAGCACTAGTGTAGGAGCATTTTTCTTAGGAAAAGGGTTGGTTACATGGACTAGCAAGAAATAAAACTACATATCTCAATCTACTACTAAAGCTAGATATGTTTTTTCTATAGTAAATTATGCAAACATTGTATGCATCAAATAGCTAACCAAAGGTATGAAGGAGGAAATCACTAAACCTATGATACTTTATTGTGATAATACAAGTGCTATAAATATATCAAAGACTCATGTGATGCATACAAAGACTAAGCACATTGCAATCAAGTATCATTACTTGAGAGATTTAGTTCAAGATAAAGAAGTGAAGATGCAATATGTTAACACAAAAGAGAAAATTGTTGACATCTTCACAAAAACATTACCTAAGGACACTCATGAGCATCTAAGAGGTAAACTAGAGGTGATACCCATATCAAAGAACATTTTAAAAGCATGAGAAGTTCCTTCCATCAAACAAGATGATTGGCATATATTACTCATTGATATAGTGGATCTTACTTTAGGAGCTGCCTAAAGTAATCAAAGAGCTAGAGCTACAAATCAATCACAAGCTAGGTGACAGAAGGAGAAATTAAAAATGTTCATATCTATATATTAAGATGACAAGTCTTTGGCATTGTTGTCAAAGAGGGAGAAAAGTAGAAATAAAGGGAGAAAGGAAAAGTATTGAGAAATAAAGGAAGAAGTCTAGTAATCCAAAGAGGGAGGTATAAGAAGTAATCAAGAGGGAGTCATAAGGGTGAATTGATGGATTGTTTGTTGATCAAAACAAAAAAAAAAAAACCTATTTAGAAGATGAAAGCTGATGATAGAGGGAGAGAATTCAATACAAGGAATTATTTACTTTTTGGCATTATTATTGGTTGTACTAATTAGGTTTTGTTTGCCATCAATTCCAAAGAGGGAGATTATTGAAAATAGATTAATAGATGTATGAAAATGTGTTTCAATCATTGTTTTGTCATTAATATCAAACCTACTACTTGCTGATAAGACAATCACTTAGATGATTTGAGTACCTTCATTTGTTTGATTGATGAAGAAGATTTGATAAAATGAGGTAACAATAGTACCTAGAGGAAAGGTTGAGTTATGATATGGAAAAGGAGTACAAGGATCAATTAAGATAGTGATATTATAGTACATTGATAATCTACTTAAGGCTACAAAGGATGGATGCACTAATTAAGTTTAGAAGAACAAGTTAAATGAATTGTATTTTTCAACATTAACAATCTACATGGTAGGTATCAAGCAATGTTAGTGTAAGCCAAGAAGAAAATTAGTTGGAGCTGAGAAAAGTTAAGTTGTAGCATATGTCAATTGATGCAGTGTAAGTATATATTTTTTGATGTTGAGCACTAGTAGACTTTAGTTCATGTTGAGTGTTTGATAGTGGATGTCAAGCAACATAGTATGTGTTGAGTATCTGAAACAAGTAAATGCCAAGTGTCAAAATTATGAGAAAGATCATAAATTCAAAGAATTTGAGCCAATAAGTTTGATTCTTGGATTGTGTGAACCATGTGGAAGATAGGCTTGATGACCTGGTGGTACAGAATTCAAGATGAACCATTTTGAGACAAATTTGAAGAGGATTGAAGGAGAAGTTTCTAGAAGAAAACAAAATACAAAGATAGGTAGATTCATTGAATCCTACCTAATCTAACCTAAACCTAAAGTAGATGATGGGGATTAATAGAAAAAGGTCTTAATTTTCTATTTATAGATGACTGGTCACAAGAAAAGGTTATCATGTGCAAGAACCTAAGAAAGATAAGGAGTCTAGGGTATTGCTTCATTCAGTGACCTAAGAGAAGAGACTATTATTGGCAAGGAATCAAGAAGGCTTAAGGGTATGGATGCTTGAAGGGTGAAAAAGCTATCATAGATGAAGTGTGAGAAATCCAAGTAGAATGGAGGACTTAAAATAGAGATCTAGAATCTACAAGTGTGTTGTAAGTTGTTATCAGATCAAGCCTTACTATTACTTTCTAATCATTGTACCAGTCTAGGGTAAATCCTTTGGATTAAGGTTGACCTAATAATTAGTTGTAAATCCTTTAACTGAGTGAAATTCCATGTGAATGATCTAAAGTCTTCTAACAAGGCTCACTCCTAACAAGGCGATTGAAATCCTCTAACCAAGTCACATTTAATAGTGTGCATTGTAAACTTTAATAGGGTTGGCCTTTAATAGGGTGTCACTTTAGAAGAGTGAGAATGAGTAGCATGTTACTAGTGGTTGTTCCCAGATTAAGTTTCCACATTAAATCATTGTTTCAAATGTGTTATCAAATTTGTTATGTTTCATGCTTACATTTCTACAAAGTTGATTGGATGATTAACTTACAAAGTTTAAGTGATTGTATGATCTAATGGATGCATGCATGATGAAAATGTTTTATGGATATGGGTTCACTAAGTTGTGAAAATTTTTATTTGTATATCTGGACCTTGGATAACTGATTCATCCCCCTCTTAGTAATTCTAAAGAATTCCAGCATATATTATTAAGTATCCCATTCATATACCCTCTAAACTAGATTCACATGATGTTGGTTGTTTAAAATCTCAAGTTAAGGAAGGTGATGTTAACCATCATCCTCCTCTTCATAAACTTCTCCTCACACCTACTTTGGATAACTTTGATATTCATCAAGAGGTGGCTAGATAGGTGTATGTTTAATTAATGAATTCCAAAAAAAGAAATCTTTATACCTATACTGAAAGATTCCTTATCCAGGTACAAATATCCTTTTCATTATCATAATACATACATGCTTGATGATTTTAGATATTTCAAATTATATGTTCATAAAAGAGATGCTTTAGGAATCTTATCTCACTCTCATGTAGTTTTACAATTCCTTCATAATTTTGATATAAGGGATTCCCCTCCTTTCGATATAATATGGATTTCTTCTCCTCTTGCTTCTAGACTGGGGGGAAGAGGTGTATTTTTATCCATTCTCCTAGGATCCATTAGGCCTTTTATTTGGCTTAATTGGTATTCTCCCTTCCTATTTTCTAACATGCTATGTTCAAGATATCTTTTCTAAGACATTTTTTTTACAAAGGTATCCCTTGCCCTCCTTCTTAGGGGCAATGTTCCTCCTTCTTTCTCTTTTTCTAGGGAACTTCTTTCCTTAGCTTAGTGGTACTTATTTATATCACAATATTATTTCTTCATATTGACAAATGTTTTGACTATGGATAATCTTTTTATATAAGAGGTTTTTGTCCTAGGTCATCACCTCTTTTCTATGTTGTAAATTATGTTCTTTATAAACTCTTACCCTTTCTTTAGTGTTAGAGTTGTTTTATTCATTCCAAAGATTCTTTTTCCTCTTCTTTATAGGGGGCTTGATGATTGAATCTTTGTTCCTACTTGGTTTAGCTTTGAAAGATGATATTTTATCTAAAATTATTCCTCTATGGTGAGGGTCTTGTTGATAAGATCTCTTTCTTTGAGGATCCTTTTTTCCATAAGTGACATATCCTTTTCATGATTATCTATGCTCTTAGATGTAGGGGTCAAAATACCTCATTAAGAATATGGTATACATTGTTGTTAAATAGGATATCTCCTTGCCTTGTGAAGTAGGTATCCTCTTTCTTTTCCTTATCATGTCGAGTTGATAGCCATGATAAGGAGGGGGGCATATATAGGTTCTCCCTTGTAATATAGTTACTAAATCCTGAAGGGTCACACATTTTTCTTTATGTGTGTGTGTGTGTGCGCACGCGCACGTGCGTGCGCGCGCGCGCGCTAAATCCTCTGAAGGTAATGCCCATAAGTTAATAAATTCTAAAGGGAGATGCATTACTAAATCCTCTAAAGGTAATGCATATAAGTTGCTAAATCATGAAGAGATATGCATTTTTCAATTTTTCAATTCGCTAAATTTTTTGAAGGTAACACACATAAATTGCTAAATACGGAGGAGACATTTTTCATATTCATAGTGATATAAGAAGGTGGATCTATGGATATTCTAGAAGCTATTAGAAAATACATTTATAATTGCAAGAAATTTTTTTGGGTGAACTATTAGGTTTCGCTACCTGTTTGGGCTCTCCCTCTCTTGTGGTGATTCATGGTAAGCTGGGCATCTTACTGGGTGAGGTAATCACTTTTTTTTTTTTTCCTTTTCACTTTCATGCTAGTAGGAGTAAATCATGAAGCTATGTTATTTATAGTATTGCTCTTCTCTTTCTTATGTAATCATTTATATTTTTATGATAGTTTTCAAAATATGATATTAGTATGAGAAATATTTCTTATCAAGGTTTCTTGTGCTAGTTGGTTTGGGTTTGCTTAGTACTAGCCATTTTCTTTTGTGTTGTCTTAGTTTTCTTTTTGTTTTTGCACCCTGTTGTGTGCATGTTGAGCTAGAATCTTTAGCTTGGGGGCTTATGTTCTTAGTTAAGTGTTATTTTATCTCATGGTGAATCCACTTGGATCTTTTCTTTCTTCTCCTTTAGCAACAGTTTTTATTAAGTTCATACTCTTCCTAATGTGAGGGATAAATGTATCATATTAAAATGGAATCACTTCCATGTTAAGAGTGTTTAGCCCTCCAAGTATGTGGTCCAGGGTCATGTCAAGTTCCTTGAATGGGTCTTTGTATAAATCTAGTTCTTTTTCCCTTATTCTACTTCTCTCTCTATTTCCAGCCTATTTCTGACAACTTTCTCTATGAAATTGAGGACTTTGACTTTTTGGATCAAGGACAACCTTTTAGGTCAAGGTTGACCTTGACCCTAACATAGGTCAAGGATGACCTCAACCTTGACCTAGGGAAGGGTTGAACTCATCCCTTACCACAAGTCCATTTTTTAATTTTTGGGGGTTTTAGGACATCAAACTTTGGAAAGTTTCATTTTCCTTCTTTTAGGTCATTTTTTAAAGGTTTTGGAATGGTAGTGATGCAATGGAGCCTAGCGAGATTGATTGAAAAGTGATCAACTAGTCCAAAGGCCTTTTTCATTGAAGTTCTCCAACCAAATCTCTTGGTAAATATGATCAATTGTGTAAGCACCAATCACAAGTGCTACAAGGATGATTCCAAGTTATCACAACCCTACACCCAAACAAGGAAGAGACTAATCACTAGGGAACCCTATGAACATGACAACTTATAACAAGTTGCTCATAATGCACAAAATGACCAATTTTAGGAAATTAACCTTAAAATTCTTTAAATGACCAAGGAAGAGTTCAATACATGGTAATAGTCTATTTAGGTCACAAATGAGATGAACCAATGGTTAAAACCAAACTAATCAAGTTTTTCCACATAGTTACTTTGTTAAGCCATCCAAAAGGCTAGTAGCTCTTTGATGAAAATCAAATTTTAAAGGAAATATCTCCACACAAACCAAGGGAAAAAATTAAGTTTTGGACACCCTTTTGGGACTTACAAAACATACTAAGGTACCAAGGTTTTATGACACAAAAAAATGGGCTTTTGTTCAATTTCTCACCTAGGAAATTAGGGCAATTAGGCCTCAATTTACAAAGGATGTACATGTTCTAAGGCTCCATCCTATAAAAAATTTAAGGTAACATGTGATGGAAACTCTTAAAAAGTTAAAAACTTGATTTCAGACCTTGATACCAAGTCTAGTTGAAGTTGTGGGAGATGTTGCATCCTTTTCCTAGCATGCACATGGGACTTGCATGCCTAGGGCATCAAATTTCTCAAGGATCCTAGAAAGTGTTGGAATTATAAGTGGGAAGAGAATAAAATTATTTGGGGTGGGGGGGTGGGGGTGAATCAAGAGTTTAAACATGGACCCATAAAACTTTCACCATTCATTCATCACATGCATTATCAAATAAACTGTAATAACATGTAAAGCATATTCATCTAAATCATGTAAACAATTAATCAATCACACATATGACACTAGATATGATTACATAGAAACCCTCCAAGTAAGAAGGTAAAACTAGAGTAGGGATGACACCCACAAATCTTCACTACTATAGCAATAAAGTGTATCCAATGAAGGTTACAAAGATTTGACCATGAATCATGGTCTACCCTATGAAAGGCCTGCTCTATTAAAGGCTTACAAATAATTTTAGGTCTCACCTTGTTAGAGGATATCAACACCCTATTAGAAGTGTTCTTGGTTAGAGGACTTCAACTTACAATTAAGTAAGCACCCTATTAAAGGATTTCATATAGCTTGCTAGGACTACTATGTTAAGAGATTTAACTAAAATCACCTCTTAAAATGTCTCAGCATAGATCCTATGATTGGAACTTTCTTTCTTGATAAAAAATCACCTCTACACAATTTTCTAAGTGATCCTTCATGATCTAATATCTCAATGATGTATCCTTCATTATATCCTTCATTCTTCTCTAACTGATTCTACAATTCACTCTTACTTCTAAGTCACCTTGAATGCTCTACAAACTGTCTTTTTCACTCTTCCAATTCAATCATTCACACATCATACACTATAAGGAGTTTAGGGATTTTTCTTCTTTAAGAAGACTCTAGTGGCTTATGGTTAGGTATGAATCTAGGTTGAGATTCATCTATTTTGCCACTTAAACCTTCCCATTTTTTGATTGGTTGCATGTAATTACATAGGGAATCCAAATATAGATTCATCCTTATCTCCAAAAGATCATAATCTATCCTTAAGTTAGATTAGAAATAGTTTACATAAAAAAAAATTTCCATTACAAACAAATATGTCAAAACTTTGTCACTCGGCATATGAAGTCACTGATGCTTGGCATGATTGTTTTGTATACTATGACTTGGTACCTGCATTACTTGGTTTCCAATATTTATATGGCACTTGAATCACTTAGCATGGTCTATCTACTCAGCACTTGTGTGAATCAGCACATGAGTGACTTAGCACTCATTGCAACTCGACATGGTCAAATATCTACATGTTGTGCTTGGCATGTATTACTAGTTTGGCATGAACTAAGAAAATGGCTTAAGTGTGTTGACACTCACTTGTCAAAATCAATTTAAGATCAATAAAAAAGTACAAAATTGAAACCACTTTTATCTTAAAATACATATCCAACACTAGGATTTCACTAGAGGCTGTTAAATTACCATGGAAAAATCCTCCTCTATGCTTGAAAATGCTTCAAAACCCTAGGTTAGCAAGAAATCCAGACCTACTTACAAAAAAAGGTGAATATCTTGAGTTAGGGAATAGGTGGAGACTTCAAACTAGAATTATTGGAAAGATACTTCATCCACCTATCCAAAAATGTAAGTTTTAGCACTAGATGAATCCATACAAATCTATACAACACAAGACAATAAGCTATTTGTAGTAAAAATAGGGTATTTTATTGATTAAAAGTTGAAAATACATTCTTTATGCCTATCACCCACCTAAAAGAGCTTAGTATAGGCATTCCAATAGTCATAACAAAATTTAAAACTTTTTATGGCCATTTAGTAAGTTTTTTCTTTGATTTGCAAAAAGTTTCTTAAACGTTCCTTGACAACTTTTCAAGTAATTTGGCATTTTTTGCATTTGTTGCAATTTACAAGAAAATGATATGAAAACTTAAATCTAAAGACCCAAACAGGTCCTAAACATGATAAAAACATGTAATAATCTAAATATTATATGCCCTTTGACCATCTTTTACCATAGTTGACCAAGGGCTTATAGTAGTGCAATTCTTGGAACTAGGCCATACAATTTGGTCTAGATGCCTAATTCATTAATCTAGCCTAATCTAAGAGTTCTTAGGACCTTAGTGATTCATCATTCATTGTGGGTGCTCTTGCACCATACTTCCCTTGTATTTTAAAACTCAAGTTCGTACTTGAGGACAATTCCTCCATAGAAGTACCATGTTGTTTGATTCGATCTTTTGTCATCCAACTTGCATCAATATTGGGGAGCCCTTTCCACTTGACAAAGTACTACATGTAATTCTTAGTTTTTTTCTACTTTAGAAACTTGGAGTCCAAAATTTCTTCTAACTCTACTAGCTTTCTTTGAGGGAGATTGGTTACATAGTCTTCATCATGGATTTTTGCTTGCTCACCTTGTCCACTTACTAAATCTTTTATGCCTTTGTATGGAGTGAGGTCTACAACATTGAAGATTGGAGAAATTTGCAAGGTAGGGGGAAGAGATATCTTGTATGCATTTTCACCCATCTTGTTGAGTATACTACATTGTCCTACTTTCTTCATCTGATGTTTGGAATATCTACCCTTAGGTAGTCTCTCTTTTCTCAAATATTCCCAAACCTTATCTCTAACTCTGAAGTGGATTTCCCTTCTTTACTTATTAGCATGTTCTTTGTATTTCAGTGTTGATCTCTATAATTCTTCCTTGACCTCATCCTACACCTTTATAATAAGTTCTACCTTGGGTGTTGATTTTAAAATCATATGGTAGTTCTACCAAGTCCAATGGTTCCTTGGGATGAAGGCCATACACTACTTGGAAGGGAGGCTTGTCTATTGATCTATAGATGGAGTTATTAAATGCAAACTCTACTTGGGGCAATAGTATATCCCAACTCTAAGCATACTACTTTATGAGACATCTTAGGATATTTCCTAAAGATCTATTCACTACCTTAGTCTATTCATCAATTTATGGATGGTAGGAAAAACTATAGGTTAGGTTAGTACCAAGTTTCTTAACAGGTGTTCTCCAAAAATGGCCTTGAAATTTTACATCCCTATAAAATACAATATTTTTTGGTAAACCATGGATCCTAACAACTTTAAAGAAAATATGTACAATATGAGAAGCATAATTTGTGCTTTTACTTGGTATAAAATGGACCAATTTAGTGAATCTATCCATTACCACAAAAAAACACTATAAAAAACTTGCTTAGTTCCAGGTAGTCCCATAGCAAAATCCATTGAGATCGACTCCCAAGGTCTTGTTGGGATTGGTAAGAGTTGATATAACCCCTAATTTATTGAAACACCTTTAGCTTGCTAATAGATGGTACAAGTCTCAATGAACTTATTTACCTCATTATTCATCTTTGGCCAATAATAACTTCTTTTCACCATGTCTATTGTCTTGTCAATGCCAAAATGTCCTCCTAGACCACCACAGTGTTTCTCCTTGATGATATTTTTCTTCATTGAGCATTTAGAAATGCATAACTAAGCTCCTTTGAATAGGAGTCCATTCTAAATTAGATATTTAGAGAAATCTATATGGTATCTTCCAACCATCTCTATGAAAACTTGAAAAATGGTACAAGTCTCAATGAACTTCTTTACCTCATTGTTCATCTTTGGCCAATAATAACTTCTTTTCACCATATCTATTGTCTTGTCAATGCAAAAATGTCCTCCTAGATCACCATAGTGTTTCTCCTTAATGATATTTTTCCTCATTGAGCATTTAGAAATGCATAACTAAGCTCCTTTGAATAGGATTCCATTCTAAATTAGATATCTAGAGAAATCTATATGGTATCTTCCAACCATCTCTATGAAAACTTGAAAAATCTCTACAAAATGGAGATCATCAGCATATATGTGCTTGAGGAAATCAATTCCCATACTTTGTAGTTGTACTTCTTCAACTAGACCAACCCTTCTACTAAGGGAATCAACAAATTTGTTTTCAACACCTTTATTATCTTTGATGTTGAAAGTATAAGCCTACAACTGCTCCATCCATTTTAGATGTTTGACACATAGCTTTTCCTAAGAATTGAAGAAAATCAATTCATGGTTGTTAGTTTATACTAGAAAATCCTTTGGGATTAGATAGTGCCTCTATTTCTTGAGGGATTGTACCATGGCATAAAGCTCCAAGTCATAAGTTGAAAAAAAATTCTTGCCATCATTTAGTTTCTTAGAAGAGAAAGCTATTGCCTTACCTTCCTAACTCAAGACTTCACCCATGGCCAAATTGCTTGCATCAATTTCCATAGTAAAACCCTTATTGAAATTAGGTAGAACCAAGATTGGGTATTGAGGGACTCTATTCTTAAAGTATTGAAATGCATCATTGTCTTCCTTTGTCCAAGGAAATTTAGTCTTCTTTCCTCCTTTAATAGTGTCAAGCATGGGTGCACACACATGACTAAAGTTTTTGATAAACTTTCAATAGAAGGTGGCAAGACCATGGAAGCTTCTTCCATCACCTTGGTTTATTGGTGGAGGCCAATTGATGATTTCTTCATCCTTATTGGGGCCCAGCTTGAGAGTACCTTGTGAGATCACAAATCCTAGGAACACGAGCTCCTTCTTCATAAATATGCACTTTTCCAAGTTGATCACCAACTTGTGCTAATGAAGCTTCCTTAGTACCTATTCCACATGATCAAGATGCTCCTCCTTGATATGACTAGATATTAGCATTTCATCAAGGTAAATAACAACAAATTTTCCAATAAAATATATGAATATATCATTCATAAGCCTCATAAAATTACTAGGAGAATTTCCTAACCCAAAGGGCATTACTAACCATTGAAACAAACCTTCAGTAGTTTTGAATGTTGTCTTCCATTCATCACCTAGTTTTATTCTAATTTGATGGTATCCAGACTTCAAGTCTATCTTGATGAAATAGCAAGCTCCTCCTAGTTTATCCAATAGATGCTCAATTATGGGCATGGGGAATCTATACCTTATGATAATCTTGTTGATAGTCTTTCTATTAGTACACAACCTCCATTTTCCATTCTTTTTAGGAGCAAGGATAGGTGGAACAACATAAGGACTTAAACTCCTTTCTAGTAGACCTTTTTCCCACAATTCATTCACTTGCTTAGAAATTTCAGCATGTTGAGTAGGTGTCATTTTATAGGGTGCCTTGATAGGTAGGGAAGAGCCTAGTATCAATTCAATTTGGTGACTAATATCTCTAATGAGAGGGAGGCTTGTGGGTAGACCAATCACAATGACTTGACTATACTTTTTTAGCAGATCTTTTATTTCTTTGGGAATAGGATGTTTGTCCATGGAAGTTATGATTTCCTTTGGCTTAGAGGCCAAAATAAAACCTTGGGCATCTATTTCCTTCAAGGATCTAATCATTTATTTCTCCCCTATGGTTACAATGAATAGGTTCTACTTTAGGATTAGGTATGGGCTTCATGGTGAAGGTTACATGATTCCTAGTTATATAATATGTATTCTTCTTACAATGGTGGATGGCATCAACATCATATTGCTAAGGTATTCCTAGGAGTATATTAGATGCATCCATTTCTACAACATCACAAAGTACCTTATCCTTTAACTCTGATAAAGAAAATTCTACCCATTCTTTTTCTATCACTAAGGTTTGTCGACCCTTTGTTAGCCAAGAAACATGATATGGAAAGGGGTGGGGTTTCTTAGGTAGTTTAAGTTTTTCTACCATTTTAGAGGAAGCTAAATTTTTAGTAGAACCTAAATCAATCAACAAACTGCATGGCTTGCCTTGGCACTTGACCTTTTTCCTGAAGAGATTCTTTCTTTGGAGTGGCTCTTGGGTATGAGGGATCTACAAAAATTCTTGCCTCAACATTAGACATGCTCCTTCCTTAGGTTCAAATTCTCTATAATAAATTTTTTCTTCCTCCATAATTTGTGTTCTTCTTTCCCCTTGATTATTGTTTCTCTTTTCAAGGCACTTTCATGCATGGTGACCTACGTAATTACAATTTTAGCATGTGAGAGGGCCATTGCCTCTTCCTGTGCCTCTAAAAGAATTTTCTCCTCTATAGTTTCCCTTAGAAATTTTTCCTCCTTGATCCTTATTCTGAATAGTAGGTTTGTTTCCACTATTTTTCTCCTTGTTCCAAGAATTGTTGTTGGGTTTGAAGTTTTTATTATTGTCCTTGCCTTTTTTTTGATCTAATTACCTCCTCTTCCATTTTTCTTCCACCTTGAGTGCTAATTGATAGCACTTGTTCACATAAATGGGGGTGTGAAGGCTGAGTTCTTCTTGGATGGGTAACTTAAGGCCATTCATTTACCTTGCTAGTTTTTCTTCCTTATCGTCTGTTGTGTTGGTCTTCATACACAATTTTAAGAACTCCTCTATATAGGAACTAACATCTAGACCCTTTTTCTTTAGACTTTTTTTTCTCCTATGGAGTTGTACCCCATAATATTTAGGCACATATGTCTCCCTAACTAGTGCCACCATTCTATCCCAAGAAGGATCCATGCTTCTTGCTTTCTTCACCCTCTTTGTCTAGCTGAAGTTCCACCAAGTTAGGGCTACTCCCTTCAACTTGGACTTTACCATCTTTACCAACTACTTCTTTTGGTTGTATTCAGACTCAAAGAAACTAGTTAGGGCTTCTATCCAATCCAATGCTACATCAACATTCATTTTTCCATTGAAAGTTGGCAATTCCAACTTCCCCTCTATGGTTCTTTTTCCCATGGATTTGAGAACATTTAAGAGTGTCTCTATTTAGTAGGTACTTCACCTTCTTCTTCAAGATCATCAGCCTCAACATCTTGATCTTCATCATCATATTGTGCCCTTTTTTTCTTGTCTATCCTACCTTCTAGTTCTCTCAACCTTTGTGCAAGAGAAGCATTGGTTGCCCTTTGATCTCTCACTATTTTTGTTAATTCAAAATTTGTTACCTAGGTAGGGATTTCTTCATCTTCTTCAGTAAGAGCCATGGCTCTGATACCACTTGATGTAATGGATCCTAGTGGAATTGATCAAAAGGTGATCAACTGGTCCAAAGACCCTCTTCACTAAAGTTCTCCAACCAAATCTCTTGGTAAAGATGATCGATTGTGCAAGCACCAATCATAAGTGCTATAAGGATGATACTAGGTTATCACAACCCTGCACCCAAAGAAAGAATACCCTAATCACTAGGGAACCCTATGAATAAGAAAAATCATCACAAGTCATGCACAATGAAAAAAATGACCAATTTTAGGAAAACAACCTTAAACTTCTTCAAATGACCAAGAAAGATGCCAATACATTTAATAGTCTATTTAGGTCACAAATGACATGAACCAATGGTTAAAACCAAACTTGTAAGGTTTTCCACATAGTTAATTTTTTAAGCTATCCAAAAGACTAGTAGTCCTTTTTTATGAAAATCAAATTTTAAAGGAAATATCTCCACACAACCCAAGGAAAAAAATTCAGTTTTGGACAACCTTTTGGGACTTAGAAAACATAATAAGGCACCAAAGTTTGATGACACAAAAAAATGGGCTTTTGAGTTAGGGAATAGATGGAGACTTCAAACCAAAATAAATGGAAATATACTTCATAAACTTATCCAAAAATGTAATTTTTAGCACCAGATGAATCATTACATATCCGTACAACATAGGACAACAGGTTGTTTGTAGTAAAAATAGGGTATTTTATTTATTGAAAGTTGAAAATACATTCTCTATGTCTATCACCCACCTAAAAGGGCTTATTATAGATGTTTCAATGGTCATAACAAAATTTCCAACTTTTTATGACCATTGGGGAAGTTTTTGCTTTGATTTGCAAAAAGTTTCTTCAAAGTTGCTTGACAACTTTTCAAGCAATTTTGCATTTTTTGCACTTTTTGCAATTTACAAGTAAATGTTATGAAAACTTAAATCTAAAGACCCAAATAGGTACTAAACATGATAAAACATGAAATAATTCAAAATCATACTATTCTAGGCCCCTTGACCATCTTTGACCATAGTTGGCCAAGGGTTTATTGCAGTGCCGATCTTGGAACTAGGTCATACAATTTGGTCTAGATGCCTAATTGATTAATCTAGCCTAATCTAGGAGTTATTAGGACCTTAGTGATTCATCAATCATTGTGGGTGCTCCTACAACAGGTTGACTATTAAAATACATTTAATCTAGGTCCATTTCTATGTATTAATGTTAATTGGGATTTAAAGCTCCTTTATCAGCCTTCTCTAGAAGTTTGTGCCCTAGATCTCTATATAAGTAATCCTTCTTCCCTCATTTTGAGATCTATCTATTATCTACTTTATATGGGAAAATTTATTATCTACTTTTTATGAAGAGCATCTATAATCCCTTATCAAGCATTTTATCATTCAAGCATTCAAGTTTTCCATTGAAGATCAAGGATTGAAGCATTCAAGCCTTTGAAGGGATTTGGTTCAAGCATTCAAGATTCATCATTCAAACCCTAGATCTAGCCATCACGGTGATGTGATCTTCCTTCAAGATCTTTTTTTTATCTTCAAGATATATTCATTCTTCTACCAAGGTGGATTCTAAGCATATAATCATGGAGGTTTTGATTTACATTTTTTAATTTTATGTTCAAGCTTTCATATCAATATACTTGTTTACATTTCAAATAAAATTGCATATCTATTGAATATCATAGCTTCATTGTTTGATTTACTTCTACTACTTACTAGCATTCCTTATTTCAATTCTATTATTAAGGTTCATCCAAAACTAGGGTTTGACCAAGGAAAACCCCTCATCCAAACAATGAAACCATTTTTCTTGTAGATACAAGGGTGTAACAGTGAAATAAAGTGTAGATTTTGATACCCTTTTCCTCAAACTTGTAGGATCCGCAAACAAAAATTTTGTTGGAGTAATTTAGGTCAAGGTTGAATTTTCTAGGCATAATAGTACCCTGGGGTAAGATTGTGCCCCACTATCAAGATCAAGGTTGACCTCCCTTAAAAAGGATAAAAAAATTCTGGGTTTTCTTCATCTCAACATTTCTAGTTCGAAATTGGTTGCAGAGATCCTCGAAACTATACACATACACCAAAAATCAGTATTTTCCAAATTCATCCTCCTTTAAGGCTAGTATTTGGCTTTTATCTATTCAAGATTTAAGCACATACTTCTCAAATAACAAGACCATAGGACCTCCTTTCTCCCTATTCTCCATTGCTTGATCCATTTGTGCATTGATCACTTTCTTGTGTTTAATCAATTTGGATCATTCCTTTTGGAAATTTGGGTTGAGGATAGGCCCTATTTTCTTCATATTCAATATCTCTCTTAATTACTCCTAACCTCTCACATTCTTTAACTAACCTCTCTCTCTCTCTCTCTCTCTCTCTCTCTCTCTCTCTCTCTCTCTCACTCACTCACTTTTTACCCTTAAGTGTTGTCTCTCGTTGAGTAATCCCTAAGCCCCCCACCCTTCTCCCCTCTCTCCATCTTATCCCCCCCTCTCTATCCATTCTATCCCATTTTCTTTGTATTTCTCATTCTCTATCCATATTCAATCCCCTCTCACTCTCTCCATCCTATCCCCTAATCTCTCTCTCCTATCTCTCTCCATCACTTCATCTCTCTCTCTCTCTCTCTCTCTCTCTCTCTCTCACACACACACACACACACACACACACACACACACACACACCTACTCACTCACTCACTCTCTCCATCCTATCCCCCCTTCCCTCCATTACTCTCTCTCTCTCTCTCTCTCTCTCTCTCTCTCTCTCTCTCTCCATCACTCCCCTCTCTCACTCTCTATCCTACTGATGATCCTCTAAAAGTCCATTATTTTGAGATCCTTTTTAATCTTTTTTTTAGACAATTATCTTGTAGAAACATTTTATGGCTCTATGGTTTTAAGAAAATGAATGTTTGTTTATATGAATATATTATCTATATGTCAAGACATGAAGTTGAATAGATAGTTTAGATATGCTATGTTTTCTTAAATCTATGTACTTCTATGGTATAATTAAGGGAAGTTACATGCTGATAAATGTTTCCTCATCCATGCTATGTTTGGGTAGATTCCTTCCTATAGCCATAGGATTTGTAAAGAGTGGTAGTTTGAACATTATACCTGTTCTAAAATTGATGATAAAACGCATATATGTATGAGGAAGTTATATGCATTCAATATTTTGTAGGTACTTGTCGTGCATATTTAAAGTTAGTACTTTAGTGCTAAGTCAAAGCCAAATAGATTATTGAATCACCATAATGAGTAGATTATTATGTGATTTATGTTATGGTACCATACAAATATAGCTCTCTTATCCTGCTATATTCTTGGAGATGTTAATCATTGTTAATGATATTTTCGTTGTAAACTTTATGAACCTATAATCGGTCCTCATTGATGGAGTGATCATAGAGTTAGGAAGTTTTTGTACTTTCCCTTTAAATAATGCTCATTGTAGCTCTAAAAGAAGCTTTTTTGGGAGAAAGATAGAATAGATTGATTTTCATAATGGCAATGTCTGATCTTGTTTTTAATTAGATGTACTCTCTTACTATGAATGAATAGAATACAAACTTCAAGCTTTCATCTTCTGTCTTGATTGTCTTTTCTGTTCACTCATCCAAGAGGGGCCACTTGGTGAGTGAACTAGTCTATTAGAATAGATTTCATTTCCTTTTTTGTTTCCTTCCAAGGTAGAATTTTGATGTTCCTCCAGCTATTGATAACAGAATTAGTGAACTATTCCTATAGCATAGGTGCATAGATAGATTTAGTGTTTGCAAAATTACTTTAATCTCTAAGATAAGATGTCCTTTTAGTTCCTAGCTTAAGTCTCCTTCAACATTCCCTCTTATTTTAGTTGTAATGACTTAAAGAGGAATCAAAGAATATACTTTGCAATGACCCTCTCAAGCTTATGCTCCCAGGTTGATAAAATAAAATGAGGTCATTATGTTATTTTTAGGAAAGCACATGATTATTCCTAATCATGGAGTCACTATAATTAAAGGATGTCGACTCCTTTTTTACTAAGGTATTAACCTGACTGGCCACCTCTCTCTCTCTCTCTCTCTCTCTCTCTCTCTCTCTCTCTCTCTCTCTCTCTCTCTCTCTCTCTCTCTCTCTCACACACACACACAAACTTTCCATTCTATCCCCTTCTCTCTCTCTCCATAACTCCCTCTCTCTCACTCTCTATCCTACCCTCTCTCTCTCTCTCTCTCTCTCTCTCTCTCTCTCTCTCTCTCTCTCTCTCTCACTCTCACTCTCACTCTCTCTCTCTTTCTCTCTCTCTCTCTCTCTCACACACACACACACACCCCTTCTCTATCCATATCCAATTCCCTCTCACTTTCCCCATCCTATCCCCTAATCTTTGTCCTACCTCTCTCTCTCTCTCCCACTCTCTCTCTCACTCTCCATCCTCTCTCTCTCTCTCTCTCTCTCTCTCTCTCTCTCTCTCTCTCTCTCTCTCTCTCTCCTCTCCCATTATCTTCATATTTCTCACTCTCTCTGTCCATGTCCAATACCTTCTCACTCTCTCTCACTCTCTTTTATTCTATCCCCTACTCTCTCTCTCTCACCTTTCTAACCCCCTACCCATCACTCTCTAACCTCTAGTCCCTAACCCCCCTTCTCTCTCTCCCTAACCTATGATCCTTGAAGTGTGAACTTCACATAAAGAGAGAGAGGGGGTTGGGGATTAGGGGTGATAGATATATGGGTAAGAGGTTAGAGAGAAGGAGAGAGAAGGAGGTAGGATAGAGAGAGAGGGGGAGAGAAGGGGATAGGATTGAGAGAGAGAGAGTTGGTGCGCTTTTTCATTACTCAGAGAGGGACCATGCTTAAGGATAACAAGTTAGACACACACACACACACACAAAGAAAGCTTAGGAGTTAGTTAAAGAATGCAAGAAGTTGGGATTAGTAAGAGAGATATACTAGTAGTTATTTATTTAGTTAGTAAGTGAGTTTTTATATGTGTATTTGAGAGAGTGAATTAAAAATATGTTAGTATTCATGTTTACCTATTGATTACACATTTGGAAAATAATGACTACCTATTTAAGATTATGTTTAATTCAAATTGATGGAAAATAAATTTTGATGACATAAGATTGAGTTATCTACATCATGTTGTAGAGATATTCAATAGCTTTCCAACTCATTTTGAATGGAGTCAATCAAACTCTGTATGTGAAAGTTATGGCCTTCAAAGTAAAGCCTACATTTAGTTCTTCAAAACTTGGTTAGATTTTGAATGCACCTTTTCATTTTCATAACCTGATCGGGTTATCTAAATCCTAGAAACTTGATCAGGTTATGGCTTGGTGATAGCACAGGGAAACAATCCAAAGGGTTGGGAGAATATTTTCCCTCAATTTTTTTCTCCTTTAGATATCTTTTCATCATTTAAGATGAATTCTCCTCTTTGCCTTCATCAAGTTTGCTAATGGTGAAGTGAGTATCTCTAGAATTACCACCATTATCTTACACATCTTCCTAGCTTTCTAACAATATATTTTTTTCTATTTTTGGACAATATTAACATGATAAACCTTGATTAATTTTACCAATGCCTTGACATTCCTCACAAACATCTGTCTACCATTTTTTTTAATAAATTTTGATATAATTAAAAAATTTCAAAATAAACTATATATGATTGTTCTACATTTGATTCTATACACATTTATAGTAAAACGTTTCCATTTTTTATTTATGTGGTTTCACAACAGATGCTCCATTTTGAGTCACAAAATGGAGACCCCCTAGTTTGAAGCCTCAGTCATTTTAGACCTGCTCCTAGGTCTAGGTCAAACCCTAGCCTTTGGTTAGGAAGGGTCAAGCAATTAGATAGGAGAAAGGTGTCAATTTTAAAGACTTTCATGTGCTTTTAAAATGCACACATGCACACTAGTGCACATGTGCACCTTGACAAGGTGTGCAAGTGTGCCAAGTACACAAGTGTGCATTTCACCCTATTCTGGGGATGCACGCATGCACATGTGCACACCCTCAGAGGTGTATACCTTCAAAAGTGTGCACCTATGAAAGTGCACACTTAAGACCCCTGCCCCCTCTCCCACTTTCACAATGCAAAGATGTGCATGTTTATAGTTGCACACATGCACACCTTTTCAAGGTGTGAATGTGTGCTAGTGCACAACTGTGCACTTTGCCAGTTTTCTAAAGGAAATTTGTGCACTAGCACTTCTTCCAAGGTGCACTAGTGCACAAAGCTAGCTTTTTTTTTTGGGGGGGATCCACTATTTTGAGTAGGGTTGATACAATTTTATTAGTCTGAGTCCTAGGGAATCCTCTTTTGGGTTATTCAACACAAGATAATTAATGCTTTATTCTTTGTGTAGATGAAAAGGCATCCTTAAATTGTTGAGGTCATAACTTTTGACCTAGAGCTTAGAATTCAAAATTGTTTACACCATTGGAATGCAGAACCAAAAATCTAATTTCAATTCCTAAAATTGCAAGCCTTTGAATACCTAGTGCTAGGGACTGATGAAAGTTTCAACTTGAAATTTTAAGTAGAAGATCTTCAAAAAAGCCAATTCAAAGGACCTAGAAAATATTGTTAAAAAAGAATATGAAAAGTTTCAAATATCTAATCATTTTGGATAATATAGATCACCTAGTCTCTGACTAAGAAGGATTAGGTAGATGGAGAGAAGAAAAAAATCAAGCAATTTGTACTAAATATCAAAGATCAAGAGGTTAGATACATGAACTAGAAAAGATTCCTCATCTTATGCAACTATTAATGACAAGATTCAACATAGGTGCCTTGGAATTTTAGATAAAAGAAGTCGGAGTTCAAATTTATGAAAATTTTTGGCTATAAAGAGGGTATAAATCATCAAACAAAGGGAAAAATAAGTACACTAGAGTGCTCCCAAACCTCATCTAAGAAAAACCTAGAAATCATTTTCAAAATTGAGAACTTTAATTTTTTGGTGAATTGAGCACCTTGCACAAGCTTCTGAGGTGCGCAAGCTTCTGAGGTGTGCAATCTTTTGAGGTGTGCTAGGTATGCAAGGTGTGACTCTTTTGAGGTACACTAGATGTTTTTGAATAATTCTTAGGTGCACTGATAGTTAACTACTAGTTCCATATTTAGAGCTTTCCATACATCCAAAATACATTCTGACAGTAGTTTAACTCCTACAAACATCTAGAGAAGGTTGAGCTTCTATTTTTCACATCTCTAGAGACTCCTACATCATCTAATGGCTTTCTTCTTCTTATTTTCTCATGCTTTCTTTTTTTAAAGACATGTAAAACTCATGCATCCATTAAATGATATAAATAAGGATGGAGTCCTACTTAGCACTAGTTAGAGAGTTAGTTTGTACATAAATAGATTTGTTTTATTAGTTTAGAAGCATATGTTTGCATAAAGAGATCTCTCACTCTCAAAAAAAATTGAGGAGATTAATTCTTGTAAATTCAAGAATGTAATATGTATTCTAGGCCACTATTTTGATGTAATAATATATACCATTGGTGTTGTCATGTGGAGTGTAGTTATTCTTACCTGAGTGTGTTATAGTTTGTGAATGTATGTTCATGGAGTGTAATGAAGCCAATATTTTTATTGCATTATTTTGATTGAGTGATCTTTTAATTTTGGTGTTTCCCATGTGTTTTACAAATATTGTTGACGTAATTAGTTTGAGAAGAGATCACCCTATTGTTCCTACATAGCTTTTTGTCTCACATGAGTGCACATTTTGTGGTCTTGCAATCTGATGAAAAGTGAAACATCTTATGGTTATTGAATTCTCATCAATGATTACATAAATGGAATTAAGGAAGCATTGCTCCTATTTTTATTGGTTACCTATTGATCTTTTCAAAGGCTTAACTTGTAGACATGTTGTTTCTATGGCTTATGTCCATTAGGAATTTTACTTTTATGCTATTTACTTTCATCTCTCATTACCTTGTCTATGATATTTTCTTTGCTAACCCTTGGTTAAATTAGGAATTCGTATAGTTTTTATTAAGTAAAAAAAAAATTTAAAAGACCTAAAACCATATACAAAAAATAGAAGTCTAAAAGGATAAGCAAAAAGCTAACAATAGAGAATAAAAGCATAGATTCCAAGAAGAGAAAATAGTAAGCCAACTAAAAACCAAGCTATGAAGGAATTCATATAGTTGCATTGTTATATTGCATTCATTTTAGAATAGAAAATACCAAAAATATATTTCTTTGTGGTTAATTTTTAAACAACAAGAAAATTGATTATCTTATCCAAAATTGGATCAAACCAACAAAGGCCTCTTTGTGAACAAGCACATTTATCTTCAACCAAGTAGATTCTAGTAGGTCGCAAGATCACCTGAAACCTTGGAGTTGATCTCAGATTAACTTTTCAAGAAAGGAGTTTGAAAGCATTCCTACCATCAAGCATTGTGCAAAATGGTAGCTCAATAATTATGTTCAACATATGAACAAGTACCAAAATTTTTGGATGTATTAAGATCAATAACTTATAAAATATAAAATACTCATCAAAAAATTACAAAAAAATATATAACTTCTACATATGACTCTTAAATATTATCCTACCAAAGTGATGTGCAAAATAGTAAATATAATAATCTTTTTTGTTGCACATAAAAAATAGCTATGTTATATTTTTAAAAAAAATTAGGAACTATTTTTCATGTGTGTAGAGTTTGACCCACCTAATATTATCCATTTTTTAAAAACTCATCTAAGCTTAGATTTACCAAATTTCATAAAAAAGTTCTCCACTTATACCCCTCTTTTTTACACCAAATTGGTGCACTCACCCAAATTACAATGTACATTTTCTACCAATTCATATGCAATATCCTTTACATTTCATTGCATCAACTTGATTAATCTTTAATGGATCTTGGTTGATTCCACACTATCTTTTTCTTTAGTGAGCATCAGATAGGGGAATAACCCCTATTTTACCTCTTAGATACATAAATGCATCCTTAAGTAAAGATTTAGTAAATATATATTCTATTAGTTCCTTGGTGTTCACATATTCCAATCTCACATTTTTGTCTTGAAGCATTTCCCTTAGGAAATGATATTTTATTGCAATGTATTTTATCTTTGAGTGCATCACATGATTTTTGGATATATTAATTTTACTTGTGTTATTACAATAGATAACCACTAGTTCCCTATATTATTCCTTCATTCCTAACATCAATTGCTTGATCCATGTTATGTTAGAACAATTAATAGTTGCCGCAACACACTTTTCTTTTTTTGTAGATTGAGAAATTAAAAAATTCTTCTTTCTTTTCCAAGCAACTAGGCTCTTTCCAAGAAAGAATTCTCGTCCACTAATGATTTTTCTATCATCAATGCTTTATGCCCAATCTACATCAGTAAAGTATCTTAACTCAAGATTTCCTCCTTTCTTTTACCATAACCCATAATCTTTAGTTTCTTTTGGATATCTCAAAATTCTTTTGACTAGCAGCATGTTCTTTTCTTTAGGATTAATAGAAAATATTTCAATTATTCCAACTGCTAATGAAATATCAAGCCTCATGTGAACCACATACTAAAGTTTCCCAATCATTGAACTATTAGTCTAATTAACCTCTTTTGAATCATAATTTATTTAGAGCTTATGTCTAGTATACATGGGTATTCCAACTAGTTTGAACTTTTCCATTCTAAATACTTTCAATATTTTATTGATGTATTTTGATTGAGTGATGAATATCCCATCCTTCATTTGAAGAACTTATAGACACATAAAAAATTTGATTTCTCAAAACATAGACATTTCAAATTCTTTCCTCTTTAAAGGACTTGCATAAGATTTTGTGTCCTCTAAATATGATATCATATAAAATTATTTTTGGAATCAATATCTTGTCCTGTGGTCCTTCTTTAATACATAAATTGTTATTATCATTTGTCTTTTCAAAACCAATTTTTACTAGATATTTATGTAGTCTTTCATACCATTCTCTAGGAGGTTACTTTAATCCATATAAGGCTTTATGAAGTTTACATATCATGTTTCTTTGGCTTGGATCAATGAAAATTTCAGATTTTTCAATGTAGACTTTTTCTTCTAGGACTTCATTCAAGAAAGATGATTTGACATCCATTTGATATATTTTGAATCCATTTTGTGATGCATAAGCTAGAACTATTCTGATCCTTCAAGTATTGCAATAGGGAAAAATGTTTCCCCATAATCAATACCTTCTTCTTGAGAATAACCTTTGTATACAAGTCTTGCCTTATTTCTTGTCACTTCTCTTTTCTCATTCAACTTATTTCTAAATATCCATTTTGTACCAATCACATTTTTATCCTTGTGTCTAGGAACAAGAAACCAAATTTTATTCTTTTATATTTTCTCAATCTCTTCATTCATTACCTTTATCCAATTTTCATTTTCTAAAAAATCTTTTACAAATCTATGCTCAAATTCACTAAGTAAATATGTACCTTTTAGTTTTTTCCTTGGCATTATACCTTATGTCTCTCCTCCAATTATTTGATCAGGTGCATGATGACTTTTGATATATTTAGCAAGCCTTAGATCTTTCTTTCTTTTCTCTAAAATTGGTTCTTCATGATCTATATCCTCTATCTAATCTGGCTATAACTTAGGTTGCATTGCCTATAACTCAGCTTGCACTTTCTAGGGTTGCAACTTGGGTTGAACTAACTATGACTAGGGTGCCTTTGTCTCTGACTCGGGCTAAATTGCTAGTCAATTTCTAGGTACACTTAGTTGCTAAATGGTTTCATCCTTCAAAGGTAAAGCCTTAGGTTCCTCTTCATAATAGAGAAACTTTTTGTAATCTTTAGGTTCTCTGTTGCTCTGTTCTTCACTTCTTTCTACAAACTCATTAATCTTTACATGCGCACTTTCTATGACTTTGTGATTAGAAAGATTCAAACATTTGTATGCCTTGCTTTTATTTGAATACCTTGGGAATATTCCTTCATCACTTTTTACATCAAGCTTGCATTTCCTTACATTTTTTAAGATATAACATTTGCTTCCAAATACTCTAAGATAACAAATATTGGGCTTGTAACCAAACCATAATTCATAAGGCATTTTATTTGTCCCTTTCTTCAATTGAAATCAATTTAGCATGTGAATTGTTGTTTAATTGCTTCTCTCTAGTATTTTAGTGCAACATTCTTCTCTATCAATAGTGTCCTTGCACATTCCATGATGGATCTGTTTCTTCTTTCTCATATCCTATTTTCCTCTGGAGTTCTACATGTTGATTTTTTTTATTCCTCTTTCATTAAAAAACTCAATGAATTCATTAAAGATGAATTCTCCTCCTCTATCTGATATTAGGCATTTCAGATTCTTCCCTATTTCCCTCTCAACTCTAGCAAAATACCATTTGAACTTTTGAGAAGCATCAGACTTATCCTTCAAAAAATTTAGATTTCCACACCTATTGGCCCACAAATATCTATGTGAACTAATTCCAAAACTTCTTTAGAATTGTATGACTTACTTTTGGAACTTCTTTTTCTCATTTTACCAATCTGACATTGTTGCACATTCCTACCTCAAGTTTTTTCAGATAAGCGATGCCTCTTACTATGTTGTTCTTTCTTATGGAGGGTAGGTTATCGAAGTTAACATGACACACTCATTTATGCCATAGCCAAATTTCCTCTATATGAGCTAATAAAAAAGAACTTTCATTGAGATCTAGGTAAAAAAAAAAAAAATCTTTTGTCTGATTACCAGTTCCAACTAGTTTTCCTTTTCCATCCAATAGTTCTACTTTGTCATTCATGAATTCAAATTTTTATCCTATATTGTTAAATTGTGCTAAATTGAGTAGATTATATCTTAATCCTTCAACCCAATATACATTCTCACATTTTATTCCATCAATTAATGTTATGATTCCTTTTCCCTTTACATAACATAGTTCATTTTTCAAAAATCTAACACTTCCACCATCATAGTGTACCCAAATGTTAAAATTTAGTTTTATTACTAGTCATGTGATGAGAACAACCACTATCTATGATCCATGTATCATTTTTTCTAACATGAGAGATAAGTTTCATCTTTTCATTTTTCTCAACATCAAATTCATCTTTAATAGCAATATAGGATACTCTATCTTCATGATTATCACTATCAAAATATTTTGCAATGTGACATGATTTCTTACCTTTGCCTTTTTAGTCCTTGTAGATTTTGAAGTCTTTCTTACCTTTAAACTTGTTGAACTTATTTTGATCTTTATCTTCCTTATTTGGACACCTTGCAACAATATGGCCAACTTCTTCACATGAGAAACAAATTAATGGAATATTTCCTCTAAATTTTCCTTTTCATCTTATTTCTCTTTTTGCTATAAGAGCTGCAATTGATTCAAGATCTTCATCTAAATCATCTTCTTCTTCACCATCAATGTGATTTATTTTTTATTTTTCTCCTTTTCTACCAAGGGTTAGTTTTTCTTTGGATGTAGATTCAAGATTGTTAGAAGAAGGAGCATATTTATCAAATTATATAACTCCAAAGTAGTTAATCTTTCCACAAGAGTATCTAGAGTTAGATCATGTGTTGGTGTGTATCTCATCTCTTGAATAGTTGAAACTCTAATTGCATAAATAGGCAGAAGATTTCTTAGTACCTTTTTCATTACTATTTTACCATCAATTTTGTTGGAAATACAATAGGAAAAGTAAACTCTGAGAGGGGGGTGGTGATTCAAAACTTAAAACTTTAACCTTAAAATCATTCACCACACATCCATCTCACAATCTATGCATGTAAACTAAAATGCCAAATTAAATATGTACAATCATAACTTGAAGGTAAATAAACATTCAACACGTGTATGAAACAAGATATTTGGTTACCCAAAAACCCTCCAAGGAGAAGGTAAAACTGGGTGGGGATGACACCCACAAATCTCCGCTACTACAGTAATAAAGTGTATCCAATGAAGGTTATAATGTTTGATCATGAAACATGATCTACCTTGTGAAAGGTTTTCCCTATTAAAGGCTTACGAGATTGTTAGATCTTACCTTGATAAAGGATTTCAATACCCTGCTAGAAGTGTGCCTAGTAAAAGGACTTTAACTTACAATGAAGTAAGCACCATGTAAAAGGGTTTACAACAACCTGTTAAGACTACTCTATTAAGAGATTTAACTAATTCACCTATTATAATTACTTAGCAATGATCCTACGGTCAGCACTCTACTGCTAGATAACAGATCACCTCTTTCTTTATGTATACTTGATCCTTTATGATCAAAAGTATCTCTTTTCTCCTCTAACTCTTTTCCATTGTTCTCCTTTAACTAATTCTATAATGTGTCTCAATTCACCATACCTTAGTCACCATGAATGCTCTATTTGTGTATGTAACCTTCTCTCTTTTCTCCTTCTTCAATCATAAAAATTTTAGGATTTATCCTCCTTAAGGAGACCTAGGTGACTTAGGATTATGTATGAATCAATGATTGTGATTCACCCATATTGTGGCTTAATCCTTTCCTTTTTCTAATTGGCTAGATGAACTACATAGGGATTCTCAATAAAGGTTCATCCTTATCATCTCAGATTGCAAAATAATCCCTAGGTTAGCTTCAAAATAGTTTACATAGTAGTTTGTGTCATTGCAAACAACTATGTCAAAATTGTATTACTCGGCACTTGAATTCCCTGATGCTCAGCATCAACTACAACTTCAATGTTGTAACTCAACCTATGAATGACTCAACATCCATTGATCACTTGTCACTTACTATCTACTCGACACTTGAGTGACTTAGCACTTATTCTATATCTCTTACTTAGCATATAATATCTAGCAATTTATGCTCAAAATGTATTACTTGTTCAGCATGAACTAAGTAAATTACTTAAGTATATTGTCACTCATAGCTCAAAAAAAATATAAGATTAACAATCTCCCCCTTTGAAATGAGTGACAAAAATATTTTTTCATACATGAATGATCTTAACTCATGAGCATAACAGAGATACTCACTATCTTTGTTTGGCATATTTACAAAATTTCAAAATTTTAGAAAACTTGACTTAACTATCATACCTCAAAATCTTATAACTCCCCCTAATTTGATTGTGTTGTTCTGAATTTGAACCAATACTCCTGCTAAGTAAATATGCATTTGTTGAACCATGTTGTACTATGTTTCTATCTTTGACTCCCCCTTTGGTTGGTCTCCCCAAAAACTATATCTATTCTTTCCTTGGAGTCATTGTCACTCTCAAAACTTAGTGCTCCCCTTTACTTATTTCTCCCCATTTTTGACACATATGTCAAAGGGTTATACATGTATAGTTTTTTTATCTAAGAAAGATGTATGGATCTCAAGTATTAACTTCATAGTTACATCCTAGTTATCAAAGCTACCTCCAATGTTTTGAGCTTGGTAGCAAGATGAACTAAGCCTTCAATTGTAGAAAGATGGGGATCTTTTTGTATTAATTTATCTACAAAGACTAGTTCCTTGTGAAGTATTTCCATGTTAGTGGTCAGCATGGATTGAATATTGATCAGTGTAGCTCAAAAATTTGCATCTTGAGCATGCAAATTTGCCAACTAGCCTTGGGAATTCATCAAATTCTTGAAGTGCTTCTAACTTTGAGCTGGAGAATTTGGTAGAATAGTACCCATTAGCTTCATATCTCCCTCTATATATTCGATATGGTGATGCACTTCTTGTGTGAATAGAGTGGTATCACACAACTTGGTGTAAAGTGAGATAATATTCTCTAAGAATTTCTTTACACTTTCAATATTGGTTGCTAACTCAACTTGACTAACTCCAATAGAACTTGGTATCTTTTCATTGACTTTTCCTTGAAATTTTCTTTTAGACAATTCAAGTAATTTTACATTGGAATCTAGGTCAGTATCATTGATTTCTTCTACAATGTTTACCAACTACTCCATGATAGGCTTGTCTTCTTTAGGTATTGGCAGGTTGAATGCATCAAGAAATATATCCTTTATGTCTTTCAATGCTTACTTCTACCTATGCTCCCTTCTAAGTAGTTCTTGATTCTTTTTCCTTATAAGTGCATCCTATAGTATGCTCATTTGCTCAATAGTGATTGTTGCAAGGTCAAACTTTGGTAAAACAATCACTTCATCCAAGTTGGCATCACTAAATGATGTAACCTCATCTACCTTGGGTGTACTAGGACTAGGCCTTGATGACTATAGTGGTGTAGGTTCTACACTCAGCCTATGAAGTGCTTGACTTGGAGGAGTAGGAGTTGCTAGCAAAGTAACTAGTATTTGTATTGCTAATTGTCCTCGGGCTTTATAGTCAAGTCTAATTCTTCAATCCTCTCCTCGTCCTGCCTTTTAATTTCAATTACACCTTGAACTTATGTTCCAACCCATGCTTCTATAGAAGCTTTTGGTATTGAAAAAGTGTGCACTAATTTGCCAATGTTTTTCATGCATGTCTCTTTTCTTTGATACACTCCAATTGGTAATGTAGGTTGTATTGTAGTAAATTGAGGGGTTTTTGAAATGTCTTATGCTTCCACCTCTACATATGTCTTCTCTACCTTCTTAAGTTCATCTATACTCACCAACATAGGATGAATATATAGTTGTTCCTTGGTGATGGTGTCTAGCAATATCTTCTTCATGTCCTCCTCTGTTAAGGGATTGATTTTTTAAGGCGCATCATTAAAAACATTCTTGATCTATATAATTTTAGTGTCTTCTTTTTTCACATGTTATGGACTGGAACTTAGCATCTATGTATCTGGTATACTCTATTTTGTTTGCTACTCATCTTCAATTGTTGCATGTGTATCTACATTTGTCTTAGTTCCTTCCACATGTGCATCTTTTCTAGTATCATCTTTAGTAACCTTAGTTACTTCTTGTTCACCTTTTTCATCACCTACCTCAATAGGTGTCTACTCAATTTCCTTGGGTGTTGTTAGCCCATAAATTACCTTCCATGTTTGGGTACTCTACTGAATAACATCTTCAATTTTATTCTTTAAAATATTTAATACCTAATACTTTGAAGAAAATCTTCCTACATACTTCTTAATGGCCTTTGTCATCTTAGATTTATCTAAATTTGGCATCACTCTTGCAAGTGTAGTTTCTCTTATATTTCTCTCCATTGTGAAACCATATTTCCATCAACTCTCTCATTTAAGTTATTTGGTAGAGAGTTGGAAATATCAATTGGAGTCATCTTAAAAGGTGCCATCATGGCATATATAGACTCTTCTACCTTATCCATTTCTAGCTTTCCAAGCTTATTAAATTCAATATGTGAAAATCCACTCTAATCTACATTATTCTTTATATTTTCACATAGACTATCCAAATCAGAAGAAGGATTGTGACTTACCACTTTGAATTGGATATTATCATCAAATTTTCTCCTCTCCTCATTTGACTTGGCTAGAGAAATTTATTATCTCCTTTGTCTCTTCTCAAACTCATCATCTTGCATAGCTTTCTTGGCTTTCTTTTCTTTTGGCTTTGCCACTTCTTGAGCTTTCTTAGCAGTAGCTCTTGTGTTGGTTTTGATAGCTAGAATTGCAGGCTTAGGTTCTACAATCTTCTTGTGTTTGTTGACTATTGGAGCTTTAGTTTTCCTCATCTTCTTCTCTATGGTTATATGTGTTTTACTAGCTTCTTCTCCCTTGACACCTCCTTTAAACTTAGCTTCCTCTTCACCTTGATCTTATCCTTAACCTTGGGTTAGGGCCAATGGTGCTTGAGTAGGGACATCTTCTTCTTCATCATCTTTATTATCTTCCTCTTCTACATCTTCCTCTGCTCCATCACCAAATTTTTCTTTAAGCTTCTTAACTATTTTTTTCTTCTTTCTTAATACTGATTTTTCTTCAAGTCCATAGTTATCTTTGATTTTTCAACATCATAATTACTAAAGGCAGTAGCCTTATTATCTACTTCTTCTACAAGAAAAGTTGTAATTGTTGTAGATGCCTCATCCACATTAATCTCATATCCTAGAGGTCTTAACCATCTTACCCTTAGAACTGTAACTTGTACATATGAGAAATTAGTATTAACTAGAAAACAAACATCATTAAAATGTTTCTCAACTAGTGACACTAGAATCCTATGTCTTTGTTTCATTGAGTTCTTAAAGTCCTCAGAGTAACTAGACATCATAGGCTTAAAATTCTATCCTATTTTCTCAATGAATTCACCTATTTGTACTACAATAGATTTGTTTTTCTTCCATACAACTTTACCAAAGGAAGGAAATGTGTTTTTCACATAGAAAAATATACATACAAGTATTGATCCAAACTTGCATTGTGCACTCTTGGTTTTCTTTATGGCTCCCAAGTTTTCTGATAATTGTTGTAACTGTAGCTCAGCAAGGTCATAAGAATGATCCTTCTCCACTATCTTGTATCCAACATCAATAGCAGTACAAGGTACATTGTTTAACCTACTTGATTGAAAGAATTTGTGTTAGATAATCCTTACTAGAAAAGCAATTAGGGGATCTGTGATGGTATCAATTATCATTCCTCTCTTGTTCCACATTGCCCTTGTGTCTTTCTTAATGACCTCTTTTGTATCACTTCTCATGGTTTTGGGTCAGTCTAGGGTTAGACACCCTATTACCCTCTACACAATCTTCTTAGTAATCTTGATAGGTCCATTTTCTAACCATACAAAATTCTCATGAATTCTACTCAAAAAAATCTTTTTCCACTCTATTTTAAAAATATTCGGGAAATCTAGGGCACAAGTTAACCCTTTTCTTTCTTTAATATTGTATTCCTCCTTTATTATTCTATTTTTACACAATTTTCCATATAGGTCTTTGATTTTCATGTCACCTATGCTACCCATCTTGCATGTGTAACGTCATCTCACATCTTGAATCATTAAGACTTGTCATGGTATCATGGATAATGTACCAGATAGGTCTTGTTTATAAGAAATGTTAGAAATTGCCTTGAAATTTGGTTGTCTAATATCATTGTTGATTAATTGAACAATTAAAACTTTCTTTTCCTCTTTGACCTTAGTAGCAAAAGAATTAGATGCCATATTTAATACCAAGGGTTTACACAAATTCAAATAGCATAGCTTGGTACACGATAAATACCTTCACAAATATGATGAATGGTGTCGAACAGTGGTTTAATTCACTCTACAAATGCTTTGAACAAATTCTTCAATTTTTCTTTATCTCTTCATGCTCTCTCCAAACATGAACAATTACAAATGTATCAAAATTCAATCACATAGCCCTTAAAACTTTGCACTAAATGCTCAGTGCTTAAATAGCTATCAGCTCAACTTGAATAGTGATTCTGACTCACTCATATTCCATGTAATTTCTTTCATGCTTGGAAAACACTATGAGCTCAATCAACACTATCACTTAAGATAGTTTGGTATTAACTAGATTTCACTCAGTAGCTTAAGTGAAACTTTTCATACTCAACAGTAACATGAAAACTGAACAAACATAAAGATTTCTTCTAGATTCTAAACAACACTTTTTCATCTTTCTTCATGAAAATCTAATATTTCCATAACTAAACCCTTGGAACTGATGTATAGTGTATCTTTTAAATGTCAATCCCACACATGCATCTTGATTTCTTAATTGTAGGTGGTGTGATCACTTAACCCCTTAGATGAAGTGATCCCATTTGAACTTGATGTGTTGCAATCTTCCTTTCTCTTCCATGTCTTGTTCATCTCATCTTTGTCATTCTCAACATCTACCTTTCCTTTTCCTTTGTATAGCTTACTACTTGGTGCTCTTGACCTTGTTGGAAAGTTATTGCTTATGTGACCAGTCTTTAAGAAAATTAAACATGTAGTTTGACTCAACCATCTTTTGTAGTCACTTCTAAAATGTGTTCTAATGCAATTTTCAGCAACATGTCCATACTCTTGACAATAGTGAAAACTATACCTAGTATTATAATCCCAATTATAATATTTTTCATTGTACTTTACCTTTGCTTGCTTGTTTGATGATCACTCGGGCTTGGATCTGCATTCATATGCTCTATGTCCATACTTCTAATAGTTGTAATGGTATCTTTCAAACCTTTGTGTGCTTATGGTCTTGGTTTTGCATTTATGTGCCTAATGTCTTTGTTTTTTGCATTTGTGGTAGTGACCCATGAACTTCTACTTAGGATTTTAATTTGTATTCTTGCTCCTGCAAACACTGGCAATATGACCTATCTTACCACAATTATGCCAAGTAGGTTTCTAGTTCATACCATTGGCATTTCTTTGTTCACCACTTTTAGATGATTCTCCTTCTTCAGTACTATTATAACCCAACCCAATAGTGTCACTATTGGATCTAGGAATCTCATCAATTTCTCAAACTACTTGATGGATTCACTAGGTTTGTTGAAACTTTTAGAATTTTTTTTTAATCTTTTTAGATCATTTCTCACTTGTTCATTTTCCAACTTCAATGTTGTGATCTCAATATCTTTTCCATTCAATTCATGATTTACAATCATCATGTGATTCAATGTTTCCAATTGAATTTGAGAAATCCTATTCACCTCTAATGTCTTCTCTTCTATTCTATTGGTTAGTATCATTTTGTCTTCTTTAGCTTTCTTCTTCTACATGGTCACCTTACATAGCAATACTGATTGGACTTCTTGTTCTATCTTGAGATTTCTAACCTCTTCAGTTAGGGATCCATTCATTTCCATAAGATCTATAACTACTACATCAAATTCACTTGTGTTTCATTTAGTAAATAGTCTAGTAGTGTCAATCTCTTGGTATTGTGTGCCATTCTCCTCAATGGCTATATCTTTCCTTCTCTCGAATGAATGTTTTATATTATCTCTTACTTCATTCAGTTGATGTTGGACAAGCTATATTTCAATCTTCTATTTCTCAATAGTCTTTTCCAACTTGTAGACTTCCATCTTCAAGATCATTCCTCAAAGTTGCAAAGCTTTACTTTTAGAAGAACAAGGCTCTGATACCAATTGTTGGAAATACAATGGGAAAAGTAAACTTTGAGAGGGTGGGGGTGAATTAGCATTGAAAACTTCAACCTTACAAATAATTTATCACACATCCATCTCACTATCTATACATGTAAACTAAAATACCAAATTAATCATATACATCCATAACTTGAAGGTAAATAAACATTCAACACATATATGACACAAGATATTTGGCTACCTAGAAACCCTCTAAGGAGAAGGTAAAATTGGGGTGGGGATGACAACCATAAATCACCACTACTGCAGTAACAAAGTGTATCCAATGAAGGTTATGATGCTTGATCATGAAACGCAATATACCCTGTGAAAGGTTTTCCTTGTTAAAGGCTTACAAGATTGTTAGATCTTACCTTGTTAAAGGACTTCAAGACCTTGTTATAAGTGTGGCTGGTAAAAGGACTTTAACTTACAATGAAGTAGCACCTTGTAAAAGGATTTACAACAACCTATTAAGACTACTATGTTAAGAGATTTAAATGATTCACCTATTAGAATGTCTCAGCAATGATCTTGCAGTTAGCACTCTACTATAGCTAAAAAATTACCTCTCTCTTGATGTGTACTTGAATCTTTCTTCTCAAATGTATCCACTAGTACATTTGACCTCTATTTTTGATGAAACATTTTGACGAGAGGCCAAATTGGCTTGGGAAATTATTATTTTTTGTTTATGCTCCTAAAAATGTCAAAATAGTGACAAAAATGGATGTCAAAATGGCAACGAACACGAGATTATATTAGAGAAAAATGAAAATTGAAGCACAGTTTTCATTTTTATTATGCCAAAGTGCTTTTTGTGTGGGAGGGGGTGGGTTCAGATACAAATCTTTTGGCATCATAAATCTATAGTAAGTTCTTTTTAAGTTAATGTGCTAATTGCAATGCATGAAATATGGGGTGCCCCTTGATGTGTAGTGAATTTGAGGAGTGAATTTGGAAAGTGCACTAGAGTAATGATGCAAGAAGAAAAAATTAAGATCCCATTTGCTTTGTTATTTCAAATGCCCTTCAATACTACCTCCAATGGACAATTGTGATATTTAGCCATTGCTGAAACCATAGAGGTTTGTAAAATTAGAGCAAACAATATTTATCATGTTCCAAATATCTATAGCCTAATATAATCAAAGGGATCACACAAATTTGTTCATTAACCTAGATAATGAACACCAAAATATTAACTTTATTATTGAATCTCATTTAATGATGTTAACATATAGATGCATTCAAACATTTATCCATGCACCTGTTCATCCAACCCTTTCCTCCTATATTATTTTGTAGCTTTCCATTGTTCTTGTACTTCTTTCTTGACTTTGCATACTTTCTTCCTCTTTGATTGCAAACAGATTCCTCTATTAGTTATCTTGACAATACTCCACAAACTCTTCAATGATGGGGTCTCTAGCTTCCATCTCTCTCTAAGACCATTTCCATTCCTTCAGTTGTATTTATCCTATTTGACCTCTCTTCTATCAGCCTCAACACAACCTTATTGTATTTTTGTTTAGCATCTCTCCTTATCAACCTACTCTCTTTATTCTAGAGATAACCTTCCTTTCTTCCACCATTCATAGAAAATTATTTTATCCATCATGTTTCCCTCCAAAATTATCTATCCTAAATTTCTTTGTCTGTTAACCTTCCAAACATCAACCCCTTACAATCCTCAAATGCTCATTACTCTTTACTCATTTATCTTTTTGTCAACCTTTTTACCCATGCGTTGATAGAAACTAGGTCTACTCAAAGTAAATTCTAGATGCACACAACTAACAATATGAAGGCTTTCTTATACCTAGCCACAACTCAAGAAATAGTACATAAGGCCAATATCTTTCATATCAAATTCAAATGCCAACTCCTCCTTGCACCATCTTATTAGCTCCTAATCACTAATAAGAATAAGGTCATGCACACACAAGACTAAAAATAATACATCAAATCTATGTTGATTTTAGATTGGTTTTGACAAATTAGTGTCTACAAACTTAATTTATTTACTTAGTTTATGTCAAACAAGTAGTATATGTCAAGCACAACATGCAAAGCATGCCAAGTCTAGAATGAGTGTCGAGTCACTCATGTGCTGAGTCTCTCAAGTACTAAGCAGACAGTGTATGCTAAGTGATTCAGGAGCTGAGCAAGTAGTGCATGTCAAGTGATACAGATGCCAAGTCATAATATAAAGATCAATATATGATGAGCATTAGAGACTTCAAAATCTAAGAGAGACAGTTTTTTTATAATTGTTTGTAAAGGCACAAACAACTATATAAACCATTTTTAATCTAGTTGAAGATTGAATTATGATATTTTGGAGATAAGGATGAATCTTAATTTGGATTCCCAATGAAAATAAATTTAGATAATCAGAAAAAGGGAAGGTTTAAGTGGAAAAATGGATGAATCTTAGTCGTTGATTCATACCTAACCCTAAGTCACCAAAGTATTCTTAAGGAGGAAAAACCCTAAATTCTCTAGAGTGTGTAAGGTGTATGAAGGACTAAAGAGAGTAGTTTTTGTTAGAATTCTTTTAGAATAACTAAGAGCGGGGGTGAATTAGTTATTCAAGGTCCAATAATGTCCAATACAAATTTTTCTTTAATAAACCTATCATGCAATTAAACAATCATGAAAAGTAAACATGCATCACCACATAACACAAAGATTTTGGTGACCCAGAAACCCTCCAAGAATAAGAAGGTAAAACTGGGGTGGGGATGACACCCACAAAATAACTATGCAATTGATTTCAACCACTTTTGATGGTTTTCCCAGTTAAAGGCTTTACACACTATCAGATGTGACCCTATTAAAGGATTTCAACACCCTATTAGGAGTGTGCCTTATTAGAGGACTTAAGAACATTTAACTTAGAATGCCACCCTATTAAAGGATTTACACAGAGCTGTTAGGCCCACCCAAGTCCATGGGATTTTCAATCACCTTCTCAAAAGGATCTCTTATCCCTCACCTAAGGATCTCTTATCCTTCTCCTAAGGATCTCTTATCCTTCTCTTGAAGATCTCTTATCCTTCTCCTGGGGATCTTCTATCATTTTGTTGAGGCTTATCCACCTAGTTATTAAGCTAACCTAGCAATGTAGGATTTTAATGTCTAATACAATGGTAAGAAAGTATTAGAAAGGTTTTGACTTGATAAAGATTGCAACTCTAACCTTACAGATTTCATATCACTCTTCAGTTCTTTTCTTTGCTTGGCTTTTTCTTCCTTGTAGTGTTGACAACTTGTTCATCCTTCAAGATCTATCTCCTTGAGTTCTTCCACTCATTATGCCAATGCACTCTATGGTCACTTGATCAACTCAGAGTCTTAATCCTCTGTACTTACTCCCCACTGTGTCCTCTTTTTGACACTTCACACTAGCCTTCTCTTGGCTTCTTCACATGACCACACTTGTGACCAACTCACTCTCTCACTATTTTGATCTCTGACTTGTAACTCCTTATAAAGAAGTTATGTTCTTCATTTCTCGCTCAAATCTTCCCACTCATCAATTTGATTTGATCTGAGAGAATGATATTTTTTTTCCTCCATATTTTTTCTTCTAGAAACTTCATGATAAGTCCATCAGTATTCACCTCGAATTGGTTTTCATGGTTTACATAAAATTTAGTGACATCTACTCATCATCCTTATCATCCAACTAATTCACAAAATTCAATGTAACAAACTTATCATTACTGATCTAGAAAATCTTTTGACTTAACAAATAATGCAACAACTCAGCATCATTGGTTTACTGATGCTCAACATTAACTAGGTTGCTCGGCTTCTACTGCTATTTACTGATGCTCGGCACCATCTAACTCTGGATTACATGGCATCCTCTATAGTTTATGCTTTACGTAGCACCTAAAGCTTGCCTGTATTGCTTGGCTTCAATTATTTTCTTGAATCACTCAACTTCTATTTACTTCGTAGTGCTTAGCACATGTTGAATTATGTATAGCTTGGCATATGAACATCTCTATTACTTGACATATACAATTTTTTGGATCACTTGATTCCTGAATGATTATTGATTTGCTCAGCATCCATTACCTTTTTCTTATGCTTGGCACCTGAAGGATTTCTCTAGCTTGCTTGACACTTACAAATGAACTTAGTCAGGTTCTACAAATGACTTAGTTAAACCTTACATCTTTGATGTGTCTTAGTGTGTCCATTCCCTATGTCTTAGAGTATGTCATCAATACACTATTTCATCAATGGCTTAGCTGATCTTTATACTTCATTACAACATCATAACTTCAACCTTTCTCTTAGTGCTCTAGTTATATCTAATTGATTGCCTCCTCCTTGTCAATCAACTAATTGATAGTATTCGGATCACTTAAGCAATTTTCATTCATGCAAGTAGAAAGTTTGACATCAATAACAAAACAATGATTGAAAGCATTCTTTACCAGTTCCTTCATTCTTCATTCATGATCTTTTCAATCATTTCCAACAATCTCCCCCTTTGGCATTGATGGCAAACCAAACTGATCAATTAATTGAGCTAATCAACTTAGTTACCACCAAAATTATATACCAAATAGAAAACTTGATGTCATTACATATCTTCCTTTTTGTATCATGTCTCCCTCTTTTGTTGATAGAAACTAAATCCGTTGTTTTGCTTCTCCCTCTTAATTACTGCTTACTCTGTATTCCTGATCCTTCATAGCTGCTTGTTGATTAGTATCTTATCTCTTCTAAATCTCTCTCTTTCATCTCTCTTTTTTTTGGTCTACTTCTGATCTCATACATTCTCATACATCTCCCTCTTACCTTTTATCCCTCTTACATTTTATTTATTAGTTTCTCATACATCTCCCTCTTTGAAATAAATGCCAAAGATGTAGCATCTTTAACGTGCTAAATATAATCTTTGCATCTCATTTTTTCTCCCTCTGTCACCATGCTTGTGATTGATCTAGAATTTCTATTCCTATTGTCATCCTCTGCATCATTCTTCTGATATTTCAATGATCTACTTCTGTTGATGCAAGGTAGCTTCTTTGTTGCTTTAAACTTCTTGAGTTAGGGGCTTTACCCCCAACTTGCCTCTAAGATATTCATAAGAATCCTTGGGCAGTGGTTTGGTGAAAATATCTACAATTTGTTCCTTTGTGTGAATGTACTTCGTCGTCACTTGTTTGTCTTCCACCAATTCTCTGACATAGTGATACTTGATTGCAATATGCTTGGTTTTTGCATGCATTACTAGATTCTTGGATATGTTTATAGCACTTGTATTATTACAATACAGTATCATAGGTTTGGTTACCTCTTCTTTTATTCCTTTCAATAGATGTTTGAGCCACACAATGTTTGTGAAATTGATTGTTGCTGCCACATATTTTGCATCTGCAGTGGACTAAGATGTGCATGTTTGTTTCTTGCTAGTCCAAGTAACTAACCTTTTACCTAAGAATAATGCTCCTCCACTTGTTCTTTTCCTGTCATCAATGTTGCCTCTCCAATCTGTGTTTGTGTATGCATTGAGCTCAAACTTCTCATTCATTTTATAGTATAGGCCAAATTCATCAGTTCCTTTGAGATACATCATTATCCTTTTTATTGCCATGAGATGATTTTTGCTAGGATTAGCAGAGAATCTAGCCACTATTCCAACTGCTAATGCTATGTTTGGTTTGCTATGTACAACATATTGTAGTTTTCCAATCATGGATCTATACAATGTTTGATTGACTTCAGCTAATTCATCATTTTTGGATAGCTTATGTCCTGTTTCCATTAGTGTGCTGACAGGTTTAGAGTCTTCCAATCCAAACCTATTGAGTATCTCTTTCTTTTACTTTGATTGTGTCAAGAATATACCATGTTTTAGTTGATGTGTTTGCAATCCAACAAAGAAATTGATTTCTCCAAACATAGACATCTCATACTCATGTTTCATTTTGTCAGCAAAAATTTTGCAAAGCCCTTCCTTTCCTCCAAAAATTATGTCATCCACAAAGATTTTAGATACAAGGATATCCTTACCTTCTTCTAATTTGATGTACATGTTGTTATCATCATTTCTTTCAAATCCTATTTGCACTAGATACTTGTGAAATCTCTCATACCAAGCTCTAGGGGATTCCTTTAATCCATATAGAGCCTTATGCAATTTGCATACCTTGCTTTTGTTATTTTCATCAACAAATCCTTCTGGTTGCTCTATGTAGACTTCCTCTTCAAGTATACCATTCAAAAATGCAGACTTAACATCCATTTGATAGACTTTAAATCCTTTGAAGGCTACATATGCTAGTAAAGTCCTCACTCCTTTCATCCTGGCAACTAGAGCAAAAGTTTCTCCATAGTCTAGTCCTTCTTCTTGTGCATACCCTTTACAGACTAGTCTTTCCTTATTCCTTATGGTTTCACCATTCTCATCTAACTTGTTTCTAAACGCCCACTTGGTTCCAATTACATTCTTGTCAGCTGGTCTTGAGACTAAGGTCCATATCTTATTCTTTTTAATTTTTTCCTATTTCTTCTTTCATAGCATTGTACCAGTCATCATCTTTTATGTCTTCACTTGCTATTTTTGGTTTCATTTTTCTAAGCAGACATGTCTCACTTCTGAGTCTATTCCTTGTCATTGGTTCTGCCTCTTTGTTTCCAGTAATTTAATCTGCAGGATGATGTCTTCTTACATACTTTGCCAATACTGGTTCTTTCCTTGTTTGCATGTTGTCTCTTTCAGAATATGAATCTTCATGTGTACTTTCATCAGATATTTCTTCATTTCCTTCATTTTGATAGTTCTTAAAGTTTGAATGAACATTCTTTGTATTCTATAGCTCAGCTTCTAAATGTGTTTGCTGCTCGATATTCACTATTTGTGACTCGACAAATATTGGATTTTGTTGTTGATTGTCATTCTGAGTTCCAACTTCACCATTATTAGGTATACCTTTATAAAAGTATACAAAGGTCTTGTATTGTTCTGCTTTCTTGGTGTTCTCAACACTTTGAACTTTTGCAAGCTCATCAAATTTCACATGTGTGCTTTCTACTACCTTTTTAGTGTTAACATTCAAGCACTTAATAGCTTTTCTTCTAGTAGAATAACCAAGAAATGTGCCTTCCTCACTCTTTGAATCAAAATTTCCATTTCTAGACTCTTTATATATATAGCATTTGCATCCAAATATTTTGAAATGTTTTACATTAGGAGAATGCCCATACCATAATTCAAAAGGTGTTGTATTTGTACCTTTCTTGATTTGAACTCTGTTGAGTGTGTAAACTGTAGTACTTATAGCTTCTCTCCAGTACTTGAGTGCAACATTTTTCTCCATCATTAAGGTTCGTGCATAGTCAATAACTAATCTATTCCTTCTTTCTGCTATACCATTTTGAGGTGGAGTCCTAGGTGCTGATGTCTACCTTTTAATTCCTCTTTCATTGCTGAATTCTTCAAATTCTCTTGATGTGAATTCACCTCCTCTATTAGATCTAAGACATTTTAGGCTCTTCCCAGTCTCTTTTTCAACTCTGGCCAAGTACCATTTGAACATTTGGAATGCATCTGATTTTTGTTTCAGGAACATGATTGTCATAATTCTTGAATAGTCATCTACAAATAGCATTATGTATCTATCACCTTTGTAGCTTTACACTTCAATAGGACCACACAAGTCAATATGAACTAGCTCTAATACTTCATTAGAAGTATAAGCCTTTCTTTTGAAAGTTGACTTGGTCATCTTCCCTAGTTGGCATTGTTTGCACATGGTGTTATTAGGCTTCTTCAACTTTGGTAGACCTCTGACTTTCTTCATTTTAATGATGCCTATCAGATTGTCAAAATTTACATGACATAACCTCTTGTGCCATAACCATATGTCATAAGTTTGAACAATAAGACAACAAGCATCTTCCATGTCTAGGTAAAACAAATTACTCCTAGTCTAGTCACCTTTTCCTATTAGAATTCCTTGAGAATCATAAATCTTAGCAACTCCATTTTCAAATTCAACCTTGCATCCTATGTTGCCTAACTTTGAGACACTTAACAACTTATAATTTAGGCCTTCAACATAATATGCATTATCACATGATATCTTTTCAATAAGCTTGATACTACCTTTCCCTTTGATCTAACATGGTGCATTGTTACCAAATCTAACACTATTTCCTTCATTTGGATAAAGGTAATGAACTTACTTTTATCTCTAGTCATGTGATGAGAGCATCCACTGTTAATGATCCATTTTTTATTCTTGTTCATGCAGGTTACCAGGGTAGTTGCTTCATCTTCATTTGATTCTTCTTTCATAGACACATAGACTACTTCATGATCATTCTCGTCAGAGTCTTCTTCAACAATGTAGCATCTTTTGCCTTTACCTCTGTAGTCCTTGTTATCCTCTTTCTTGTTCTTGAGATTTCCTCCATCCTTATAATTTTTCTTTTGCGTGCATCTAGCTACAATGTGACCAACTTCATTATAATTGAAATAAATGATTGGTAGCTTACCTTTGAATTTGCCTCTTCCTCTATGAAATATTCTTGCTAGTAATGCCTCCAATTGGTCTACATCATCTTCCTCAGTGCTACTGTCACTAGATATATACTTTCATTTTCCACTCTTTTTCTTTGTTTGCACCTCCTTATTCTCTTTTATTTTCATCTTGGCTTTGAATGTAGATTCAAAGTTTTTCGGCTTGTAGTTGTCAAAATTGGATAGCTCAAAGGTAGTGAGTCTTCCAATTATTCCTTCAAATGATAATGTGTTTCCTAGTACACACCTTAGCTCTTGGATGGATGATACTCTTATAGCATAGATAGGAAGCAAAGTTCTCAAGTATTTGCTACATACTATTTGTTCTGATAACTGTCCTTCTAGGCTTCGTATGGCACTTACTACTTCTTTCATCCTTGTACCGTAATGAGTAGCATTCTCTCCTTCTTCCATTTCCATGTCATCAAACTTTCCTCTTAGGCTCTCTCTTTTAGCTCTCTTGACATTATCATCTCCTCCATAGATGCTTGATAATGTTTTCCACATCTAATGTGCAGTACCACATTCTTTGATGTCATCATACTTGACATAGTTTAGTGCTGAACAAATCTCTAACATTTCTTGATTGTGCTCGTTCTTCTTGTTCATGTCATCTACAGTGAGGGGTCCTACAGGGTCTACATGATCAACTGTGATTTAGGTCTATGCATGGTCACCTATTGATCCAAGGTGTAACTTCATCAGACTTTTCCATGCAACAAAGTTGTCTTTGTTTAGCTTGGGAACTTCTCTCTTGGACATCTTGATCTTCCTACTACTAGTACCTTGAAACAAATCAGCAGTGGGCTCTGATACCAATTGTTAGAATTCTTTTAGAATAACTGAGAGGGGGGGTGAATCAGTTATTCAAGGTCCAATAATGTCCAATAAAAATTTTTTTTTAATAAAACTATCATGCAACTAAACAATCATGAAAAGTAAACATCTATCACCATATAACACAAAGATTTTGGTGACTCAAAAACCCTCCAAGAATAAGAAGGTAAAACTAGGGTGGGGATGAGACCCACAAAATAACGGCACAATTAATTTCAACCACTTCTAATATTTTTCCTTGTTAAAGGCCTGCCCTGTTAAAGGCTTTACACACTATCAAATGTGACCCTATTAAAGGATTTCTACACCCTATTAGGAGTGTTTCTTGTTAGAGGACTTAAGAACATTCAACTTAGAATGCCACCTTATTAAAGTATTTACACACAGCTCTTAGGCCCACCCAAGTCCATGGGATTTTCAATCACCTTCTCAAAAGGATCTCTTATCGCTCACCTAAGGATCTCCTATCCTTCTCTTGAGGATCTCTTATCCTTCTCCTGAGGATCTCTTATCCTTCTCCTGGGGATCTTCTATCCTTTTCTTGAGGCTTATCCACCTAACTGTTAAGCTAACCTAGCAATGTAGGATTTTAATGTCTAATACAATGGTAAGAAAGTATTAGAAAGGTTTTGACCTAATAAAGATTACAACTCTAACCTTACAAATTTCAAATCACTCTTCAGTTCTTTTCTTTGCTTGGCTTTTTCTTCCTTGCAGTGTTGACAACTTGTTCACCCTTCAAGATTTGTCTCCTTGAATTTTTCCACTCATTATGCCAATGCACTCTATGGTCACTTAATCAAATCAGAGTCTTAATCCTCTATACTTACTCCCCACTATGTCCTCCTTTTGACACTTCACACTAGCCTTCTCTTGGCTTCTTCACATGACCACACTTGTGACCAACTCACTCTCTCACTATTTTGATCTCTGACCTATAACTCCTTATAAAGAAGTTATGTTCTTCATTTCTTGCTCAAATCTTCCCACTAATCAATTTTATTTGATCTGAGAGAATGACATTTTTTTCCCTCCATATTATTTCTTCCAGAAACTTCATGATAAGTCCATCAGTATTCACCTTGAATTGGTTTGCATGGTTTACATAAAATTTGATGACATCTACTCATTATCCTTATCATCCAACTAATTCAAAAAATTCAATATAACAAACTTATCATTACTAATCTGGTGAATCATTTGACTTAATAAATAATGCAACAACTTGGCATCATTGGTTTATTGATGCTCGACATTAATCGGGTTTCTCAACTTGTACTGTTATTTATTGATGCTCGGCACCATCTAGCTCTGGATTTCTTGACATCCTCTGTAGTTTCTACTTTACTCGACACTTGAAGCTTTCCTGTATTTCTCAACTTCTATTGTTTTCTTGAATCACTCAGCTTCTATTTGCTTCATAGTGCTTGGCTCCTAGTTGATCCTAAGTTACTTGGCACATGTTGAATTCTATATAGCTCAGTATATGAACATCTCTGTTACTCGGTATATACAATTTTTTGGATCACTTGATTCTTGATTTTCTCAGCATCCATTACCTTTTTCTTATGCTTGGCACTTGAAGGATTTCTCTAGCTTGCTTGGCACTTACAAATAAACTTAGTCAGGTTCTACAAATGACTTAGTTAAACCTTACATCTTTGATGTGTCTTAGTGTGTCCATTCCCTGTGTCTTAAAGTATGTCATCAATACACTATTTCATCAATGGCTTAGTTGATCTTTATACTTCATTACAACATCATAACTTTAGCCTTTCTCTAGGTGCTCTAGTTACATCTAATTGATTGCCTCCTATAGTATTTGGATCACTTAAGCAATTGTCATTCCTACAAGTAGCAAGTTTGACATCAATGACAAAACAATGATTGAAAGCATTCTTTACCAGTTCCATCATTCTTCATTCGTGATCTTTTCAATCATTTCCAATAGTTTTGTTGTGCAAATAGATAATTCATGGTGACTAAGGAGTTATGATCTAAGATTGCATTGCAAAATTAGTTAAAGGATAATAGAGGAAGGAAAGAGCATATAGCAAAGAGACATCTAATCAAGAAGGATCAAGAAGACATTAGTATAGAGGTGACTTGTTATTAGGCAATCAAGTTTGTACTATAGGACCAATGCTATGACATTCTAATAGGTGATTTTAGTCAAAATCTCCTAATAGAGTAGTCGTAACAAGACGTATTGAAATCCTTTAATAAGGTGCTTACTTAATTGTGAGTTAATGTCCTTTAGCAAGGCATACTTCTAATAGGATTTTAAAATTCTTGAATAGGGTGAGACCTAACAATCTTTTTAATCCTTTAAAAAGGTATACCTTTCATAGCATAGATCATGTATCATGATCAAAACATTATAACCTTCATTAGATACACTTTATTACTATAGTAGTGGAGATTTGTGGGTGTCATCCCCACCCTATTTTTACCTTCTCATTGGAGGTTTTATGGGTAATTATATCTGGTGTCATATGTGTGTGAATGTTTACTTGCTTATATGTTTTATATGTACATGTTGTACATGTTATTTCAGTTTACTCATTGAATGCATGAGATGGATGTGTGGTGAAAGTTTTATGGGTCCAAATTTTCCAATAATTGCTATCAGAGCCTTGTTCTCTAAAAGAGAAGCTTTTTAGTTTTGAGTAAATATCTTCAAATGGAAGTCTACAAGTTGGGAGATGCTATTGAGAATCAGGAGATTGAAATACATCTCATTCTACATCAACTGAATGAAGCAATAGAAGAACTAAAGAAATCATTGAAGAGAAGGAAGGAAATTTCTATTGTGAAGAATGATACACAATACAAATAGATAGACACTACTAAGGTATTTGCTGATGGAGACTAATGAATTTGATGTAGTATTGTAGATCTAATGGAAAAGAATAGATCCCAAGTAGAAGAAATCAGAAATCTCAAGCTAGAGAAAGGATCACAAGCTATATTGCTATGTGAGGTGACTAAACAAAAGAAGAAAGCCATGGAAGAAAAAGCTATCATTGAAGAAGACAAAAGAATTTTGTGAAATTGATTGAAGGAGAAATCATTAGAACTAACCAAGATTTCTAATATGCAATTGGATACACTAATTCAAATGATGAATGCCAACTATGAATTGAATGTCAAGAACATTAAGATAACAACATTAAAGTTGTAGAATGATCAATTGCAAAGTGACCTAGGAAGGGAAAAGGAGTTTGCTGAAAGTTTCAGTAAGCCTAATGAAGCCATCAAATACTTTGAGAAATTATTGAGATCCCCTAGATCTAATAATGACACATCAAGACTGGGATACACAAGTGCTAAAGAAGGAGAATCATCCAAAAGTGCTGAAGAAAGGAGCAACAAAAGTAAGAACTCCAAACCTACTTGTCATAATTGTGGTAAGAAAGGACATACTACTAATGTGTATAGGAGCAAAACTACAAATCAAAATGTCAATCATACGAGCATGGTTCACTGTTATAAGTGCAACAAATAAGGTCATCAGGAACATGAATGCAAAACCAAGACCATGCACATACAAAGATTTTAAGGATATTGCTATAATTGTTAGAAGTATGGACATAGAGCTTTTGAGTGCAGATCCAAAACCATGTGGTCATCAAATAGGAAAACAAAGATAAGGAACAATGGTAACTCTTATATTTAGGATTATAATACAAGGTATAGTTGTCATTATTGTCAAGAATATGGACATACTCCTAAGAATTATATTAGGACACACTTTTGAGGTAACTATAAGAGGTGGTAGAGTCAAACCATATGTTTTAGCTATTTCAAGACTGGTCACATCAGTAGGTATTGCCCAACAAGACCAAAGGCACCAATTTGTGAGTTTGATAAAGGCAAAGGCAAGGTAGATGTTGAAAATGTTAGAAATGAAATGAACAAGACATGAGAGAAGAAAGATGATTGCAACACATCAAATGGAGAAGGGATCACTTCACCCAATAGGTCAGGTGATCACACATACATGGGACTGATATTTAAAGGCTATATCATACATCATTTCCAAAGAATTTAGTATTGAAAAGATCAAATAAACATGAACAAAGATGCAAGATGTTATTTGGAATCCAAGAAAAATCTTTAAGTTTTTCACATTGTTGCCGAGCATGAAATATTTCCTATATGTGTTGAGTAAAATGCTAGAAGATGTCGAGCTTGTAATGGATGCTGAGTGAATGGAATGTTAATAGATGTTGAGTAAGCTTGAAATTGGTTGATGCCAAGCATACAATTGTGTAAGCACTTAGCATTAATTGTAGAGTTTCAAAGGGTATTTTATCAATTTTTATCTCATTTCAAAATTGAGAAAGAGCAAGGAGAGTAGAAGGCAATCTGGAAATCCATTCAAAGTAATTACAAAAAGTTTGAGCAATGATTCATCACCAATTTTTTGGATCTTATAAGGTATTTATCAAGAGCCAAGTTACATTGTTTATATTATTGTAAACCCTAGTTTCACATTATGGCATCTAGTTCAAAAAATATAGAGGTTAAGGAGGTTTTAAATGTTTAGCTAGTTAGTAATGAAGTAAAGAAACCTATATCCAAAGCTATTCCTAATATTTCTTACAAGAAAGATCCCTCCAATGCATTATCCATAATACCACTAAATGTTTTAATAGTGAAAGATGTTAGAAAATATTACAACAATAAATTTGGTAGAATTGGTGATATGAAGATCAGGGAAGCATACAATAGACTCTGTGATAATGGTGTATTGAAGGAAGAATAAAAAATTGTAGAAAAGAAAGGGTTAGATCGTGCCCTAGATTTTTCTAATGTGTTCAAAAAAGAATGGATTAAGATAGTGCTTAGCAAGATTCATGATGGTTCACTATGGCTAGATAATGGACCTATCAAGATAATCAAAAGGATAATCCATAGGGTTATTGGTTATCCAACCCTAGATTGGCCCAAGATACTAAGAAGTGACTCAAAAGAGGTAATTTAGAAGAACATTGGAGCCATGTGGAACAAGAAAGGCATGAATATTGACACAATCACAAATCCTTTGATAGACTTTTTTGTAAGGGTTAATTTACACAAATTCTACCAATCTAGTAGATTGAAAAATGTACCCTATATAGCAGTAGATGTGGGTTATAAAATTGTCAAGAAAGATCACACATATGATCTTGTAGAGCTACAATTACAACAGTTGATGGAGAACCTAGGAACAATAAGAAGGACTAAGAGTGCACAATGCAAATTTGGTTCTATCTTGATTTATATAATTTTTTATGTTCAAAACACTTTTCCTACTTTTGGCATAGTGGGTTGGAAAAATAAAAAAAACAAGTCAGTGGCAGTGTAGATTAGTGAGTTCATTGAACAATCAGGTGAGATTTTTGATCTGTGATGACAATCTATTTTGAGGACTTCAAGCAATCAATAAAGAAGAGATTAAGAATACCAATATCTCTAGTAGAAAAGCATTATGATGATGTTTGTTTTTTAGTGGATGCTAACTATGCATTTGTCCAAGCTTGTACACCAAGAGTGAGATGGTTGAGGACACTTGGATATGAAATAAATGTGGATGAGGCCTCTATAGCTATTTCTACATTACTTGCAAAAGAGGTTGATAAAAATACTAAGGCATTTGGAAACTATGAAGTGGAAAATTCCAAAATCACAATGGAACTTAAGACTACCTTAGTTATAAAGAAGAAGGATAGATTGATAAAGAAGTTGAAAGCCAAATTTGGTGAGGGTTCCAAGTAGGAAGAAGAAGAAGAGGAAGAGGATGAAGAGGAAGAAGACTCTTAGGCACAAGCACCACTTGCACTTACTCAAGGGATGGGAGAAGACCAAGAAGAGGAGGAGACTAAAGTTAGTAAAGTTGTTGAGGGAGAAGAAGATAAGGAAGCACCTACTCCCACAAAAAAAAAAAAGAGGAAGGCTAAGGCCCAACTAGTGACAAAATCCAAGAAGGTAGCCAAGCCGATCTAGTCCAAACCAACTACACCTACTATAGGGACTAGTGCATGTGTGATTGCACAAAAGGATAAGTAGAGGAAAAAAATAGCAAAGCAAGGAGGTCAAGTACAAAAAATACCAAGAAGGAATTATGTTTCATAAGAATAATTTGATGAGGAGAAAATAGAATTAGATGAAAATAGCCAATTCAAAGTGATGAGTCACAATCCTCAATCAGATCTTGAAAAATCTATGTGAAAATGTCAAGAATACTATAGACTTATCTGGATCCTCTCATGTAGATTTTGATAATCTTGGTAAAGTGGAGAAAAATCAAGTGGAGGAGGCTATATATGCCATGATGGAAAAATTCAAAAATAATGAACTAGAAATTGCCAACCCAATGCCCAAAAGATTATATGATAGATTTGAGCAAAAATGGCATTATTGTGTAAACTTGGAGAGATAGATAAGAGAGAAATCTCTTGCACAAGTGATGCCTAAACTCAGTAAGGCACAAATTGCTAAGGTTATGAAGAAATATGTAGTTAGATTTACACCCAAACATAGAGCCTTTAGCATACTACAAAATAGCATTGAAGATGTAGTAAAGAAGTCCACAGAGATGTGGAAGCTTACATATGGGTTGACTACAATCAAGGAAGGTGATTAAGAACCCATTCAAGTGAAAGATGATGAGGAAGATGATAAAAATGAAGGTACTATTGAGGTAGGAACTAAAATGTACATACATGACAAGGCAACAACTAAAGTAGAGTAGCAAGAAGAATAGAGTGTGTAAGACACATAATTGCCTAATGTCACCCCCCAACATGTAACAAGTGAGAATACTAAAATAGTGATAGTGAAGGATGTTTGTAATGTCATGGCTTAGAAATAAATCCCCTTACAAAGGAAGATCTCAAGAAGATACTTGATTAGTAACACTACAAGAAAAAATTTGTGATAATCTTGTATTGGTGAGTATGGATGAATTGCAAAAATTAGTGACTAAAAAAACCAAGGAAGAGGAGAATACACAAGAACCACCTACTATCACCCCTCAAGTCACTCATGTACAACCTTTGGACAAAGTACTGGAACCACATCAGACAAGGTTGATACAATTGCTAAGGTTGATACAGTTGAGAAGAGTACAGTGGAAACTCAAGCTATTCTAGAAATACAAAGTGGAATAGGTTAGATAATATTATTTGCACCTACTACAAAAGAATAAGGTGCATCACAAGTCATTATGGAAGTCAAGAACAAGATTGAAGAGATAGAGATAACACCACAACTAAAGGAGCAAACAACAATTCAAGCCTTGGTAACCTTACTAGTATCTGGCACTCCTTCAAGTCATACTTTTTAGAAGCTGAGCACAGATGCAACACCATTGTAGATCTCAATGTTGAGCCTAAGCTCATCAAAGGCTAAACAAGTGATCCAATATGGAGATGTGAGCTTTGATGAAGAAATTATTCTATTAGATTATGATTATGATAAAATGACTATAAAACAAATGGGCATACTTCAACAAGCCCTAGCAAGGAAGAAGCATCAGGAAATGCTTACAGGCGAGCACAAGTAGAAGTAGGCACTATAGGATGACAAAGACATTTTTTTATATTCATTTAGTGTGCCCACTCTAGATGAGACCAAGCCACTAATTGAATAGCTAAAAAACATAGTGGAGAAGGATAGTGATGCCAACCTAGATATAAATGCTAAATTATTATAATAGTCAAAAAAGAAATTCCAAATCAAAGTAAATGAAAAAATATCAAGTAACATAGCACTAACACAAGTTGTATTTGTAACTAAGGTTGAGGATGTGAAGAAGGTACTTGAGAATATCTTCTCATTATACACTAAACTGTGTAATCTTACACTCTTCACCCAAGAAACTAGAAGTCATATTTTGAGTTTGGAAAGTTAGATTAGTACATTAGGTGTAAAACTACCAATGACACCAGCTTAGAGTGAGAATCACTTCAAAACATTGTTACAAACCCTAAATCAATTAGCTAAATTTTTAGTAGATGAGGCAAATATAAGGGCCAAATTGATTAGCATCCAGACAACATTAACCCCTCACATGGAAATTTTGAACAAGGAACTAGGTTATGATGAAACTCTCATGAAGAAAGACCCAAATATTTCAACATTAGATGACCTATTCTACCTTGTTGCTGAGCTAGCTATCCAAATGAAGTCATTGGATCTAATATGTGAAAATTGGGATGTAGCTCTCAAGATAATCCTGGATGTCCACAAATCTTTTTTGGAAAAACACACTATAAGTGCATAGCCCATTAACATAAGTGTCAAAAAGGGGGAGAAATATTTTGGTGAAGAGCATGAGAAAGGGGGAGTAATGAAGAGGGAGAGCAAGAAGTAAGTAAAAGGATAGAGAAAAGATAGATTACACTAAGGGGGAGCAAGTAAAAAATAGTATGAAGTCAAAGTGTATCAGTTGAAACACATTTACTTAGCAAGAGTACAAAATTTTGGATACAAGATAGACCTATCAACTTAGGGGGAGTTATTAGATCTTGAGGTAGCTAAGCTATTGCAAAATTTAGAAATTTTGAAGTTTTGTACATAAGTTGAGTTATAGATATGTTATGCTAGTAAGGTTAAAGATATTATTGCATACTCAAGTGTTTTTGACACTAATGTCAAATGGGGAGATTGTTGATCTCATAATGGTTTTGAAAAATGAGTGTCTACACACTTAATCTATTTACTTAGTTCATGCTGAATAGGTAGTTTATGCCAAGCACACAATGTAGATCATGTCGAATCCATAGTGAGTGTCAAGCCACTCATGTGCTGAGTCACTCAAGTGTCGAGCTGATAGTCTATGTCAATTGATTCAGGAGCTAAGCAAGTATTGCATGTTGAGTGATATAGATGTTGAGTCATAGTTTAAAGATCAGTGTATGTCGAGCATCAAAGACTTCAAATTCCAAGTGAAATTTTTTTTTATAGTTGTTTGTAAAGGAAAAAATAACTATGTAAATAATTTTTGAGCTGACTAAAGATTAAATTATGATATTTTGGAGATAAGGACGAATCTTAAGTTAGATTCCCAATGCAAATGCATGTAGGTAATTAGAAAAAGGGAAGGTTTAAGTGGGAAAATGGATGAATCACAGACATTAACTCATACCTAACCCTAAGTCACCAAAGTCTTCTTAAGGAGGACAAACCCTAAACTCTCTAGAGTGTGTAAGATGTATGAAGGAGTGAAGAGAGTAGTTTACATGTGCAAATAGAGAGTTCATGGTGACTAAGGAGTTATGATCTGAGATTGCATTGTAGAATCAATTAAAGGAGAATAGAGGAAGGAAAGAGCATACAAAAAAGAGACATCTAATCAAAAGGATCAAGTAGACATTAGTTTAGAGGTGATCTGTTATCAGGAAATCAAGTGCTAACCATAGGATCAATGCTAAGACATTCTAACAGGTGATTATAGTCAAAATCTCTTAACAAAGTAGTCCTAATAGGCTATATTGAAATCCTTTAATAGGGTTCTTACTTAATTGTGAGTTATAATCCTTTAGCAAGACATACTTCTAATAGGGTGTTGAAATCATTTAACAAGGTGAGACCTAATAGTCTTTGTAAGCCTTTAACAAGGCAGACCTTTTCACAAGGTAGATCATGTCTCATGATCAAAACATTGTAACCTTCATTGGATACACTTTATTACTATAGTAGTGCGGATTTGTGGGTGTCATCTCCACCCCAGTTTTACCTTCTCATTGGATGGTTTCTGGGTAATCATATCTAGTGTCATATGTGTGCAAATGTTTACTTGGTTACATGTTTTAGATATACATGCTTTACATGTTATTTTAGTTTACACATTGAATGCATGAGATGGATGTGTGGTGAAAGTTTTATGGGTCCAAGTTTAAACTATTGATTCACACCCCTCTCCCCCCCCCCCCCAAAGAAATTTGCCTTTATTATTGTAATTCTAAAAATCTATTTAACTAATAACCATGAATACAAGTTGCATGAGTTTTTGTGAATACTAAACAAGTGTTAGTTGTTTCAACTAGTATGAGATCTCTAGCTTGCACGTGTGAACAAAATTAAAATTACACGTTCCATATAGTTGGTCCAAAGGACCTATACATGTGTTTCACATATCTTATATAGATCCACTATCAACTATGATATATAATATGTTTATTAATTTTTTTGAGAATGTTTATGAATAGGTCATAAATTAAGTTTTGAAGGACTACAAGGAGATTCACCCATTTGTGATCATTTTGGTAGTTTTCATTATCTATTTTTTCATAAGACTTTGTGAGAGTTCTAAACATGTTAGAAAGTGATAAGATCAACCTTAGAATATGTGGTGAGAGCCTTAGGTTGTGAGAAAACCAATTGATTCTATTTCAAAGGAAAACTTTAAGTAAAAGTTGGAAAACCTTGTGGTTTGTTATACATTTCATAGAGTGATTTGGTCAAGTAGTTGGATTGACCTATCTCTATATCATATTGGTATCAATGTATGCAAGATGAATTTATGGGGTATGTCTAGGCCTTGTGTGGGAGATATCTCAAAGATGAAATACTTATACCTAAGGCTCAATTGTTTCTATTATGGTTCTATTGTACTTATAAATTTTGTGTGCTTCTTTAGACCTACAAATTATTTTTATAATAGCTTAATAATTTTAACTTGGCTTCTGTGAATTTCCATAAGTTTATGTTGAAAAATGTTTTCACTTCATTTTGTGAAAATTCTCTCTATAATTCATAGGCTGGCAAGATTTGAGCTTTGATACCATTTTAATAACATAGTCTGAATGTGGACAGACAACAACTTAAAAATGTTAATGAACACTATATATTGTATATTATGTATTGTTTTGAAACATAACACAAGAAAATTGAGCTTCATTAAACTATTACAATTTATTAAACATTTTTACTATCAAGAATGGACACAATTGTTACTCCAAATGTTAATCTAAATGGTGATTTGCTCTTAAGGGTGTCCCTTTTCAAAAAGCTTGATCTCTATGTAGAGAGGGATAATGTTTAACCCATGAAAAAAATATTTTTTTCTTTACAGATTTCAAGTAAACATCTTCTATTCCCAAAATATTATATAACTCAAGCTCACCTTTTTAGGGAAGATAGACCTCAAATGTTGACAAAAACTAGGAACCTTCATTGACAAGTACAAGCATAGCTTCTCAAATTGTGTTATGAATTGACAAATTAATACTTTAAAATTAAGGTAGATCCAAAATTATTCTTATTCCAATTTAATTAACTATAAGCAATAGGGAAAATAAACTGCAAGCTTGATGGCTTCTTGCCATGCTCATATAACATGTCAATATCCAAACTCAAACACCATACTTCCAAACATTCTGTATGAATTTTAAGGATTTTTAAATTATTATTTTTGTTGTTAAGAAGAAATTTAGGGAACTCAAATTGTTTCTCAATTTCTCCATTTGGCTAATTGTAATGTCCCCCTATCCAATCTTCTACATAAATAGACTCCCATTCTTCCATTGCTAAGATAATGAATGTGGAGAATACTTCTTCAAGATTCTTAATATCCTTAACACAATACATATGCTTTCCTTCACCTATTTGTGTGTTCTTTGATCTTTTTGATATGGTGCTAGCATATTTCTAATTATTTCTATCATAATTTCTTAGATTATGATTTTCAATTTTATTATATAAGAATTTGATATATTGAGGAAATATAAAAGGGGCCTTGCAAAGTGTTTTAATATTCTTTGAGCTCAATATATAATATAGAGGTTATTATAATGTAACTACCCCTTTGATTATCCTTTATGTCTATTTATGACATCACCAAAAATGATATGTGGCACTTTAGAATATACTATTTTGAAGTCATGTGTTGTATATATATGTATGAAATTAAAGAGTGGGATGACATCACATCAAAATTACACTAGCTATTGACAAATTCAATTTCATATTCCACATGTATTATTAATGAGACTATTGGATTACATGTTGACATGGATTATTCGATGAACATATTAATGGTATTTCTTCTACACCATAGGAATCCTATCATGTACTATGATAGCCATGTGTGATCACTACTCCATTGTATAACTTTTTTGAGATTGTACTTGTATATGATAATTGTTACTCTTGGTTTATGTTGGAAGTTACAAGATGACAATGATCTCAGGTAGGGATATGCCATCTCTAATATTTTGAAGTTATATATATGCAATTGTCTCTATTATAGGAATCATCTTTGATGTGTATTTGATGTTATATGCTCTTCAATGGATGTTGTCTTTGATATATAATTGTTTTGCTTGCATCAGCAATTTCTATTGCAACCTTCAGTTTTGTATTGTTGAGAGATTCCACAAAGGGAATATATGATTTATAAAATCAATACTTCTTATCTTCCTTTGGATAGTTGATCAGCTTGTATAAATATGTGTTTGGGATATGAAGAGACATGGTGGAAAGTCCTCACCTTTCATAACTAGTTTATTTGTTCTTCATGATTATTATGAATAAATCATGGATGATTACCCAAAAATTATTATTCATTAAGGATAATCAATAATGTAAGCCCCATAATATTGGCTAGTATAACAAAATAGTAACAATATATAATCTAGTACATGAATTAGAAGTGAGGCCCAATCATGTTGATGCATGGAAATACCAGTAGTGATGGTATACACACTCATTAGCTTAATATCTAATAGAGGTGTTTATGAATATGGTGCTCAATGAATATGCCATGTTGCCTCTAGTCAATTTATATACTAATCACCAATATTCTTGCTTTATAAATGTGTGCATGTCCTACTCTTTCAGTAGCATCCATATAATCTTCCACTTGTTTTGGTATAGATGATTTTTATGTGAATTGAGATGCCTATGCATTGGGGTATTTTCTAGTGGAGACGTTGATTTGTATCATCGATATTGCTATTTATTAATATTTTCCATGTTCTCATATTGCTGATTGATATCGATCCCTACCATAATTAATGATTATATTATTATTGGTGATGTAAATATATTCCTAATTGGTCTTGTAAAATAACTGAGCAGAAATAATGCAAGTTTAGATAATATATGATTAGTTTATAATGTGAATATTAATGAGCATTAAATATTAATAGATTTATACATTTTTTTCAATCCGAATATCACCCTACCAAAAGGCATATTTATTATTAATGTTGGATGTTCTTTTAATACACTTGATATAGAATCTGCAGGTTTTAAACAAATCATCGTTCTTCCACCAATGATTCATTCCATTCAAGAAAGACCATGTTTGATGATATCAACACACAAAAAAATAGGAAGACAATTTCTACATGATTTTGGTCTAACTTAAAAAGAAAAGGTGATGGAAAATGTTACTGTCCTTGCAAAATTTGTAAGGGTTTAAAGACTCGAAGATATCTAATCAAAATAGTTGAGGAACATTGTAGGCAGCATGATCACATTGAAGGGGGAAATGAATTACATCCATTGGTATGTATTTTAATAATTTATAAAATACATAAGATGTGATTTGATGATGACATCGTGGTCATGGTTAATATAAGGTCATCATTTTGACATAGGCCAACCACCTTGGGTTTCATGTTGTGGACCATGACAATTCAAAGAATGTGGATTTTGAAATGAGGGAACATGGAGGTGTGAATATAGAAGTAGAAGGTATGATCCAATTGAAGAAGATCATGATGATGATGATATTGATTTAGACCTTGATGTACCTATACTTGAGAAGGAAAATGAGCCCTTATATGAAGGCTCCCGAACAATTCTTCTTGCCATTGTATTATTGTTGGTGAACTTGAAGGTTATGAATGGCTTATCCAATGTATTGATGACACTTATGTTAAGGTAAGTCATTTTTTTTCATTTTATCAGTCATAATTCCCTTAAAATTAAAATTGGGTGAAATTTGTAGTAATTAGTGTTCTTTATATTAACAAAAAAAAAATTGTAGGTTCATAGGTGAGTGTTTGTTACCACCATCAAACATTCTACCTCACTCATACCGAGAATTAACTGTCATTATGAAAGATATTGGAAAGGAGTATCAAAAAATACATGCATGTCCAAATGATCATATTATATATCATAATCAACATGAATTTGCAACATAATGTCCTATTTGTCATATTAGTAGATATTGATTAGATTGAATAACAAAAAAGGTACCTCGCAAAGTTCTTCGGGCTATTCTAATTATTCCATATTTGCAAAAATTATTTAGGTGCAATAGCTTGGCACATTTTATGGATTACCATGAATGCAATAGAATTTGAGATGACATTATGTGAATGCCTATGAATTGTTTAGCATTTAAGAAAGTAGAGGGAAAATGGCCACACTTTAAGGAAGAACCTTGTAATCTCAAGCTTCCATTGGCAGTGGATGATGTCAATTCATTTGGAAAGATGAGACATACTTACTTAGTGTGGCTTGTTTTTTTTATCAACAATAACATTCATCCTTGGATGACCATAAAGAGGGAGCACATAATGTTGGCACTGATTATTCTATGTATTTTTTTCATTTAATAGTCATCCAAATTAATTTACTATAAATAATCCATCAAAATGGTCATAATAATTATGTAATATTTATTTTCATTCAACTAGGTAAGTACCAAGTTAAAGATATCAATGCATATATTGAGCCCCTTGTTAATGAGTTGATTATGTTATGTAATGGGATCACTATGTATGATATCTCTAGACCAATAGGATGGAGACAATTTCAATTCCATGCAATGGTTGTATGGACAATACAAGATGCCCCTAAGATAACACATTTTTGTGGTATGTTCTCTTCTTAACACCTCTTTTTTGGTATGTTAGAGTGCTAACATAAATTTAATGTATTTAATCCAATTATACATGATCTTGTAGGTCTTTAGACAAAGGGAAAATTTGTATGTCTAGATTGTGGTCCAAAGATGAAATCTTGTCATTCAAAAAGTTTAGAAAAGGAGGTGTTTGATGAGAATAGACACTTTCTCCACAAAAATAATAAGTACCAATTCACCAAAAAATATCTTTTCAATGGGAAATAAGAGACTACATCAAAGCCATAGAGAATGAGATCTCAACTATAGAAGTTGAAATACAATAAAATAAATCATAGAGGTAATATCATTCTATTTAAAAAAAAATTGTTTGAAATTCATATTTTGATTTTGTTCACTAATGATGTAATTGATGCACCTAAAGGTTGTCAAGGCATTAATGAACAACTTCCAAAAGGAGTAAAATTTTATCCTATGCAATTTAGTAGTTTGCCATACTACGAGCAACTCCCAATCATGCATTTGTTTGATCCTATGCATATTGGAAAGAATGTAATAGAGACATTATGAAAAATATTGGATGGAAGGCATGACAAAGACAAATTTGTAAAAATTTGTAATGATAATGAAGAATCCAACCATGCAATAAAAAAATGCATTCAATCAAATAACAATCAAGACTAGATTTATACAAGTTACCTTGGTTATTTTCGAAGCAGCAGAGCAATTTTATAAAAGAAGTCATAAAAAAGGGTTTCCCATAGGATTTGCTACGAACATAAATGATCTCATATCAAAAAAAAGTGAATTTGGGTCTAGGATGAAAACACATGCATTGCATACATTTATTAAGTTAATTCATGTTATTTTTTATTTACTATATATTTTTATACTACATGTAGTTTTCATTTCATTCTTTAATAAGATATTGATAATCTCATTTTACAAATATTACGGTACATTCTACCTCTATCTCTCCCACACCACTTCGAGAACAGTGTCAAACAAGTTATATATGTTCTTGTAAAATACATGAAGTGGTTGTCATTAAAAGAAATCAACAAAGAAGATATAAAATATTGGAAGAGAAAAATTCCTCATCTTATGTGTGAAATGAAACAATGTCTACCTCCAATTTTTTTCAATGCACAAGAACACTACCTCATACATCAAGTTGAGGAGATTGAATTGTGTGGATCTGCACCAACTAGCTCAATGTGGATAGTTTAGAGGCACTTGAAATTTTTGAAAGGCTTGGCTTGATAGAGAGCACATCCTAAGGGTTCTATGGTGGAGGTATATATGGTATACTAGACCATGGTGTATATTAGTGAATATCTTCTTAATTTTGCAGCAAAGATCCATGTAGATCATATTTGGGATCTAAACTCCATTAATAAATTCAACGGGGAGTACTTGATGGGTAAAGGTAGATTGTTTAGTTAATTAATTCTTATAAATCTTTAATATAAGTTATTTATAATTGGTGTATTTTTTAATACGGCTGGTCAAGAGTGAGATGCAATACATTTGTATATTGTGAACAATATTTGATTAGATGGCGGTATGGATTGAAAGATGTCAACAAAATGGTTGTTATTTAACATGGGAAGGTGTTTCTTCATTGGTTACAAAAGTTCATCATAATGGAGCTTATAATGTTACACCGATGTTAGTTGATCTAGTAAAGGGTTTAAGAGGTGAAGAGGCACATATAAATTTATTGATGATCATCACTCATATGTTTCATATCAACTCATAATGTACATAATTATTACATGCTTCAAAAATTGTAGGTCAAGTGCAACAAAGCTATGTACTATCATGGCCACAAATTTTGCATAAAAAAGTTGGATGACACTAAGAAAACTTGTGATTCTAGGATAACTAATATTTTCAAGGTAACTAATATATCATCTAGAAATGACATAGATCCTCAAAAATCACAAAATTAATACTATGGCATCTTGGATGATATAATTGAGTGTGACTTTAATTCCTTCAAATTAGTTCTATTCATCATCAAATGGTACAAGCTACGACTAAATCAAATGGATCTAGATAGAAATATTATTCAACATGATAATGGATTTACAATGATTAATACAAGGTCATTTGATCTAGTTGGAGATTAGCCCAATGTTCTTCCAAGCTAATGTGAGCAAGTTTTTTACTCAAAGGTTCCATATAAATAGGGTGGTCATTTGTTATTAGACATGAACCAAGAGGAAGGCTGATAAAGTATAATGTTATGGAAGAAGAAGACGATGAAGATCAAGATGATGATGATGATGATGACAATGTTGGTGATGATGATGATGATGATGATGATGATGATGATGATGATGATGGTAGAAATGTTGATGATGATGTGATAGATGAAGAAGATGATCAATGACATGATTGAAATGTACAAGGTATGTGATCAATGACTCCTTCTAAGCTTTGATCATTAAGTACAACATACACCAATTTTTTTTTCAAAACCATATCTATAGATATAAACATTAAGTACATGTCCAAATTTTTAAAGATATACATGACTCCTAATAATCTCTAATTTTTAAGTACAATATGCACCAAATTTTTCTTTCAAAACCATATGTGTAGATATAAACATTAAGTATGACATGCCCAATTTTTAAAAAATATACATGACTCCTAGTAAGCTCTGATCATTTCACATGCAAGTGTATTGAAATAAATTGAGTGAAATTTCCATATCTTCTTCTAAGTTATTTGTAGCTAACTTAAGATAGATGATTAACATATGAAGGAAATTTAACCCCTTTGGTGAGGATCATGCACAGTGACATGGATTAGTAGGTATAAGTCAATAAATAGACATGATTTTCTTATATTCTTCTTTTTTAAATAGACAAAGAAGAACCATATGCATGGGTCATGACTTGATTATTCTATGTATATTATTCAATTATTATCAAAATTATCTACTAGTTGAAGTGGGGACATGACAACATCTCATTTGATGGACTATAGGGACCACCAAATAGGTACTTGTCAGATCTATCTACATCGAATGAGGGAAATGAGGGAATGGTAGATGAAAGTTCTACATGTAGTATAGCTAAAATAGGGAGATCAACTAGAGGTCAAAATATTAGAAAAAAATTCAATAGATGCATGCAATTTTTCCTTGCTAAAGGGTGGTCATGTTCTTATGATGATGAGAGCAAAGGAAAAATCAAGGTTCCCTTTTGGTACACACATATTGAGAAAGAATGGGTACCTAATGAGATACCTCCAATTAACACTAATTTTTGTGTTAATGAGAGGATATATTGCATAGCTCCATCCTCATTACATGGTTTGGGCCTATTTTCCAAGGATGGGATAAAAGTATGTTACAACAAAGTTATTGAATTGATGAAATATGTCAGTCCTTGTTACAATTACAATGATTGGATGTGGATTGTTCAATATAAAAAAAGTATGTGTAGGTATGCACTATCAACAAAATATATACAATGGAAAGAAAATGATCAAAGTAAAATATTTTCTATGTACATTAATGGGAGACCAAAACCAATAGGTAATATTGTAAGTTTTATAAATAGCATGTGACCTTCCTCAACTAATAAGAAACCTAATTGCTTTTTTGAGGCGTGTGAGGGGAATCAATTTTTTGTATCCGTGATAAAATCAATAAGTGCAAGGGAAGAATTTCTCATAGATTACCATTTAAATTGCATAGATACAAACAAAGTTACTATCATGAGGGTGGTAAGTACTATATACCATTTTATTAATAAGTTTTTTTTGCTAAGATTAGTTGGCTAAAAAATTTATATCTAATCTTTTTCATAGGATGATATGGATCAAAAATGGGATAGAGGCCATGAGGATGCTTCTCTTACCCAATCTTCAGCCATAATAAACCTTATTGAAATTGTAAAAATTAGATAGTTGAAGAATTTTATATTATTATCAAGGTTGCACAAGGATAGGGGTATTTTGCATACTTAGGGTACTAGTACAAGTACTGGTATTGGTACAACTATTTTTCATAATGGGGGACAAGGGTACTTAGTTATCAAACTTAAAATTTTAATTATACTTTTATATTTATAGAAAATCTGAAATTATGAGTCATGAAAAGCTTTTTTAAAATAAGAATAGTGATAAAGTTTGCTAATGTAATATATTGTTTTTAGTTTCAGATTGTTGTATGTTTTTAATAATAATATATGATAACTATTTAGATGCATAATAGAGAAGGAAGACTTTAAACATGAACAAGAAGATCATAAATTATATGACAATGACATATTGCAAATGATAAACTTCTGACTTGAACAATGATAAAGTTTATTGTTAATCAATATTGTATCAAAGTTTCAAACTAATTAGGTATTGAATTAAGCTTGATAAACAAGCTAATATGCAAATAAAAAATTGAAAAAATAATCAAAATTCTTAATCAACATCCTTAGCTATGATGCTCTCCACTAAGTACTTGGTACTTAGGATATGTGTACCCAGTACTTGGGTAAGTGGGTATGAGTACTAGGGGTGTGGGTACAAATACCCATGGAACCTTGATTATTATGTTATTTTATTTAGTATTTTGGATATTTTATGAAAGTTTTATTGATATTTCTATCACAATTTGATGTTCAAGATCAGAGAAGAGAGCCTGCAAGAATAGAGGTAGCTACTACCCCTTTTGATGAGGATATTGTAGATGTCCCTAATTTAACATACATGATGAAAAAAAACTAAAAAATATCAATTTAGAAATAATGAGCATTTTTTATGATTGCTGAAGTTTTTATATTTAAATATTGTCACGAGAAAATATGGATCTCCCATAGGATAGAGGCCACAAGGATGCTCCAACTCCCACCCATTCCTTGGAAATGGTAAACATTATTAAAATTTTAGAAATTAGATAGTTGAAAAATATTATTTTATTTAGGGTTTTGGAGTTTATGTGAAAGTTTTATTGATATTTCTATCACACTTTGATGTTTAGGATAGGGGGAAGCTCCTGTAAGAATAGAGGCAGCTACCCCTTTTGATGAAAATATCAGAGAGGTGCCTAATTTAATATATATAATGAGGAAAAAATTGAAAAAAAATCAATTTAGAAATTATGAGCATTTTCAAAGATCCAAATCCAATGGAGGAGGTGTTGAAGAGGTAATAGGAATTGATGGCCACAACATGTCATTTTGAAGTAAGCAGTAATGAATCTTTAATTATAATAAAATTTCAATAAAGGTTAATTTTATGTTGTGAACTAAAATGTGTATGTGTTCTTGTTATAGGATTTTTTGCAAACTCAACTACCTAGTCTAGGACATCATGCTAAGGCCAGTACAAGCGGAGCTCCGGCTACCTTAGGTAAAATAACCCTTAAGTTGACAAGTTACAAGGAATTTTTTCTTTCATCAAACATTCAAAAACTTCATAAGTTAACTCTTCCTTTTATTATATTAGAATGTCTTTGCTAACAGTGTATTGTTCACTAGGTCATCAAGTGTAGGAGACTCCTAGGAGGTCGATAGAGGTCCATCATAGATTGTCGATGATAATGTTGGCAACAAGGGGCATGCAAACATCGATGTCTTCATGGTCTATGCCTGGTAAATCTTTGCTTTGTTATATTTGTTAGAAATAGATAATATTGAGAGGGGGGTTGAATCAATATTTTCAATCCTTTTTCCCATGACTGGATATTATTAATTACTTTAATACATGCATAAGGAAATTTTAAAAAAATGTTGAATACTATAAACAACCATACATAAAGAGAGCTTATAACACCATATTTTGTTAACTAGGGAAACCCTGGCCAAGAGAATACCTTGGTGGGGATGAAACCCATATGATTCACTTTATAAAGAATCTAGTTAAGGATATTGACCCTATTAGGAGTTTATGAAGAATGTATAGTGTCTCAAGTCCCTGTTAGGAGACTAGACCTTTTTAGAAACCTCAACCCTATTAGGAGTTGCTTCAACTTTGTTAGGATTTGGTGGATCATATACAAATGTGTGCAAGAAGTGCCTACTTCCCTAACATGCAACTATACAATAAGTTCTCCAGAGAATAGATATACATACAAAACTAGATCACTTGTTGTACTTTGCAATTCCTTTGATTGTCAATTCTTCATACAAGAAGTAATTGTGCATATATTAATTTGCATCATATCTCACATCTCATAACATTACTTTGCATCACATAATATTTCATTGCATTCACACTTAACTTCGTAATTGAAGTTCTTTACTTATATCAAACATATTAATAAATTCTTCCTTAGTCAACTCACATATCATCCTTAGAGTTAGCTCATTAAGATTTAGTAATCAAAACAATCCTACAGGTCATATAAGTCAATTTGTTGACATGCTCTATTCTGCACTGTGAGATAACTGCATCAATATTTCCTTCACAACTTGAACTAGGTTGCTCATATGGACATGTGCACTGGTATGCATCATCAGGATGATGTCAGGCATCTAGGGTTAACTATGCAAGATAATATTCCAAGGGAATATTTTTCTATCAAAAAATCTTTTCATGTTACTATAACACTATCCAATACTTAGATAATATTCCTTCACAAATGATCATAACTAAACTGCAAAACATATGTTGCCATAAATGAAAACCACATATCTCACCTTATTTGATTGATTGGTCATATTTTCGATAATCTCCCCCTTTGGCATTGATGGCAAAACTTTGGGAAAATTAGGTAAGTTCCAAACATGTTGTCATACCAATCAAAGTAAATAACCATAACATATTAAACACATTGTGTTCATGTTTTGAAAAAGATTACATCCCTTATAACTCTAACGTCCCTTTTAACTCCAATTACAAAGCTTTCTTAAAGAAAAGCTTACTACTATACTTCAAGATACAATTATATAACTTACAATTATAATTGCAATTATAATTTTCCTTATTTCTCCCCCTTTGACATCAATGACAAAAGTGTTAGTAAAAAGAAAATCCTGTCAAAATCTGAAAGTTGCATCAAAACTTGAAGAAACAATCATTGAAATTAGTTTTTAACTACACAAGGTGTTTCTTCCAACTATCTTTTAGTGCATTAGATACACTAATTAATGCACATAGAGCATATGCAGCTAACTCTGTTGCATTCAAATCTGTAGCCAAACTTTTCATATGAGGTCTTGGCTTCCAAGAATTCCTCCAAATAATCATGTAACAATGTAATTTGTGGAGATAAATGATTCCTCAAAAGATTAAATCTTCTTAGAACTTTCTCCTTTTCTGCTTGTATATCATGGATGCTATAATGAAGTTCTTACATTGTATACTCAATGGTTTCTAACTTCTTATTCTATTTTAGAAAGTTATCAGTGAGTGTCCGAAGCTTAGTTATCTTTTCTTTGATTTTCTCATCAAAACTATGAAGGTGAAGGTATGCCATGTTGCACTTAGCATATATCTACTTCCCTTCCTCCATACTCTGCCTTAATGCATTAATGCATACATTTAGTATTTCTATACCATTCCTTATAAAATAGTTGCTCTATATTGAATGTTTGCAAGTGTATCAATAGAACTTACTTTCTTCTCCAATCTATCCAAAATTGAGGTTAAAGTCTTCTCAATAGACTTAACTAATTTCTTATTTACAAGGAATTTACTTAAAGAAGATATAAGGTTTTGTACCTCATCTTCTTCATCTGATTGTATTGTTGTTGTAGTGACCACTACTACTTGTGCAAGTAGTGTAGATGGTTTTGCTACTTTTGTGGTTGTAGGAATACTTGTAGTAGTTGCTTCAGTGCTAGATTCAAATTTCCTTGCAAAAGCTACATCTTCTTCCTTTTTCTCCCATTATTTTTCCTCATCAGATGAACTGCTATAATCAACAATATTGCCAATAATACTGGGGCCAAAATATTTAAATGGGTTTTCAGTTCTAACCACTATTACATTGGTGTTATGTACTTATATTGATTCACTTCCAATGGTAATATGCGGTGAATCACTTGAAATTGATGTTTCAATTGGTTTCTTAGCATTGTGAGGTGGACTAACTGATACTGTAGTAGGACTTATTTCCTCTGTCTACACACTCTTCTCAATCTCCTTAGGCATAGTAGATGTGTATGTAACTAAAGCCTTTTGAGTTTCCATATTCACTTCTTCATAATTTCCTCCCATAAGAAGAATGAGTCTCTTCTTATTCCTCAATAATGGTGCTATTCCTTTCAAAAAATTTGTTATTTCTTCCTCATTATTTATAATACATAACTTTTTCACCATATTTATCATTATTTTCATATCTTCCTCAATTACTTTTCTTTTTCTATTTAAAAGTCTACTATTCAAATCTTCAAGTATTTGACCTCTTATTCTATCAAACATTTAATCTTTTATGATCATATTTCTAACTATAGCATTCTCTAGCTATCTTCTATCCATATTATTATACAAGTCATAGTACTTATTTAATTACAAAAAATTATTTTCATTAATAATTTGCATGTTAAGATTTTCTACCTTGGGTTTCCATGCTTTTCTTCCTAATGAAGTCTTCACTTCCTAATCTACTAGTTCTATTGGTCTATCACCAATCCCTTCTTTAGATTTAGAGGAACTATTTTGCAAGGTCTTCTTCTCGTACTTGGTCCACTTTTAGTTTTCTTGATTCTCTTCTTAGGATGGGTTTGTTTTCTCAAACCTTGTGGATTTCCTTGGTGTTGATGCTTCTTCTTTCTTCATTGGATATCTCAGATGTTGTTGATGGGAAACTATTGCATATGGCAGTATAGATTCTTGTGCACTTGTCTGTGTAACTATGACCTCTTTAGTAGGTCTAGCCATTGTAATAGGTGTAGGGGTCAATAGTTTAGATTGACCACTGGCCTTCATTTCCAATGCTATGCCTTTCACCTCTTCAAATTCCTTTCTTGACATTCTTGATTCATTTAAGATAGAATCAATCACTTTTTCTACCTTCTTCTTGGAGTCCTTGATTATCTAACTTGTTTTGAATTCTCTTACCTTCTTATTATACGTCCCCCATATAGGGTATTCAAAATTAACTTCAAAGTGTAGGATTATCTATGCATATCCTTTAATCAATTTATCACTTATTTCATAACCCATAGGTTAAATGAATTTTACTCAAGGAACTACTACCTCCATGCATGTGAAATCTATTTCTACCATAAAAAATAGTTAATCCTTATACTTTTCTACCAACGTAGAAGGTATCCTTTACCTTCGTTTGATTTCTACTTTGAATGATTTCATCATTCTATCAATATCACTATCTCTAACTATTTCTGGTTTAGTTTTGTATGCACAAGTGATAGTCTACATTGTGCACTCACTTTCATCCCAATTTGAAACACCAAGAAATTTCTTTGTAGTGTATAAGAATATATGAGTCAATAGGGATTCAAACCTAAAGATTTCACTCCTAGATTTCTTGATTTTTGATATGTTATCCAACAACTAAGTCCAGAAAATATCGCATAGATTAACCTTTTCACCCTTTACTTCCATATAAGCTACATGAAGAAATCTAGCAGGGACTAAATCTATCCTAGATCCATGGTTGAACTTGTACCCCAAAATTTTACTAATAAGTCTCACTCCATCTTTAATGGTATTGATCTTGTTGTTTCTACCATCAAAACTTGTGTTGAGATTGGTTTCAACTAATTTGCACACATTCTTTATGTCGATGGGATTGCATCCTTTATTGCTTAAACCTGTGACCTTGTAAATTAGGTCATTGTTGATGCATATAATAAAATCTCCCAACCATAGAAGGTCATCATGAACTCTAATTAGAATTATTCTTGTCCATTCATGGTTATCAAAGTTCGTATAGAACATGTGCTTAACTAGGTTAAGTTGTTCTAGGTATCCATGTTCTAGTTTTAGTGAAAAATCATTATTACATATTTTCTCCAATTCCTTATGAATCTCTGTATCTTCCATGCTTTCAATTTTATAGTGAATATAACCTCTTATATCCTTGACATGAAGAACATTTTCTTGTACTTGCAAAAATGCTCCAATAGGGTCATCAAGAAGAGAAACAAATGAGTGCTTCTTGAAGTTATATCTAGGTCTATTGCTTACATTAAACACTTCTTGTCTTGCCATTTCTGAAAATATACTCAAAAAAATTTTAAAATACCTTAATTTCACATTTTAGGGTTTTTAGCACACTTTTGTATCTACAAATTTCTTTAATACTTCAAATCTCGCTTCAATCTTGCACTTAAGATTTTGCACAAGCAAATGATGTTCGTAAATCAATTTGCATCCTTTAAATATTTTGTAATTTGTACTTCACATTAAATGTGTATTTGCCATTAGTTTAGTATATTGTCTCTATATACCAGAGAGGTTATTCTTCATACATAACCTTATATAGGTCATATTAAGCAATGTGAACTTTATTGTAGACTCCTCTCAATGTCTAGTATATACTATTAACTGCACAACTTGTGATATTCTCCCTAACATCAGTTTTTTATTAACTGATGTGTTGTTTTACTAAGAATGCTTAATTCAGGTAGGATGAGTCATAAACAATAAGTGACTTTATTATCTTATCAGGTAAATTAGGATGTGCTTCTTCTTGAACTATATGAGAACTTTTAGGTTATTTTTCCTTTACAAATGTTTCCTTGAATTCTTTTGTTTGTTCCTTCATTTTTTCCTTCAAACTATCATCATTTCTTTTATTGTTCCTTCTATAAATCTAATTCCTAATTAGGTTTCTTCTATCCATTCTGTAGAACTTTTTTGTGTGTCCAAAGTTATTACATAATTGACATATAGGTATATTCCTTCTTTGTTCATTTTGTTGGACATTAGGTGCTTTGCAATTCCTTGCAATGTGTACAAGATTGTTGCATCTATAACAAACAATTTTTTATCTTTCTTCACTTTCATTGTTGTGAGATCTTATTATGTTGCCTACATGGTTAGTGTTCCTAAACACTCTACTATTTGCATTATCATCATCAAATTTAGGTTTTTTACAATCTACTGCATGATGTCCATACCCATTACAATTATGACAATAAAAATTTGAAATAGGTTTAAAAGTCTCACCTTTGCAATCATCTCTAGTGTGTTCAAGTTCATTGCACTTGGCATCAGATTATTTTCTTTTATTATCCTCATCTTGATCAAATTCCTTAGATTTCTTAGAGTAAGTAACATTCTCCTTGTCTTTAGATGCATTATTTGTTTTGCTTATTCTTATCTCCTTTTTTACTTCAAGAGTATCAGGTTCCTTTCTCGCAATAGATTTCTTGATGGATTGTCCAAGGAAGAATCCAAGTCTAGTCTTGTCATAACTAGGTCTCTATATAAATATTTGTTCTTCAATCTTTTCACTGTTAGTATATAATTTCTCAAGTTATTATTTTGTTTACACCAATTCAACTTTCACAATAGTGTTGTATTTCTCTAATTATGCATGCTCCAACTTGATAGATTCGAATTTAGATGTTACCTTGTTTAATTGGGATCTTAGATTTGCATTTTCAACTTTTATTTCAAAGTCATTCCTTCCTCCTTTTTTCTTAAGACTTATCTTGAGTTCAACTATTTTTCACTCATGTTTCAAAATCTCATTTTCTTTCTTTAGATCTTCAATATCATCATTACTAGTTTGCTCAATAGGTCCCTTTTCTTTATGTCATATATCTTGTCCTTTAGGTCACCAATGTAAGCTTTTACATCTTTATATCTATCTTTTAGGCCATCTCTTTCATCAATAAGGAGATCAATTTGTTCAAGAGCTTCTTCAAGATTCTTCTTCAACTGTTCCATATCCATAGGGATCTTATTCAAGCTATTAAGCCTCTTCTAAATAAGTAAGTTTTGATACCAATTGTTAGACATAGATAATACTGAGAGGTGGGGTGAATCAGTAATTTCAATCTTTTTTCCCATGATTGGATATTATTAATTACTTTAATACATGCATAAGGAAATAAACCAACAATGTTAAACAAGATGATTCACTATATAAAGAATCTAGTTAAGGATATTGATATTGTTAGGAGTCTATGAAAAATCTATATTGTCTCGAGTCCCTATTAGGAGTTGCTTTAACCCTGTTAGGAGTTGGTGGATCATATATAGATGTGTGCAAGAAGAGACCACTTTCCTAACATGCAACTATACAATAAGTTCTTTAGAGAATAGATATACATACAAAATTAGATCACTTGCTATACTTCACAATTCCTTTGATTTTCAATTCTTCATACAAGAGGTAACTATGCATGTATTAATTTGCATCATATCTTGCATCTCATAACATTACTTTGCATTTAATGCAGGAGCATCCAGAGGTATAAGGGCAATCCTATGTCACCCAAAAAAATGTACTTAGACTTAGTTTCTATTTCATATGTTTTTATTTTTGGATACCCATTTGGATCAAATAAAGGTTCCAACTCTCAGAGTTCCACCATTAGTGTTCTAGGTTAGAGTATTTGAACACCTTGGGATACATGTAAATGCCAAAAAAATGGGAGTATTTAATTGAGCCATAATTTTGATAAATTAGAGGGTGTAAATTGGTTGGATGAATGTAATTGTAATTTAGAGCATTCCAGAAAAAGAATCAGGTGAAAAGGCCCCAAGTTTGAAAGTTATCACAGTTTTTCGATTTCTAGAGACCTCCTAAGAATGCTTCAAAATCAAGTTAGGGGCATTAAATGACCTCAAATAGGGCCCAAAAATGGGGTACAAGAAAAGGTCATCCATAGGGCTATAGAGAACTTCAAGAGCTTTTCAAAAATGTAAATGGTTTGTCAATCGGAGCTATGGCTCAAAAGTTATGCCTCCTGAAAGTTTGGTTACTATTTCTAGATTCTTCTACTTTTGTGCCAATTCTAATGAAACTTTTGGAGCCTTCTATTTGGTTGGTGGATGCCAACTAGCACTTTCTAGAATGTATTCCTAATCCTTAACCCTTTGGGGCCTATTTAAGAACATTTCTGGCATTGTAAAAGGCAGTTCGAAGTGGAGTTTGAGAGGAGGTATAGGGAGAAGAATTTATCTCTAGATTTATGCTATTGTAAGCCCATAGGGCATGTTTTGGAGTCTATTTCTCTGCACTAAGTGTACTAGCATATTTTCGCAGTTAATAAAATTTTCCCCTTTCCTGTTGTGTCCATTCTATTATTTGGCTTGACCCCATCAGCATCACATAGTATCTTATCGCATTCACACTTAACTTTGCAATTGAAGTTCTTTACTTATATCAAATATATTAATAAATTCTTCCTTAGTTAGCTCACATATCATCCTTAGAGTCAGCTCATCAAGATTTAGTAATCAAAACAAAAATGCAAGATGTACAAGTCAATTTGCTAACATGCTCTATTCTGCACTATGAGATAATTGTATCGGTATTTCCTTCATAACTTGAAATAGGTTGCTCGTATAGACATGCCCATTGGTATGCATCATTAGGATGACATTATGCATCTAAGTTTAACCATGCAAGAGAATATTCCACTATCAACAAATATTGTCATGTTGTTGTAACACTATCCAATACTTAGACAATTTTCCTTCACAAATGATCATAACTAAAATGCAAAACATATGTTGTCATAAATGACAACCACATATCTCACCTTATTTGATTGATTGATCATATTGCCAACAATATCTAATTTTTTTTTTATTATGATTTGATAATTTATACTTTAACCATGGGTGCATCTAGTAGTAGATACATTGTTGATGTCTACGACACTAGATACAGATCATAGTACATGTATTGATGATAATTCACCATCATTTCCTAGATCTACCTGTGTTTCTAGCATGGGAGCTATGAAGACATCATTTTTGATTGATGACAATAAAGTGATGCCTCTAAAATGTCCTAAGGTTCCACTTACTTTTAAATTATTATTTTTTATATTGTAATATGTATTTACCTATTCATAACAAGTTTTGGATTGATGATTCCATGACATTTTTTGTAGGAAATTATTCATTTTATAAGACACTTTAGACCATGCACTAAAGATATTCAAGCTCACCATATGTATAAGGTACATAATTTTCTTTTATTATATTCAAGGTATACAAATTTACTTAATTTTTCTATCTAACAATTTTGTATTTTTTCTTAATAGGTGGAACTTGCAAGAAAAACAATTAAAAGATCAGCTCATTAAAGATATAGAGCATGAGTTTGGTAATATTTTTAAGGAGAAGAAAATTTTGGAAAAAGATGCAAAACATTTAAACACTATAGAAGAAGCCTCCTTGAGAATCTAAAGTATGAGTGTCCTCCCTTTATTTTAGTGAGGGATTGGAATGACTTCATTTTGGATGAAAAGGAAAAAATGGATGTTAAAAGAGGAGTTACACCTATAAATGAGACAAGAAGGTATGCAATAGTATTAACTACTAGTACAATGTAATAACTTATTGATTAGGCATCTTTATATCTATACCATCTAACATATTTCAAACTTTTCATAGGTTTCAAGATATGTCAAAGGCAACAAAGGCTAGGCTACAAAAGATTAGGCAACACAAACTTGGCTCTGGTGGATATTCAAAAATTAAAGCACAAATAGTAAGCAGGAGTAAATAAATTACTTAAAAAAATAATTTATAAAATGGAAATAATTTTGTTTAATCAAAAATTGCAAGGCTTGGAATTTTTTTCAGGGAACACGATAGAACACCAAAAATTTTCCTTCAAGGAAGGCTATCAAGCCATGGCTGAATGCCTATGCCAAGCTTCCACTGGACCAACCCAAGAGCCCCCTACATCATGTGAACAGGTAAATATGCAAATGTGTGTGTGTGTGTGTGTGTGTGTGTGTGTGTGTGTGTGTGTGTGTGTGTGTGTATATGTATGTATGTATGTATATGTATGTATGTATGTATATATGTACATATATATCTATGTATATACATACATATATATATGTATATGTATGTATATCTATATATATATATATATATATATATATATATATATATATATATATATGTATATGTATGTATATATAGATATATGTATGTATATATGTATATGTATGTATATATATGTATGTATGTATGTATGTATGTATGTACATATATATAGATACATATATATATATATGTATATACATGTATATATATATATATGTATGTATGTATGTATGTATGTATGTACATACATACATACATACATACATACATACATATACATATATATATATATATATAAGAAATTGAATACTTGAGCAACAATCCATTTGATAATAATGTGTGCATGGCATTGCAATGCAACCTCCTAATTGTAACATACATCCTACACCCCATGATGAAGCCCCTAACATGCATCATAGTGTTGATGGGGGTGTTCATATGTTATTTAAAAATAATTATGTAATTATTAATACAATTTAGAATCTTAAATTGAACTTGGTGTAACCTTTTTTGTGTATATTTTAGAGGATACAAAATGTCATGTTGAACGAGTGCTAGAGGATGTTCAGACTAATCACCATGTAGATCATGTGGCACATTCAGGTAAAGAAAATCTATGTTTTGTTCATTTAAATAATTTTGTTGATTTATAGTTCTTTTACTTAATTAAATACATGTAATTCACTAATATAAATAGTTTGAATTTAACTCATGATGCAATTATTTTTGTAGTGAACTCCCCTTTCATGTAGCAGCCACCTGTTCTTGAATAGATGAGGAGGAGACATGCATTGGCATTAGAATCAATAGAGGAGGGGAATGACAAGGAAATTGATATTCCTCTTACAAGATTCTTTAAAAAAAAATATTAAGAAGCCCAATAGGAAATGATGTTAATGAATTTTATGTGTTAATGAATTATTCATGAATGTTGTGTGTCAATGAATTTTATGTGTTAATGAATGTTGTGTGATTATAATGATTGACTATTGTATTTCAAAAATGGTTGAATGAATGAATGTTATTAGATGTTAATGAGGAATTTAGAGTGATGTGGGGACCTTGTTAAGTAGAGAATATTAAACTATTCTCAAAACCAAGTGAAGCTCAAACTAAACTAAATAGAAATCAAACTTCTAAGGCTAGCTATCCATGGAAAATATCTAGCACCAAAATCAATAACATATGAGAAATAGCTTACTTGTCCAAAATGGGCTAGGTGATAGTTACTCTAGCAAAAAAAATAGCTAGTCACAACATTGTTTGGAATATGGTTGGTGTTTGGTTTGGGATATCTCAAGACTTGCTCTGTCCTCCCCCAAGTGTTGAACATAGTGTTCTAATGATTGAAGGCCATAAGTTTGAAGAATATGAGGTACGGTTCCATTTATGATGCATAGTTTTAATCTCTTCTATTATATCTATGGTAGTAAATTATGCTTATTCCATCCACTTCAAGATAGTCTTGGCATGAAAATCATATGTTTTGAAGTAATTTTTATGAATAATGATAATTTTAATGCCTTTTGTTTATCCATTCTTGTAGATTGTTATTGTAGTCTCACTATAGCAAGCCCTTATTCTTTCCCTCAAAAAGTAACATTTATAGATTGCAAATAACAATGGCTTTTTTCTTCTTTTTTTTCTCTGTACATCTATATCTCAACATTCCTAAAATATGAGATCCTTGTAACATGCAAGCTAATAGGGTTAGTGCCTTGTATATCTAGCTTGAACTAGATACATATTAATATGTTTCATCTTACTGATTCTCCTTGTCATGCCCAAAATATAGGGGCAAAACACACATAATTTTTTATTTATTTTTTAATAATTAACTTAAATTCACTAAGTTGATAGGTTCATAATCCATTAAAGATGAAGTTACATTGCAAGGCGGATGCCTAAAACTTTGATAAAAAAATTTTAAGACTACAACTCAATTTTGAACATCTTGTAGCATTCGGATGTTTTAAACTTAGACATTCACTGTTGATTCAAGTAATTAGAATAATTAAACTAAATTTAGTTAACTAGTAGCACTTAATCATTCTTAATTCCTCTTAAAATATTACATTATTACAACAATAATATAAGCTTAGGAGTTAACATATTTTTCCATTATTTAAATCACATTAACCAATAAAATATCCATTAAGAAAAATATTAATTGATGTTATAACTAATTTATTTAATTAACATGGATCTAATTATTGCAACGATTCAAAATGAAAAGAACTACAATTGATATAACATTACATGGTGATTGAACTTCAATGCTAATTACAATTTTACTCAAATCTATAATTTACTAATTAACCTTAATTTATACTAAAAATTTGACTTAACTAACACTAGTTTTCTATCATCATGATATTTAATACCATCTCCTTAACGAATCAAACTAACAACTAACCTTTTAAAAATGTATTAAGAATGATAATAGAAACTACTCTTTTCTAATCACAACCAATATTAAATTATTCTAATACTTAAAATATTCAGTTGTTAAAACAACCATAAATCTATATTACCTTATCTAACCACTTAAGATAACTCCCAATATTTTCTTACACTCATAATCACCTTGATGAATGTTAACTCTAACTACCATTAGAATTTAATTTAATTAATCATTAAATTCCATTATAAAAAGAACACTACTATAATACATTACTAAAATTTAACACGTATAACTTAATCTCTAAGTAATATAACTACAAAACTATCTTAATTTAAAGGAAACTTTGATAATAAAAAATTAACAACTAACATAATTAAAACTTACTTACATTAACACTAACTTAAATTAAACTATCCTAATTCCATTAATTAAATTTTACTAACATTAATAAATCTAACATTTAACTATCACTAATCTAACATTAAACCTAATTAAAGAAACGTACAACTTTAAAATTTATACTGATATTGGTAAAGAAGAAAAAAAACTTAAACTAAACTATCCTACCTCATTTTACCTACCACTATCCTACCCCACTAACCTAAGACCTACCCCACTCCACTTGGCCACTTGGCCACCCTGCGCCATCCTATCCCACTGTACTTGGACAGATCCCAAGATTCCTTGTGCAATCTTGCAAGTCTGCACTGCGCAGTACTTGTTCCTCTCCCTCCCTACATATGACAGCCAAGTCTCTATGAAGTGAGCAATGGGATGGAGGGGTGGGCACCTATAAAGTTTGAGCAATAAATTACTTCTTTCCTTTTTTTAATGTTTGCATACCTCCATCCTTCCACTCCCAACTACATCTCCAGCTAGGCGCATCATTAGAGAGTATTAACTGTGACAACAGCTGCGTGTTTACCATGTACTAGGGACATGGGGTGGGTGTAAGGGGAGTTATGTGGGATTTTGGAGAGAGGGGGGGGGGGGGGGTATTAATGGTTAAAATTTTATTAGGTGGGTATTTTTTTTAACAAGGGTAATTTTCAAGACAATATAAATTGCCTTTAAATTTTCAAATTTTCTTATTATTTTATATGCAAAATTAGCTAATAGACTTTTCAAATAGAGAATCAAAATGAGGATATGCTCTATTGCCCCAAGGAATTAAATCTTGTCTCTCATACATATTCCAGAGAGAAAAATGCTCCTAGGTGTGTACATTTTTTTTTGTCAAGCCAATTCCTTTCTAAGTGTTGATTTATTTTTGAAGTGTGAAAAAAATTTCTAGCTTGCCTAATTTCTAAGAGGCATATTTTTGTGTCTAATAGGATTTTATAACAAGGTGGTGTGTGTGTGTGTGTGTGTATATTTTGTGTCTATTTGGTTTTTCCACTTACATAGTTTATCAAGGAAGGTGATAAATTTGTTATTCTCAATTTAGGATTATTTGCTTTCTCCTTTAATACATATACCATTGAATTGAAAACTTCAACATATCCAGTTACTTTTCCTTAACATATTTGAAAACTTGAGAATTCATAATTCGAAAAAATTATCCTTTATTCTATTTTTCCCACACACATATGCATAAATTTAAAACACATAAGAGCAATGCAAGGAGGTTTTCTCAATCTTTTCTCGCTATTAATCAACCTGGTTCAAGGCTCCATTGGGAAAGAACCAGTAAGAAAACCCGACATCCTTGCCAATTCATCAAAACTTAAATATATTTTTACATAATAATACA